>ML682310.1:5505689-5759712 GCA_007922195.1 Podocnemis expansa
TCTGCCTAGCTGCCAGAGTGGCCAGGGGACCCTTGGAAGGGGGGGGGGTGTCAGCTCAGAGGAGCCAGTCTCAGGGCCTGAGGGTTTGGGGGGGGGGGGTCAGGATGGTGGGTAGAAGCTAAGTTTTTACTGTGTAGGTAGGCCTAGTTTTCATGGTAACCTGAAGTAATTATTAGAATCTGACATTAGCAGGATCAATATTTGTCCTCTTTTTACAGTAAAATTGAAGTGTGCAATGAATTTTAAACTTAGTAATTTTGGCGTAGGTAAAATATGCCTATGTGAGGCTCTCAAAGGTTTACTAATCAACTTTTGTGGCTTCTGAGTTTCACAAGTTTGGCCACCCTGGTCCAAAGCTCAGCCCTTGCTGATTTAAGCCCTGACTGCTATGCAGTGGGTGCAGAAAGCTGAGCACTCAGCAAGCTGGGAAGAGTGACGTTTGTTCGGAGAGGCAGCAGAATAACTGCTATGCCATTCCCTTCAGTAACTGCAGAAAGAGGCGTCCCACTCCATGCCCTCCCATCGTTCTTGGCCCTTTGCCCTTCCTAGCCCATGAAAAGGAGGGTGGTTATGACTCCTCTGGAGCAGTCCAGGATCCCATTTAGCAGTGCACCAGCCAGGCTGAGCTCACATGAACTATCACATCCTGTACTCCCTGGATTACAATGGGTAGCACATTACACTTCTCCAGTCCGGGGAAAGCTTAAACAGCTCCATTTTCCTCCCATGCCATGTTGAGTGAACCTTGGACAACTGTTGTCACCAGTAGTGGGGGAGGGTTGTGAAGATGGAGAGTTAGACTGGGGTGGCACAGCAGGGTGTGACTTGCATTGAGTTAGCTGGTCCCATCCATGCAGTTCTGCTGTTCTGGACAATGGGATAGCTTTCCACTAAATAAGAGCCAGTTTCACTTATTGGGTTCACCCAACTTTGAGATCAAGTGAATACCACCTGAGGAGCTGCATCAGATTGAATGCAACAATTTATGGCCACAGAGCAGGAAGCTGAAACCCTGGAGTCAGGCTGGTATTTAGAGCTTGCTCACCACATTTTAGGGACTTTTCTCACATGCTGAAAGTGTGTCTAGAGGCAAGATGTCCATTGGATCATGCTGCACATCTGCCTGGGGGCTCAGTGCAAGATGAACCCTTGTATGAGTGGGTCACACCAATTCTCCTGCACACTCCCAGAGCTGGACAGATGCACAGGCTGGGTTGTATCTCTGAGAGCACAGCTAGGTCCAAAAGCACTTCATCCAAACAGCTGGAACAAATGGCAGGAAAGGACGAGGGTGTGGGGATGCTGCATGGTAATACTGGCTGAAGTCCTGTGTGAATAATGGGAAGGTCGTCCTAGGCTCACTTGTCTTCCAGGCACCTGGTCGGTATAAACCAAGGTGTGTCCTCTTGCCTGGGCAGACACTGTGGGAGGCATCCTAAATCTGGTTTCCTTCAGAAGGGGGTATGGGCTGAGTTCACATTAGATGCCAGACATGTAACTCAGCTGCTTGCTGCATCCTGTAATAGCCATCCACTGGGGATACCAAGGCTTAGGAAGACAGGGCTGCTTGCAAGTGTGTGTTACCCAGAAGCTGCCTCAGCCTGGGCTGAGGAGCCCTCCCCCTCCCCCAAATCATTCAGTTGGGCAATTGCCTTTGCCCTTATTATTGTTTTATGCAAGGAGCACAAGCAGCTGTCCAGCTGTTACCCACCCTGCCATTTGCTGGTGCAGGCAGATTTCCTTGAGCCAGCACAGCTCCTGTTGCAACTTAACCCAGAAAGGTTTGGTCACATCACACCCTTGCATTCCCCATAGCTCAGTGCTAACCAGCAGCACGTCCCCCCACCCAATCATACTAGGACCAGGCCTCAGCCAGCTTCATCAGGGCTGTTTCACTCCTCACCAGCAGTACTCATTTGCTAGCACAATGCAGAGCCTCTCCCACCCAGATACTATCCATGGTGTCTATCTCGCTCTTGGTCAGGCAGTGTGGTTAGCTGTACTCACATGGAAGGCACAAAAGTCATTCAAGTCTTTGAGCAACTAGTCCAGCTCATGCAGAGTTCCAGGCCACTATTATCCTTAAACTGGCCACTCATCTTGCATTCGCCTGAGCTACGCTCACTCATCTGTGAGGCAAAGGCAAAATATTCCCCACAAACCTAAGCAAAAGAGGAATGACAGTCAAGATACCCACCAAACCTAAATGCTCCAGCCATGGAAAGCCTGTTCACTCACTCATGTGGGCTATAATAGGCCTTCCATCTTCAAGGGCTATTCACTTGCCCAGCCCAGCACTTGCTACAATTTGATGACTCAGCCACATCCGCCAGCAGCCCCCACTGAAACATCACGGTGTTTAGGTGCATTCTGGCACCCAGGTGTGTCCTGTGAGCACTGGACTCTGTGTGTGCCACAAATCCTTATGACTGTATACACTAGACACATGTACTTAATAGCAGATGAGATGCGTGAGGGCACAGAGCAGAAAGTAGTGCGCATTCAGACCTTCCTGAGCCCTACATGTTGCCTGGACACAGCACAGCAATGTAAAAGCAGGCACATGCAATGTCACATCTAGGAGAGGTAGTTAGCCATCTAACTCCCATGGGTTTCAATGGGAGTTAGGACCCTACACTTTGAGTCCTAAGGTCCTGTTTTAGGAACATGGCCAGGCCTTCATATACATTCTGAGCTTAGCGTTGGCTTTTGGGCATGTGAGATCATGGCGCTGCCTCAGGGCTGCTGCACAAGGAGGATAAACCTTTTAGTGCCACCTAGGGCAGTGGTCGTCAACGTCCGTGGGGATAGCGGGAGGGAAGCAACTGCCCCTCGCTCCTCTGCTGGCTACTGCAGCTTGCTGGAGAGCCTGGAGGAGGGGGAAACAACATACAGTAGTATCAGCCTTCAGTGGAGAGCATTGAGAAAACAGTCGTTGGGATTAACAATTAGGTGTTAATGGCTGTTCAAGCAATCTCTATGCCTCCTTCTCTCCGACTCACGGTCTCTCTCTCTTTGGCCTTCTCTCATTCATATGAAAAGGACTGAGATCACTGGCAAGCAACTTTGTGAGTTTTTGTCAACAGACGAAAAGGAAAAAGCTTTGATCACCAACTTATTCTACCATTTCTGGGATCTGGGGATTGCAGTTATTTTTGCAAATTAGGACTTGCCTCTTTTTTCAGTGGGTTGAGAATGCCCTTGCTTGCAACAAATGTTATAACCTGTAGATTGTAATAAAAACGCCTTCCAGAGATTTTTTTTTTGACTGATAATTAAAAAGAGAAGAGACAAGCAAACTGTTTGAGTAGGAGCCTGTGTTAGAAAGAATGTTATTTTTTTCTACAATTAGAAAGCCTAAGTAACAAGTCAGCTAAAACACAATATTGTGGACAATTGTGTGGCCATGGAAGCTCATGTGGACTTGAACAGCAGAGGTGAAAGTGGAACCCAGAGGGGCTGCTTCGGTTCCTGGGATTGGGCAGTGGAGAAGGGAGCAGGACCTGGACGGACTTGGACAGGCTCAGTAGCAGACAGCATCTTCCAGGACCTTTCTTTCCAGCCTGGCATTGGTTCTCTTCTCTTTCCCCTGTCTCAGCACTTCCATCTCGTTTCTCCATGTAGTCACCTCCCACTCCAAGCTAATACATGCAATTTTAGAGACTTGATGCACTTCCTTATTTGAGACAGGACCATGGGATCACCCTCTGCATGTTCCATGTAGGTGATCTCAAATTAGATGTGTAGACTTGGGGAATGCTATACAAGCCTCAAGTGAAAGGATGAAAGCCATGAGGCATTCCCCCCCCCACCCCCCTGGCAGCCATGTTCAATTTTCTGGTGACCACTGTTTTTTTTCAGCAGAGGGTCACCTCATGGCAGAGGGGCTGGAGCTGGGTCCCAAGGAAAAAAGTTTGACAACCACTGTCCTAGAGGAGCTGAAGTGGCACAAAGGGGAGCAGCCTGGAAGCTGCAGCTGCAGGATGAGAATTGTGTCTGTTCTCTGAAACTCACCACCCCGATCCTGCAGTCCCAGGGTGAAGGCACCAGGCCTTAGAGCAGGCTAAGAGGCAGCAGTTTTGCTGAGTAACTGTTGAGAATATCTTGCAATGAAATTCTTTCCCCATTCCTAGCTAGCCCTGGCCAAGGCAAATAAGCACTTTGCTCCCCCCCCCCCCCATCTCCTCCCTGTTGCTTTAAGTGGAGGGGATGTATTTGCCTGGGTCTGAAGAGGGGCTGGGAGTGTCTAGCTTCCCACAAAAAAGTAATTTTTTGCTCTTTAAATATTCACACCAGCTCACAATTGTTAATGAGTCACATCCACACTGTTTGAATGGACCTTGTTAACCTTCCAGATAATAATGTGACTCACCCTTCATTGCACAGCTGTGCAGTTTTCACTTCAATCATCCAAGGAAGCCAGTTACACCCACAAAAACTTATGCCATAATAAATGTTAGTCTTTAAAGTGCCACAGGATTCCTTATTTGTTGTAGTTACCTTCATGATTTCAGCCAAGAAGGACCCAATTTACTTTTTATTTTTAGTTATTGTTTTAAGGTGCATAATGAATGTCAACTCTCTCAGTGAGGAGAACATGGCGATGGTTACCATCGTAGCCAAGAAACATCAGGTAGCAAAGTTGGACAGGTCTTTCCCACTGTGAGAACCATCCTGGGTATCCCTGGCTGCCTAGCCTTATGGTGCTTTGAATAATGGTGGAAGCCAAGTGTGGAGGGAATCACAGCACAGAACTACACCATAAGCTCGCTGAAGGCAGGATGACACCAGACCTATATAGACCATCACCTTGAAGGCCAGGGCATCACCAAATTCCAGTAGAGCCTGCATGTACGTCTCCCAGAAACAATAACTGCTGGAAATTCAATTAATGCAGATTTACCATGCTGAAGGCTCCATCTCTCCATGTTCCTAAACTATTCCACTTGCTTCCAATTGCACTCGCTTTAGTAAATGGCTTATTGGGTGTGTTCAGCACCACTGGGAACTCACAGCGAGTCGCTCACACAGCTGTCAGGCTTGTGCTACGTTAGTCATGTCGGGCCACAGCTATTATGAGAGCCATTATTTGCAGCTGGGTGGGAACCAAGACTCTCATGAGCAGCATTTATTTGCCACTATATCTCTTCCTTCCTTTCTATATCTCTTCCTTTTCCCTAGAAATGAGTGATGAAGGCCAGTCCATGTCCTCCAGACCAGGAACATTCCCTACAGCCCCCTTAGAGTGACAGGCACTGGGGCTTCCATCCCTTCCCTTGGGAGACACTTCCACCCCTATGCCAGGAATCCTTTCCTGATACACAGCCCCAAGGCCAGGATCCCAGTGGCTCCGTACATGTGCTGCTGATGCTATCTCCCCTTGACCTGCTGGTGGGGGCGGGTCTCCCTGTCCCCCCCCCCCCCAGCCAAATTGCCCCCTGGAACCAGGCCCCCTTCAACTGCCGCTCTCAGTAATAGGGATGTCCCATTTGGCTCAAACCTCAACTGACCCACAAAGCTCAGACCTTTCTGCCAGCTCCCATTAAACTCTGTATCAACAATAGCCCTAGACATTACAACTGCTAGTAAGGTGCAGGGGTGCATTCAGAAGGGCATGTGGGGCAGCGCTAAGGTGGAGGGCCATGGTCTGTGGAGTATGGGTGGCTGTGGTAGTGGTCAGATGGATGCATGAGTGACAAAAAGGTTGTGCTTCTCCTTCGAGTGCTTTCTCATGTTGATTCCACTTCAGGTGTGCACGTGCCACCTGCAGAAGCCACTGGAAACTTTTTCCCATAGAGATCCCCAGGGTCAGCTGTGGAGCCCCCTGGAGTCGCACCACTGTAACGCACTATATAAGGAGCTCAGCTGCCCCTGCCCTCTCAGTTCCTTCTTCCCGCCTGTAATGGCCGCTGGAACTTCTCTTGCTGCGGCAAGGCCTCCCTTTTATTGTTCTGCCGCTGGCATTGTTAGATTTAGTTTAGAATAGCTTTGTTAGTGTTTAGTTTAAAGTTAGGTAGTTAGTGCCCCCTCCCCCGGCATGCCAGGCTTCAAATCTTATGGAGCCTGCAAGAAACCAATGCCTGTGGATGATCCACACTCTTCATGCTTAAAGTGCCTAGGAGAGGCTCAACTCTGTGAGCGCTGCAAAATCTGCAGGAGCTTTTGCCCAAGAACTCAAAAAGAAAGAAGCCAGTGCCTCACATTCTATATGATGGAGGACGCCGTCTGCCCTCCGGCACTGGTGCTGCCTGGTACTGTGTCAGTGCGTAGCACTCCAGCTAGCTTGCAGGCACGCCCCAAGGAGACCTCTAAAGAGCCTTGGCACCATCAGTCCTCTGGTTCTAGGAAGTCAGGGCCAGGGTCCCACCAATGGCACCACTCCCACTTACAGGTGCTTCAGAAGAAGAAGAGACTTGAGAGAGGGTGCTCCCCCAAGTGCCAGACGAGACTCAAGGAGCAGAACCTGCATCGGGCCGCTCGAGTCAGGGAGCAGGGGTCATGGCACTGATTTTCCTGGCTCCAGTCAGGGGCCCGTCGACCCCAGCATAGTGGGCATCCCCAACCAAGTAGACACTGTAGGAGAATTTACAGCTCCCCTATACTTCTAAAACTTCCAAGGTGGTGAGAGAACTGATTGAAGAGACAGCCCCATGAGCCCCGCAAGCTGGGACCGGACTCAGATGGCACCGATAAAACCCCCAGTGAAGTCGAGGGGCAACGCAACACTTTCTAAAACTGTAGCACCATTACATGGCACCAGTCGAGGGGTCGGAGTGCTGGGCACCTCTGCAGCAGCACAGGTCTCGCTCGCCCCAGCATTGTTCACCAGCTCTATCTAGTACTATGTCCCCGTTGTTGCTGCATAGCAGCTGTTCTCCCTCTGCTTCTTCGGGGTCAGAATTGGAAGGTTCGAAATACTGGACCTACCCTAGACAAACTGATCTCGCCCCAGTGCCCCACTGTCAGCAGCATTGGCAAGGCCCCATTCAGTGGTCCTTCTGAACACCTTGGGCTTACCATCAATCCCAAGGGCCCCAGTCAAGCTGTTCGTTTTCTCAGGCTTCTGGCTCCAGAACCCACCCGTCTCATTTGGCCAGTGCCCCGGAAGAGGCTGTAGTAATCCTTGGGGAGAAAGGGGTTAACACTCTGGTCAGTGAGTCCTAGGACAGCCAATAGGAGCAAAGCACAGCATTTTGAATTGGAGCAGCAGCCTTGCCTGCTCCTGTTTGGATGCAGCAGAGCTCCTGGGACGATCAGGAGGAGGCCAGAGGGGCCTGAGGAAAAATCCAGCGACATTCTTACCAAAGATAAGTTAAGTTTGTTACTGACCAGGCATGGGTAGAACAGGGAATGTTTACTTACACGCGGTCAGGGTGTTTTCTTTGTTTTTGGATTTCTCTGTGCTGAGCACATGTACCCCCTCCCACTACCCTGCAACTACCTAAGTTAATTCCCAGGGAAGCAACTCTGTGTTTTTATCTGTTCTTTTTAATTAAAGATTTTTACCTTTTAAGTAAGCTCTGGTTCTGTGTCCTGAAAAGCAAGAGGTTTGTGTGCATGTGCCTCAGACTGCACAGCCAGCTACTGAAGGGGACTCTGTTCCATTTCCAGCTGATATCCCAGCTAGGGTTCAGTCACTCTTCTGAGAGAGGAATGAACGTGATTGAGGATACCTCACAGGAAGGAATTCCCAAGTGCGCCTTCCTGGGTTTCAAGAGGTTTTTGCATTTGGGTGGTGGCAGTGATATCACTCCAAGGCCAGAAATTAGAGGCCTTGGAGAGTTTTAAGACAAGGCTTAAAAGGCCTGTTGCAGGCCCCACCTTCTGCACTCAGAATGCCAAAGTGGGGAAACAGCCTTGACAGAGGCATTGGATATCTCTGACCTGGACTCAGTCACTGGTGGCACTCAGGATCACGGCACCACAGATGGAGGACATGAAAGTAAAAAGGAGGACATGTCCTCCTTTTGCCTGACATCTGGTAACCCTAACCAGAGAGGAAGCGTCTTTGTCTAGAGCTGGATTTTTTAAGGCCCTGCAGGGCCCAGGCCTGCCCACTCTTGTGGGGCCACCTCCACCAGTGGTGATGTTGCCAGGGCCTGCTCTTCACTGGCGTTGGGGGTGTCCAAGGCTAGCAGGCTCTGGATCCCACAGCTCTGACGCTGTGGTCAGGCCAGTGCTGGAAGAGGGGTGTAGGGCCAATGGCACTGTGGGGAGGCAGTTGGCCGGGACCCACAGCCAGCTCAGCCTGGGGCCCAGCCAGCAGCACAGCACTCCATGAGCGGTGTTTGGGACTCCCTCCCCCCACTGGGTAGGCTCAGCACTGTGTTGGGTAGCTATTGGCCACAGGGGTGAAGTTAGGGCGGGGACAGGCACCAATAGGGAGGGGATGGGGGGGTGGGTGGAACAGTGATGCTGTGGCCTGCACGAGGCCAGCCAGGGGTGCAATGGTCCAGAGGCAGAGACTCCCGCTGCCTCCCCTTGGGCCTGTCACGGGCTGGGGGCCAATGCCAGGGCAGGCAGGGCAGGGCACGGCCTAGGAAGGGAAGCAAGTAGCAGTGGGATTGGCCAGACTCAGGACCATCAGGGTTTGATTATTGCAGGGTTGAGAGGACCCCTTTTAACCAGGGACCAGGGGCTTAAGTCTCTAAAGCCCCTGCAGTAATCCAGTCCTCTCCTTGTCCCAAGAACTCTATTAGCTGGAGTTAAAAACAAGTCTCATTTACCTTCCTTTTCGTGTCTTGTCTTCAGCGGTGCAGATCCACATCCTGAAGGCTGACAAAGCTGGTGATTGGTGGAAGTTCACTGTCAACATCATCTCTGTGTACAAGCAAGGGACCAACCGGATACGGCGTGGAGACCAAATCCTGTGGATCCGCTCCAAGGACATAGCATGCAAGTGCCCAAAAATCAAGCCCATGAAGAAGTACTTACTGCTAGGCAATGATGAAGACTCACCAGACCAGAATGGCATCGTCGCAGACAAGACGAGCTTGGTGATACAGTGGAGGGACACATGGGCTCGGAGGCTTAGGAAGTTCCAGCAACGGGAGAAGAAGGGGAAATGTAAGAAAGCCTAAAGGAAGAGGTGGCAGCAGAGCGTGAGAGGAGGAGAGACGGTGTGCATGCTGCTTTGTGTAGAACTGGAGCAGATGGGGTTGGGCTTGGGATTTTTGTGAAGGAGCTCACTTTGCAGTTTGTGTGTTGGGGGGCGGGGTTGGGATGTAGGGGAATCACATCTGTGGGACTGCCAAGTTTGCACCTCATAGTCCAGAACAAAAATCACACACACAAAAGAAACCATTATGCCACGAGGTGGACTGAGGCCTGCGCTGCCTCAATCACCACAACACCAATGCCTGTTCAGTTCCCAGTGTCCCCCCACTTATTTCACCCTTTGTTTTGAAGAGATCACAGATGCCAAACTGCCTTAAAACTGCTAATGGCTGCTAGTTCCAAAGCCTAGAGAAAGGAACAATTGAACCTATGAGAAACTAACCAACAGAAATGCCGCAAACTAATGTCCCCACCTCTGAATCACATCCTCTCAGCTTAGTTTGAACAAGTCAGTTATTGCAAGGCACTAATTAGAAATTGATAATTGAGGACATATCTGAGGATCGATCAATACTGGTTACTGAAATGGTCTCCAGGAGAATATAAACCTAATACTCAATTGCCTGCTGTACAGTAACTAAGAGACGGGGCTAGACTGGCGGCCTTGGCCATGTGCTGGCAGCTGCATGAGAGTGGGACTCTTACACAGGCTGTGTAGCAGCAACTAGAAGCCACTAGTCACAGTTACACATTCTCCATCCAAGCTTTGAACATGTGGCCCACCTCAACGTTAGCTTCAAATCTAGATTTACAAAGGAAGCTGCAAGTTGTTTTGATGCCTGCTACTTAGTAAAAAGCATGCACTGAATCATGTTGCGGGACACGCAGAGCCTCCACCCAGCTTCCGAGCTTCAATTTAATAAATGGTCCATTTGCCAATGGCCAACAGTTGTGTGGTGTTAAATCCAGAAAGCGAATGAGAGTAAGGTTTGCAGAGGCACCCAGGCTTTGCTGGGCACAGGATAGCAGGTTCTCCTAGCTGTGTCAGCCAAGCCCCCTTTTACAGCGTCATTACAATTGTTTATGATCAAGCATGGCTGTCTTTGGGGCTTCATTCCAAAGTCTTCACTGTGGTAGTAGCTTCACTTCTTTACTCAACTTGCCCCTCACAGTCCACTGCCCCTTCCCCCATGACTTTAAATGTCACTCAGAGGACAAAGGCCACCTTGGGTAAACTGCTGGGAAGCCCACACTGGCACTTTACTTCCTGCCCCGAAAGTCCTCATGTGTCCTTTAGACAGCCGGCCAGCTGTCTTCTCATTTCTCAACAAGTGCTGAAGAGAGGTGTAGATTTTTGTTATGCATCCAGCTAAATGTGCATCTTTTGGGGCTTTGTGCTACAGCTGCGATCACCGACACATGGCTTCCACACACTGATTCACCCCCTGGCTGAGAGGCAGCTCATGCACTGCTTCAGCCACCATTCGAGGTGAATGATGCACAGACTTGCACATGGAGAAAGAGTAGCCAAAAGTGACTGCATGCAAAAGACTCTGCCCACTTAGCCACTGTGGTACCAAATCATTTACAACCCAGGACAAAACCTGCCAGTATAAATGAGCGACCCTCTGTAGTTTAGACCAGAAAAGTCAATTCCACCCTGTAGAGGCTGTCCCCCTTTCTTTTGGCCGCCATAGGCGTTGTTGATTCTCAGTTCCAAAAAGGCAGCTGTACTAGTCTAGTTCAGTAAAACAAACAAACGAGTTCTGGGGCACTTAAAGAGTAACAAATTTATTTTTTGCATGAGCTTTCATGGGAGAAAATCCCACTTCAACTTCAAAGCATCTGATGAAGTAGGATTTGATCCCATGAAAGCTCATGCAAAAAAAATAAATTTGTTAGTCTTTAAGTGCCACAGGACTCCTTGTGTGTTTGTTCTATTGCTGCTCAGTGGCTCACATTAAAAAACTCAGCTGTTGCTTGCATTATGTCATGACAAAGGACTTGAGGCAGGGCAGCTCAGCTTTTGGTTGAGGAGCTTAACTCACAAATGGAGCCTGTGGCAGTTTTGATTTTCTTAAAGCCACAAGGAAGGTTTTTCTTAGTTTCCACATTAGGACATAACGGGTGAAAGAGGTTTTCACTCGTATAAACAGTTCCTTGTAAACGAGCAACAAAAGGGGCTGGGGCAGGGGGGTGGCAGCAATCTTTAGTGCATCATTCACACAAACTTTAGAATGGCCAGTGCTACAAAAAAATCAAACCTTCCCTGATAGCTTTTCTTTTAGGAGACTTGAAGGCATCAATTATATGCCATTTTTCTACAGTTTCATCTTGTTTACCAATTGACACAATTTGTATAATGAGAAACTACCATGAAGCAAGGCAGCTACATAAATAAGTGTAGAACAGAGGGGCCCAATGACACAAAGAGCAGGTTAGGGAGTTGAAATTCATGGCTGGGATGGAGGATCCAGCACATCCGAGTTTGTCTGATCTTTGCTGCAACTTACAAGGCTTTTCTAAAGCCAGGGAAGCTGAGAAAACGTGCAGCATTGCTCCAGGCAGTAAGCATTCAGCAGAACCAAGGATTTGGCCTGATCTCCTTTTACTGACAGTGGAACAGAATGAATACTGGCAGAAGATTTTGACAGCTCTTAACTCACTTACATACTTTTGAAAATCTCAACCTCAGGTGCCTAAATATGTACTTGAAAGCATAAAATTTTGGCCAAACTGAGCAAATTGAACTGATCCAAAGCACAACTCTCGAGAGCCTCCATTGGTTTAGTGTTGTCTGTGCTGAATGACACCTAGCTATGTTGTGTGTCCTTGTGGTGCAGGATATTTCTAGGTATGGTGGCATGAAGTGAGCCCCATCCCCTACAGCTACCAGCCACTACCTGCACTACAGCCTTGTGTACACAGCTAAGGAACATTTGCAACTCCCTGCCCCTGTGTACACTCTAGGAAAGCACTAAGCAGGCTGCTGTGTAGCACCCTTGAGACTGCTCTGTTAACAACTCCTAAGGCTAGTCAATGAGATTTTCTGGGATTTCCCAGGTAACTTGTGAGTGAGGTGAGGAGCCCAGTTCCTAGTGAATTGCAGTTGAATGTGGGCACCTGCCAACCTTTGATACCTTTTAAAGCCCCAGGCCCAAAGTCTGTGTTCAGTGTAACATTGAAGTTCAGCTCTCTGGCCACAGGTGCTGCTGTTTGGGGATGTAGCTGACGGGCTTTCATGTTTTGTGTTTTTTACGTGTTTCCAGAGCACACTGAGCAGTAGTGGTGCTCTCACAGCAGCAGCTTGGCCATCAAGTGGCTGCAGCACATTCACCATCAGGGTGGCCGGACAGTGGCTGAGATTTCCAGGCTTGCGGTTTAGAGCCAGGCTTATTGACACACAGCCCAGCACCCAGGCTGCAATTCAAAATAAAAAACAAAACTTAGAGAAAAACCAGCTCTGTCCCTTTTGCCATATTTTGGAAGCTCTCCAGAGGAAGCTGCAGAAAACATTCATGCCCCCAGCAGAAGATAGTGCCTGCTCTGAGAAGTTGTAAAGGAACATGGGTGCAAGGAAAACAAACAAAAAACCCCAAACAAGCCCTTTGTTAGTATCAATTGTAACACAAACTAGCACAGACATTTGATTAACCAGACAGGTAATACTGTAGTATTTGTCAAACAAATCCATGGCTGCTGTGACAGCCTAGTAAGAAATGCTGAGCTTTTTGTTTTGATTTTTTAAAATTTTGCGCTTACCAACAAGTCTGAGGGGCTTGCTTGACTCTGCCGACAGCTAATCTCTTGTTTTAGCTGTGTGTTATAAATCATACAAAGTATGGCACTTGTGTAACATATATAGACGCCGTTACCGTAGGGGAAATTGAAGCCAAACAGTCTACCTTTCACAGACTCTCTTATGAAGTAAGTATTTTGCACAGGCCTCTGCATTGTCACTACAGTCAAATTTCCTGGGCTTCAACAAGGCCAGATTTCACCCCTTGGGTATAACTGCCATAGGTGGGGCTCTTCCTCAGGTGAGTGCTACAGCTCTTCATTTAGACGTAGCCAGCAAGGCAACTGTACATTATAGCCACCAAGGCATTTATAAGCATCCACACCCATCACCTAAAAGCAAGTAGACTGATGGTTGCTTCAATTCAACCCTGCTAGGCCCATGACTAAGGCTAATTCAGTTTCACATCATCCTTCTCCCCCTGGAAAGCTAGGGCCTTATCAGACCATTTCACTGAAATGCAAAACCCCTCACCTGAGTCTTACAGGTGAAACAACCAAAATAAACCTGGACAATGAAAGGAAAACCAGCTCCCTTGGGGCACAGGGAAGAGCGATGGCCTTCCAGTGAGTTCTAGATGGGTAGTTAGTTACCAATGAGTGTCACACCCAATGGTGGAATATTATGGCAACCTGAGTACCACAAAAATAAATAAATCCTGAAGTCCTCTTAGGAAGTGTAACCCAGAATTTGTAACGGGGTGAAAGGGCTGCAGTGCCAACAAAGCAAGTCTGGAAAGCAGCTGCAATGCCAAAACAATCATCACTCAACAGCAGCGTTAAACAAAATGGTGTTTTCAGTTTTATTGTGTGTCCCTTCTCCCCTTGCGCACACCCACCTACCTTCCTTTTCTCCTGTTACACAGACTTGGCACAAAAACCTGTGTTGGGTTTGGTTTTTTTGATTCTCTGTTAATATCTTTGTAAATGTTGTTTAGTTATGACCATTACATACTGTTTTGGGCAATGTTTCTTTACAAGGCATACTAATATATTATGGTTATTATATATGAATATATTTAATGACATGAAAAGTTGTGGATTTTCTTATTTTTTTCTCCAAGTTGTCTCTTTCGTTTTGTTTTGTTAGATGATTGAAATTGAACCAGGAGCTTGTAACTGTTCAGCACCCCCTTGGTAGAACTAAAGTCAGAAGCCAGTTGAATAAACTCTTGTAAACTGTACTCAGTCTAGACTGTCTCTTTAGCTACATCAAGATAAAGGGGGCTCTAATTCTAGGGGACACAGACCTGGGTTTGGATGGCGCTGGGAACCAACAGCTCTTAGCAGAGTGGGGATCAGCTTTGTGAATCATATTCACATCTGTGCCATGCAAGCATAACATCTGGGCTTCCTGTAGTGGTAGGTGTGAATGGGCTCAGAGTAACAGCACCCAGCAGCTACAGGTCTGTGTATTCAGTGCTGGTGAGTTGCCAGGTTCCTGGCCCTAGAGGATGGCGCCCTAGTGCAAACCCAAGAAGGCTGTAGCCCTGGCCAGCACTGCGACTTCCACAGGTGTAGTGGTAAATGGACTCTCCTTGAGAATGCCCATGTGGCAGGAATTATTGCCCAAAGTGGGTGTTGTGAGATGTAGACACTTGCCTCCACCGTAGCATCTGGAGGCAATTCAGTCAGTATCGCAGAGGATGGGACTGACTGATGGGGCTTGGTGATCAGTTCGAATAGGCAACTGGCCCCATCTGGAATCCCAAGGCATGTTGCCAAGAGTTGACTTTGCTCCCTGGCATTCCCAACCCCCTGTGTCAGGGCACATAGGACTCAATTCATTTCACTGGGCTGGGGCTAGGACTCTTCACGAATTTCACTGCTGATTGCTCCCAGGCAGGGTCCCACTGACAGCCCGTGCAACCAACACTCAGCACAGAGCCAGTCCTGACACCAAACCATTTAATCCCTTATCTTGTTTACCCTCCAGTCATTACCCACAGCCACATGGGGACAACTGCCAGTTACCCCTCCTCCCCAGCAGCTCTGAGGAGGTGGCTGTAGAACTGGATGGTAAGATCCAATCAGATTCAGCAGAAGACATGGACAAATACGGCATGAGGGCCAAAAGGCACAGCTCCAGGGTGATGTGAGTTGAAAACTGTCTCCATTTCAGTTGCAAAGTTCTCAAGATGGTACCACTTACTGATGGCACCCGATCATCAGCCTGGCTGGATTCCACAACAGCCAGTCTTCCTGCAGCAGAAATGGGGCAAGACAAGCTAAGCAGAGCGGAGTTGGGAGGGGAGACTTACAAACAGGCAAATGCTGGCAGAGGGACCAGCACAAGCAAAGATCCTGTGAATTGCAGAGGTCAGGCTGAGTGACCCACCCTGTCTCTTCTAGCCTCTAATGTCTATGATAATTTATTAGTTATAAACACCTCAAAGGTCAGTGAACTCAGATCTTTATGGCAGAGGCACATGGGTCAGAGGCCAACACCTCCTCTTTGGAAATCTTCCCTGAAGCTTACAAAAAGTGAAAATAGGTTTACCAGGTTTTTTCTTTTAAGCTCTGCTTTTAGCTAACGGCCTGTGGAGGAGAAATCGTGGCAGCTCAGAGCTGGGAGAAACAAGCTTATTCCCAGCTGAATGATATATCCACACACAACCTTAGTACCTACCTGGCTTGGCCTGTCATTCCCTGCCCTCAACGCAGTGCTGTAACCTCTCAGTAGTATCTCACTTCTCCTCCGAGCCCAAAGATCAAAGTAAAAGGAAACTCCTTCCAAAGATGTGCTTCAAAAGGCTCTGGGGTAACCCTGGCTGGTGACTGACTCAGGACATGTGAATTCTGGCCTGATATGCTCAATGCCTAAGGAAACGACCCCACATGGGGCAGCACAGTAGTTGTCATACAAACAAACTATAAAAAAGATCATTTTAGGAGGTATGACTTCTAAGGGCTCATTTATTCTGACCCCAACAGCAATAAGTGCCATTCATGGTACAGCAGAACATCAGAGAATTTGCACTTTGTTCAGAGCATAAAACACCAGAATGGGACAAAACACAGAAAGAAAAATAAAACTGGAAAAAACCAGAGAGAGAGAAAAGCATTCTAAACTCCAGAGCATGTTCATGCAACAGAAAACAATGTGACAATTGAAACAGCAGGAAATGACCAAAGCAAGGAAGCCATCCACCAGCAAGACAACGTAAATGCATCACACAGCAATCTAGCCAATGCCATTAATGTGGTCACATCATCACCTGAAACATCTAGTCAGCTCCTGATACACACACAGCTAGTGCAATGTGTGCCGTCCATCTGAAAACACAAGCAGTGCAGGATCAAAAGAAAGAGAATTTTATGTGCTTTGCAACTGGACTCAGAGCAGTTCCCATGGTACCTACTTCTATTAATGAAGGAGAGAGATTTTTGAGCCAGAAAGAACTCGACTGGGACAGTTCTGTGCGGTCAGAATGATTGTTCTCACCAACATAATGGTCCAATAAAGCCATCAGTTCCCCCACCTTGCCTCTCTGATCTCCTAGAACTGACACAGCTACAACTACAGCACTTGTCTTAGAGACTTTTCTGAAGAAGGATTAAGAATCTCTTTTTGGAAGGGGCTTCTTCCCTCCAGGAATCAATGCTTTGGGAGATGTTGGCTTTCCTATGCTGCTCCAGAATCTACGAAATAGTATTGAGTTGAATGTTTTCACCCCTCTAAGGTAAAAATTAAGAGCTTGACCACACTGAGTGAGCATGGAGACCTTTGCTTATCACACTTCAGACTGGCACAGAAGGGAAGGAGAATCCCCTACCACTGCAAACCTGGTGAGATCACTCAGAAATTGAGGTTTCATTTGCCAGGATACACAATAGAGATGCTGAATCAGTCTCTGGGATGCCAAGTCTCCCAGATCCAAAAGCCCAGTGATTTGGTTCCCTTTCAAGTTGGTTAAGAATCATGCAGGGATACACTTAGTATTGTTTAATTCACCCCAGAGCAACTCAAACCTAGGAAAGGCCAGATGGGTCAACTGTGTTATTCCAGTTTGGCTTCCTGCATAACACACCTAAGAAACACCTAAGGTCACCACAAAAATCTTGTGCCTCAAGCCCATAACTTGCAGGTGAGCTAGACCTGCTCATTTAGAAAGCTCTCTAGATTTGCTGCAATGACTTCAGATGATCGGCTGCACCCCACCTCTCCATCCCTATAATGTGATCTGTCTATCTTCTGTTCACCCTTCCAATAGGGGCATAGCCATGGGTGGGCCCAGGCTGGCTGAGAGCCACTCACTGTAGTGCCTGGCAGAGGTCATGTGACCAGAAGTTGCCCAGCCCACCCAAGAGTCAGGGGCCCAGCGAGAAAATGCCACTTGGCTATGCCCCTAGCCCTACCTTGCAATGTATTAGTTTAGTTTAATGCAAAGTGCATTGTTTGCAGTGTTTTTTTGAACACTCATGACATGCTCTGCATTTTTCTTATGGTATCATGTTTCCTGCAGCATCATATGTATATACAGATATGAAGCATGTCCTCAAATGTATTTCACATGGCTCAAGTAGGAGCAGGCAGGCTGAGCTGCAACTGACACACCCAATGAAGGTACGCATAAAAGAAATATGGACTAGCTAAGTGTCTGTAGCACCTTGCTCAAGAGGTGTGGATCTTCTTCCTCTCTTTCTGGCCAGGGTTCATCACTTGACCCTTGGAGAGAGGTGGGGAGGAAGACTGGGGAAAAGAGAAAGACACTTTGAACTGATTGGGGTTTTTTGCTTCTCCATTTCAACCTGCAAACAACCAGAAAAATTATACCTATCCATATAGCAAGGTAGACCTGGCTGCAAAGCCACCAGTAGCCAAACATGCAGGTATGAGCTGCAATGGTGATCTGTAGTTTAGGATGTGAGTTATCTTTTATTTGTGACAAATCCCTTGACTGAATAGCTGATTGTGCACTGATTTGCTATATACTCAAAATCGTGTCTTAATAAACTAGTGTTTGTTTTATCTAAAGTAGTGTGGATTTTGGAAAGAGTGAAAGTGAATGACTAATTTGGAGCAAAGACTAATTGCCTGTCAGTTTCTTTGTTAAACTGTCAGAACAGTGGAAGTGAGTCTGCTGCAATCAGGAAGGGTCCTGACCCCCGCAAGATGGAAGTTCCAGATGTGGCATCTGAGGACCAGGGGTGCTTGCTGGGGGCCCATCCCGTGAGTGGCTAGTGAGCACACATCATGGCCTGGGACCAATTACATGCAGGAGGCTGCTGAGAGCTGACCTGGCAGTGGCGGTTCAGCCAGCAAGGCAGGGTAAGTCAGGACTCAGGAGCAGAGAATTGAGAAGCACAGTGGTGCGCAAGCCCAGACTGTGGGAGGGAAACATCATACCCCACCACATACCTAGGAGAGTTGTTCCAGTGATTGGTTACCCTCACTGGTAAAAGGCCATGCCTTATTTCTAGCTGGAGTGTATTTAAAAGCAAATAAACACCTATGTTGAATCACCCTGTCTTCCCTTTTTCTGCAAAGGAGACATTCAAGGAATTGGTTTCTAACTCTCAGGATCCTATCAACAGTTTGGGTCCTGCCTTGGTTTCAGATGATTTCTGCCTATGCACCACCATACTAAGTTCCTTTGCCTCATCCCCCCAAAATGCATTCCTGGGAGACTGGAGTCAGAAGATTCCCAGCTGTGAGAACCGTGGGTTAGTCACCAGTAACTGTCCTTCTTCGAGATGGGCTACTTGGATCCATTCAGTAATAGGTGTCTCCGTGCTGGAGCGCTGGATTGGCCAGAAAAAACTTGTCCTAGCCTGTCAGAAGAGGGGAGGTGGCCTCTGCCCCTCACGCCACCCAATGGCTATATATACGGCTGCCTCCCAAATCCTCCTCAGTTCCTTAGAGTCGCCAACTCCAGATGTGAGGATGGAGGGGAGGGAACTGAATGGATCCGAGCAGCCCATCTCGAAGAACGGTTACTGGTGAGTAACCCACCGTTCTTCTTCAAGCGCTGCTTGGATGCATTCAGTAATAGGTGACTACTAGCCATGCTGATGGATGGCTGGTGGAATTGGTTCTTCCACCTTCAGCACAGCAACATGCCCCATAAGGTAGAGGCCCAGCAACAAGATGCTCGCCCGAGTCAAGAGGTGAACAGGCCTTGACGCAGCCCAGAAGGATCAAGAGCTGAGGGCCAACCCAGGACAGGGGCAGGACCGAACCCACCGAGGCATATACGCATAAGCAGGTCGGAACAAGGTCACCATAACTGTAGTAAAGGACGCAACCTAAACATAGGGGGTTGCGTTAGGTGTTCCGCATAGGTGGAAACGTGGCGTATGACCAGCAGAATATAGTGTCTGGTCATAGGTCTTGTCATGTGGACTCGTGGGAGAATGCTGAATGCCAACAAGTGCGAGTTTAGCCATACTGGCCATGTCTCGCAAGAGAACGAAGAAAGGGTAGAGATTAATTCCTGAACTGATCACCCAAAGGCTTAGCTGGAGCCACGTGGTTATGAACTGATCTGGCAACTACTGGGTATGCAGGTAGTTGTAAGGCGGTGACCATACCCCCGTCCAGGTTGTGACCAAACACAGCTGTCTGGTCGAAGCGAATGAGGATGAGGATACAGGGTTGTAAGATAGGCTTGAGAACGACTGAGAAGACCACAGGACACTAAACAGCAGCATATGGGGCTGAGCCAAGCAGAACGGAGGCCTATGGTATGCTAGCCATAAACCGGGTAGTGCAGGAGCACGTGTTTTCAGCTGAAAAAGGCACCCAGGTCCAGGTTCTCGCAGGAGAGAGGCTCCGGGCAAAGAGTCACCAACAGCAAGGTGGCCTGAGGCAGTGTTAATGAGTTGGTCCTTCTAGGGCCCGCAGGAGCAGGAGAATTCACAGTAAAAGCCAGCTGGGCCTATAAGCTCGTAGGGTTTTGCATTGTGAGAGCCCTCACTAGTGCATGAAGAAGGTAGAAGAAGGGTCAGGGATAATGCCTGCTACCATTTGGTCACCCCATCAAGGACTGCAAGATTCGTAGAAGTGCCGTGTAAAGTCGAGGTCTCAGCACCTACAGTACTTCCTGAAGGGACAGCGCTACTGTTCTGCCATGCCAGGGGTGCTAAGGAGAAACTCCTCAATACACGGATATCTGAAGAACCTCAATGCCGAGGGAGGTTCCTTCCTATGAGCTAGGAAGTGAAACCGTTACAGGGTGGCAACTGCAGCATTTCAAGGACACTCCGGAGTTAGAGAGCCAAACGAAGTTTTCCCCCAGGCAGGAAGCCGGAGGGCAAATAAAGGGAGTACAATCCCCAAATTCTTGGATATTGTAGGAAAAACAGACTCTCTGTCTATCACACCAGTGAGCGGGCAGTGGGTGTGAACGGGTCCTCAAGTATTGAAGAGGAGCCGCAGTACTAATGGGCGCCATCAACGCACATGGATGTAACCCGCGGTAGCATTAAAAGTTTATGATCCAACACAGTGAGATGGTCCCAAGAAAACCACGGGCGGCGGGGGGGGGACACGACATGTGTCCTGTCAGGGTACAGAACCGAGAAGCAGAAGAGGTAGCCACAAGTGCCCTGGGAAGAAAATACCCCTCTGTCTACACATGGACGCCTGCCCAGAATGGCAGCTGGTGACATGGGGAGGTGTGTTGGTGGGAGAATGCCCGAAGGGGTGGACCCTTCGCAGTTTCCGTAAGTGGGGATGTGACTAGGTGTTCTCTCCTGGGTTCCCTGTCTGGGGTTCGAAGGAGGTACACCCGGCCCGTGTTTATGGACGAGAGCGGAAGAAAATTGGTCACCTTGATGGGGAGGCAGACTGAGGGCGAGGGTTCCTAGGGTGGCGCCCTGATCCTCACTAGATCACCACAAGGTGAGGGAGTGGAACCGTAGTTCCCATAAGGAAGGGAAATGGTGGGGTGGGCCGTTCACCTTGGCCCCCTTCAGAGGTAAAGATCCGCTCTGGCTACACGGATGGGTCCCTTTCAGTGGGCAGGAAATTTTCCTGTCGAATTGGGGTTGGGGTCGCAGCGGCTAGTGCCCGCTGAACTGATGGTGAGACCAGAGGTATCCCCTCCCCTTCCCCTGATCTGGACACGAGGAGGCCTACCTGAGGAAGGCATCAGGGCCACAGCCACAGTTCTGTTGTGGGTAGGCTTTGCATACGAATGTCTCGGAGCCTCCACAGCGGGGCTGGGGCTACAGCGAGATGCGACTCTTGTCCCCGGCGACGTGTTGGGGTGGGGAATGCATGGTAGGGGAAATATCAGAGAAGGGCAGGGTGTGAAGAGGAGAAAGAGAGAGTTTTCCATCTTCTGGGGAGTCGCTGCTTAAAGGGTGAGGGAAGGGATAAACCACGCTACTGGGGTACCGTCGGCATAGGTGGGGCGTCATTATATTGTTGGGGCCTTGGTGCCCCGATCCAAGGTCTGCTCGTGCAGTGGCAGAGAAAAAGGGGAGAAACAAAAGAGAGGCTGAGAATGGTTCCCACCGAACCTCCCTTCCCGTAGAGGGGAGAGGAGTGTTGTGACGATCTGTGGCGTTGACGCCCTAACGCCTCTGTGCCCAAGGATCAAAGTGGGGTGGCGGAGAGCAGAGGGCCCCTCCCTGTGAGAGGGAGGGCAAAAACCCAACCCTCGCACCAAATAAAGCGGGAAGGAAAAAGAAGAAAATTGCCCTGCTTTGAGAGAAGATGGGGAATTCAAGGGGAACTAAGTTGGGGGGGGGGTCCGGGAGGGAGCAGGCCTGAGGATCCCGGGCTGTGCCCATCACGGAGAGGGTTTTAGGGGGAAACAAGACATCCCCCTCGAAGGGCAGGTCGAGGACTGCCTGCTGTGCATTAGGAGGCGCTATAGCTTCCCTGAGCCATACCCCCATGCGGATGGTAACTGCTGAGGTCATGGTGCGAGCGGCGGTGTGCACTGCATCGCGTGCCGAAAGGAGGTGGTCTTGTGAGATTATGTTTCCTTCTTCCAGGAAGGCATCATACTCCTCCCTAGCCTCAGGTGGGAGCAGGCTTCTAAATTTTCCAAGCGACTCCCAGACATCCAGCAAATATTTGCTGGTTATAGCCTGGCTTTTTGCCACTCGTAGGTGGAAGGCTGATGAAAAGTAAACCTTACAGCCTAGCAGATCCAGTTCCCTGGTTTCCCTGGAGGGTGGGAGGGGGTCCCTGGGGGGCTCCCTGGGCCCTATTGCCATCTGGACTACATCCCTTGGGTAAACTGCGTGGCCAACAAGGGAGGGGTAGCCCAACTTGGATACCCGATACTTCATGCCCGCCATATCCAAAACCGGGGGGACGGAACTTGGGCTCTGCCGCCGGGTGTGTGCGAGGTCCCATACGCTCAGGTGGGGCAAGACTCCTAAGGGCGCTGTCGAGGTGAAGGCTGGCCTAAAGAGGGTATCGGGAGGAAGACTCAAGGGCTAAATGGGCCGTAGCCTGGCGCAACAAATCAAAATGCGCTGAAAGGTTCCCCATTTAAGACCCCGGTGCCGGGGAGAGAGCGGTACCGGTAGCTCGCCATGTTGGAGAGGGAGTTCCCTGGGGGGCCACTCTTGAGGCCTAAAGTGATGGGGCTGATGTGCGGTGCCGAGGCCTTTTGGAACCCCTGGACAGTTTTTGGAACCCCCGGACAATCCCTCCTCTGGGCTGGAAGCAGGGGAGGGGGACCGAGATTCTCGGGTCAGTACCGGTGACGGCGAGGTGGTGCGAGACTTCACTGGAGTGGAAGATGGGGGGCTGTGCCGTGAGGGCGAGTGGCCCGGGTGGACCCAGGCCTTCAAGATGAAGGCCGGTTTGCCCCTTCTGGTTGGAAGTGTGGCAGGGGGTGTCGGGAGAAGCAGGAGGAGTCGTGCTGCCTCCACAACTTCAGGGGTGGACGGGACAAAGAGCAACTCTATTTGAGTCGGAGGCAAGTCCTCGCCAGGGGAGGGAAGACTGCCTGGGCAGGATGACTCCTGTTCCTGCAGCACCAGGCTCTGCGGTGCCGAGGGTGGAATCGGCTGGTGCTGGGGTGAGCTCGGCACTGGCAAGGCCGGACTGTACTGTGCCGTCGGCGCTGGAGATGATATGGCGTGGTGCTGGGCTAACTGAGGGCGACCTCAAGCATCACTGAGGTGCTGAGTAGGCGTTGGGGTGCTGGAGTTGGCACCGAGGTGGTGCAGCGGCTACCGGTGGTACAGTGCCACGTAGGCTCCAGCACCTAGCTGGGTCTCAGTGCCAGGCATGAACCCGAAGCTTCGGGTGAAGGGTGCCAGGCCTCCTCCGAGGCTAGGGCATGGTGTTGCTGCTTCCTCTTCTTGATAGTTCTGGGTTCGAAGGAGAGACAGATGGAACACGCCAAGACCATGTGGTCTTTGCCCAGGCACCTAAAGGCAGTTCCTGTGGGGGTCGTCCCGGGGGAAGGCCTTGCCGTACTCGGCGCAGGGTTTAAACCCCAGCATCATCAATGCGATGTTCTGGTCCGGTAGTGGGAACTCTTGTAGTGGAGTTAAATCCACAAAGATGCTCCCAGCCGGACAGTGAGTTGAAGACAAAGGGACAGGTTGCTTGCCATTCGCAAGGAGCAGACGTTCCAATGCCAACGCGCAAGGTGGAAGAAATGAAACTGAGGAGGGGTCGGGAGCCGGCCATATATATAGCCACTGGGTGGCGCGAGGGGCGGAGGCCACCTCCCCTCTTCTGACAGGCTAGGACAAGTTTTTTCCGGCCAATCCAGTGCTCCGGCACGGAGACACCTATTACTGAATGCATCCGAGCAGTGCTCGAAGAAGAAAAGCTCCCATCAGTCACTGCTATTGGAGGAACTCAAGATACACACCTTGCATTGTGCACTCTTTCAGATCAAGCATGAGTGACTGTATGGACCTTGCTGAGAATGGTACTTTGGTTTATGATGGGGTGACATTGCTCCATATAGGGAGTGAGGGTGCACTTTGGTGTCTGGCAAATTTCAATGTATGGCTTGATTTTAATGTGTCTCACATGCCCAGATGTCACAACAACCAGCACATAAAATCCATTAAATAGAATAAACTGAAAATGCAACAATCTCCAACTGCTCCTACTTAACACTCTTCAGTTCCATTCCCTTGAAGACAGTAATGAAACTTGGCCCTTGTTTAGTTTAACCCTCCCATCCAAAGAGCAGTAAGCCAGAAAAAGTTTCCAGATCAACCTGAAAGCACTGCTAAATCCACTTCTCTTTTTTAATAAAACTCTTCAACCACATGTTTAATGTTACTTAAAGGGCAAATATAAGAACTGCATTGTTAAATCTTTCAGTAGTAAGTCTCACCAGTTCTCTTCTTTCTTGATGTCACAGAAATTCCCCTTCCAAGAATACAACAAATCAGAAAGCAGCTATTAAAGTGACCCTACAGAACGGGGAGAGAAATTTGCATAAAGCAGTTGCAGAATTTATTCTGATCAATGTATCCAGGGAATTCAAATAAAACTTTAATTCTTCTTGTAAATGGCAGGTATAATTAAAATCCAGGGTTTTCAGTTTCCATTACGCAGAAACTGGTCAAATTGCTGATTTTAATATAACACCAGAAACAGAGGATTACTTACCTGTAGATGTCATTACATGATGCAGTGCACGGTCATCCAGAAAGCTTTTTGCCCTTAGCCTGTCCCTGTAGGATCAGCAGCCAACACCCCCTGGAGTCCCATGGTGTATCAGTGGTGCTGACCCTGCCCTCCCGTCAGTCCTTTCTTTCCACTAACTCAAAAAATTGGGGTTGGAGGGAAGGTATCTCTGTATGTGAGCAGCCCACCTTGAAGGACACCTATAGGTGAGTAACCCTCCATTCTTCAAGCTGGTGCTCACAACCATGCAAATACAGGTGAATTACAAGCCTTACATAGGAAGATTGGTGCAATTACGGTCTCCCTGCAGGCTGTTCGGCTCCACCAAAGGCTATGTTGTCCCTTGTTTGCTGAATGATGGCATGATGGGACGTAAAAGTGTGCACAGACGACCAGGTTGCAGCTCTGCAAATTTCCTGGATTGGCACTTGGGTGAGGAAAGCAGCCAACAAGGTTTGAGCTCTAGTTGAACGTACTCTGACTGACCTAGGTAAAGGCACTTTGACAAAGTTGTAAGAGTTCCCGATACAGCTTGTGATCCATGACAAGATACACTGCGCCGTGACCGGCTGTCCCTTCATCTGTTCTGTGACGGTGATGAAGAGCTGGGTCGACTTCTGGAACAGCTGCATCCCCTCAATGTAGAAGGCACCAAGGGCAGTTCTTATGTGTGAGGCAGTGGTTCCTAACCTTTTCAATGCTGGGGACTCCTTTTCACAGAAAAACAAACTTTGCGGGGGCCCCCCGCCCGTGTGCACAAAGAAATTGTGCTGCTGCTCCCGCAGGCAGAACATGGCCCGTGCTCTCAGAATCTGGCCCACACTACATGCCCATGCCCCCCTCCGTCCCCGCCGGGCAGTGGGAACTGCCACGCCCATGCCTCTCCCCCACCCCTGCATCCCTGGCCAGGCAGAGGTAGCCACCACAACCACAGCCCTTGGGGAGCGGCAGCCACTGTGGGCATGACCATCTCTCCCTCCCTGTGCTGGCAAGTGAGACCGCCATGGCCATGGCCCCCAGCCAGCCCTGGAAGGGGAACAGAGCCAAGCTGCCGCCGGCACTGGCAACCAGCAAGTGGCGTGGCACTAGGCAGCACTCTGCACTCCCCACCCCGCTACCAGAATCCAGCCCAGGCAGGGAGCATCAGGGCCACAGCTGGGTTCCAGCCCCAGCAGGGAGCAGCGCTGCGGATCCCCTGGAACACGTCCACGGACCCGACCACAGGTTGGGAACCACTGGTCTAAGTTATGCCACTTCCTCTGGTCCTCTGTCATGTGAGATTTTGGGAAGATGGCCAGGAAAAAGTCTTGATTAATGTGAAAGGGGAATACGACCTTTAGGAGGAATGCTGGATGTGGCCTCAGCTGTACCTTGTCCTTGTAGAAGACCATATAGGGAGGTTCTAGCACTAGGGCCCTCAAGTCAGAAACCCATCTGGCTGAACTAATGGCCACTAGGAAGGACATCTTCCATGACAAAACCAGAAGCGGGCAGGTGGCCATGGGTTTGAAGGGAGGCCCTGTAAGCCTGCTAAGCACCAGTTAAAGTCCAATTGGGTAGTAGGGTCGCAAACCGGAGGGAATAGTCTCCTTATTCCTTTTAGGAATCTAGAGATCATTGGCTGTGTGAAGGAAATGGCTCCTTCAAATGACTGGTGGAAGGCAGAGACAGCTGTCCTTTGGACGCTGAGGGAGGCTAAGGCCAGTCTCTGAATGTTTAGGTGGAGGAGATATTCTAGAATGGCCTGAATGGGGGATGTTTCTAGGCTGACACTGTGTAGCAACCCAGTCCACCAAGCATTTCCACTTCGCCCCATTTGTGGTCTGAAGGCTTCCTGCTGCCCACTGAGATACACTTGACCTCCAGTGAGCAGACCTATTCCTCCATACTCAACCATGAAGCCTCCAAACCATTAAGTGAAGAGAGATCAGGTCTGCATGCAGAAGGTGTCCACTGTCCTGAGTGAGGACGTCCCTTCCCTTTCATAGTTTCCACAGAGGGGCCATTACGAGGTTGCACAGCAAGCTGTACCAGCTGGCCACACTGGAGCAATCAGGATCATATTTGCTCAGTCCCTCTTGATCTTTAGTAGCAAGCTAAGGATCAGGGGAGCTGGAGGGAAGGCATATAGAAGGGGGCCCTACCAACTGATCAGAAAGGCTTTTGATACAGAGCACTTCTTCCCGCCCTGAGGGAGCAGAGGAGGGTGCTGTTCAAACTGCTTGCAAAGACACAAACTCAAGGGAGGCCCCACTCCCACAGGATGGGGGCTGTCACCTCCAGGTGCAGGAACCACTTGTGGTGCAGCAGGGATTGTCTGTTGAGTCTGTCCACTTGGTCATTTCTTACCCCAGCAGATGAGATGCCATTAAGTGGAATCTGTGCTTGATGGCCAGCTCTGAGAGGTTAGGAAGACTGCACTCAGCTACTGGACATTGATGTGAAGGCGGAATTCCTCTGATGATCACCTCCCCTGCGTACTGAGGTTGAAGCAGATGGCGGTGCTGCGGGCTTCAGCTTTTGGGCACTCTTGGTGGCACAGGAGAGAGGTGAAGGCTTCTCCTTGCGGTGAATGATACCAGGGTGCTCCTGCCACTGCGACTATGGCAGACGGTACCTTGGACTCAGATTGAGACGGCACCGCTGATGGTGCCCGAGGGTCCTTCGCCTGAATGTGCAAGGGCGACCGGGATCTCGGTGCCAGAGATAGTAGTGAAGCTGGATGCACCAGTGGAGGCTTCCATCTCGATGGCCCCCACATGGGTGCTGGAGATGGAGACAGGCATGAGGCAGATGGCACCATCTGTTTGATAAGATCACGCGTTGCCTCAAATGTTTTGGGCGTTGAAGGCAGCAGATCTTCCCCTAAAATTTCTTGTGTTGGGCACGGCACAGGTCCTACAGCCAATCACTCTGGCTGCACTGGTGCTGATGGCTGCTGTGCCTCAGTCTGTGGCCCTTTAGGAGTGCTCAACCTCACTGGCAAGCATCTTGTGTCTGACTTCCTCCTCTTTTGCGGCACCGGAGAGAGGGAGCGGTGCCACCGACGATCCGAAGATCTGGAGGAGGGAGCTGCTTATGGTGCCGCAGACCTCGCTGCCAGTACTGGTGCTGAGAGCTGGTGCTGCACGCCGCTCAACAATTCTCGGTGCCCCAATGCTGCCGGAGCACTGCTGACTGACGGCGCCATGCTGGAACTCACTCCGGAAGCTGGTCTAAGGGCTTCCTCCACCAAAAGAAGCTTCAGCCTTTGCTCTCTATCCTTCTGCGTGCATGGCTTGAAGCTTTTACAGATTTTACACTTATCTTCAAGGTGTGCCTCTCCCAAATACCTCAAGAAGAAGCAGTCCAGGTCGTCAAGTGGCATCGGCTTGCGACATGTTTCACAAGTTTTAAAACCTGGCATGCCCTGACCTGGGGGCCAGCAGCAAATCTAATACCTGGAGTGGATACTCTTCTAATAATAGCAGTGGAGGACTGTGCAAAGGCAGCCAAGTTGCACGCCAGTTACTACCACAGCAGTGAGAAGGAACTGAGGAGAGGGTGGGTTGGCTGTGCGTCATATAGAGACCTGCGACAGCGCCACTCCAGGGGGTGCCACAGCTGACCCTACAGGTGCTCTAAAGGAAAAGGTCTCCAGCTATCCGTGCATGCACGCATACACCTACAACGGAATGGTTAGGAGCAATTACTCGAAGAAGAAACTGGTTTAGGAGCCGTAAGATTTTGATTGCTAGTGCCAAGAACTAAATTTGTATTCATGACTGCACATCTTCCATATTTAAGAATTAAGTCATGCTAGATTGTGGCCAAAAATCCACATTAAAAAGCACGGAAGAAACATTTCAAATTAAACTGGAAGTGTAAGGAAACAGTTTCTCTTTCTCTCCAAAATCAATCTCTAGGAAACCAGAACAAAAGGCTTTTACAATATTACAACATTATTGGAAACAAACATCAGTAAAAAGCAGCACATAAATGGATGAGCATTTATTCCTTGTTATTATTGTTCTAGCAATTCTGACAATTGAGTTGGCACATTACAAATGAAGATTGATTGGAAAGAAATGAGCATTCAATACTTTGTTCATTAATTTATGTAATACTACAAATATTTTCCTTTGTGGTTTTAACAGTTTGGAAGAGTTATAAGAGAATGCTGGGCAGACCTCTGGTCTTGAGACCATCTGTTCATTGTATCAGGTCTTCTGCAGTCAGTCAGTGGGGGGTAAAAACTTGACTCAGAATAAGCTGAGCACATTTAGTGGACAGAGATTGCTTCTTTTTGAGCCTTTCTTGGGCACTGCTCTCCTCTGTTCTGCACCTGGCTGTGGTAAACCTTGGAAAGACACTCTCTTTTGCATTTCTACTTGGGCAGATCAGCACTGATAATTCTCCTACAACAGCCAAAGATTGCTGCATACTTACATACAGTTGGAAGCAATATCTGAACCCCCATATTCCATCCTGTCCTCATCATAGGGCTTTTCACTCTAGAGCTGGGCCTGGTGTCTAACCCTCCAAGTTTATTGAAATTTACTCACTTCCTTATAAGATGCAAAATTTTGGTTCCAAAAATCAGCATGTAGCGAGAGAGAGGGAACTCTATGCATATACTGCACAAACTGTGTTATTAGTGGTATACAGTATCTTATCTCCTAAAAAAAGGGGCAGTAGACCTGGCAGATAGTGCATGAATAATGATGGATGCTTAAAGTCAGTTGCATTGAAGGATAAATCTCTTCAAAGAGGCACCTACTTTGGTATTGTCCCTCTGAAGTACAAAACCAAAGGTACAGGGAAATTCCTTTCCAAGTTCAAATGCTCCAAATCAGTCACAGCCCTCTAGCTGTGGAAAGCAATGCTAGTCAGACACAGATTCTTCCTAATTCAGAGTTTAAGACCCAGAACATATTTACAAGAGAGTTGTTTGCATCCTCTGACACTGTCCAGCTGCACTGTCAATAAGTGGCATTTGGCTTAATGTGTTGGCCAAACGGCAACCACAGCTATTGCGATAAGCAGCAACACGATCACCACCAACATTCCTGAAACAGACAAAGCAAAATTAAGTTACCATTTTCATTTTATCTGAAGGGTATTTTTTGAAAAAGGAAACTCTCTTTCTCAAATCCCCTTACTCCATCACCCTCAACAATAAAGTAGCCCAAAAGTTTTCAATTTCAACCAAAAGCTGATCCTAGCAGAGTAATATGCGTGTAGGAATATATGTGCCAAAAATACCATAGATGCAAGAGTAGCTTGTTTAAAACTATCAGCAATGATGCTGTACATCTGGTCTCTGCTTCTATCTTCCCAAGGATAATTCTACTCCTCTAAAAAAATAAAACAAACAAAAAAACACAAACAAAACCCACCACCCAAATGAGCCCTGTCCTGGACTACAGGAAGTGGTTAAAGTATAATTTGGGGGGCCCCAGAATGCTCCCATGCCCATGGGCCCCCCTGGACCCCAGCTCCTGCCCCCCCACATGCCAGCACCCCACCCCATACCTCCGGTAACCCCCACAGCGCAAGCCGGGCCACCCCCGCACTTGCCGGTGGTGGCGCAACTGGGGAGGTGGGGGCAGTAAGCTCTGGGTCTGGGTGGCAGCGCAGCTGGGGTGGATGCTGCAGGCCCCAGGTTGGGGTGGGGCGTGAAAGGAGAAGAGTTTGCGGCGGGGCTTGAGCCCCTCAACAACACCCCTGGATCCTGCCCCTGTCCCTGCCCGCTGGAACGCCACTCTGGGGCCTGCTATTTTTAGGGGTCCAGCGTTCGGGACCCTAAAAACAGAATGTGGAACCAGAACGCTGCATTCGGGAGCCTGCTATTTTTCAACGGTGGGCCCTGGAACGCAGCATTCCAGCTCCATGTTCTATTTTTAGGGGCCCTGGAATGCTGAGCCCCATAAAATAGCCTTTCTGGGGCATTCTGCCTTATTTTAATCCCCGATTAGAGGCACAGCTATGGGTGGACCTGGCACCAACCTACTTTGAGAGCAGGCCCACCTAACTGGTTGCTTGCTTCTGCATAATAAGTGAAGTGGAGCAGCTGCCATGCCCATACGCCACTGAACTTTGTACCTTGCAACTGGCATGTCAGCAGGCAACGTTCAAGCATATCACATCACTCGCTTGAAGCAGGAATTCAGGCAAGCAACATAATAAGCCAAATGCTACCTGCTGACACTCCAGTTGCCAGACAGAAAAAGTAACAGCTTTCCATCTGAACAAACAAGGAGTCCTGTGGCATATTTAAATACTACCATATTTATTGCGTGAGCTTTCTTGGGCACAATCCCACTTCATTAGACACATAAAATGGAAAATACAGCATGTTAGCTTATATATATATATATATATATAAAGAGAAGGGTGAGTCACAAGGCCAATTCAAACAGTTCCAGAAGGACAGACTGCGAGCCTATCTCTGCAAAGTAAATAATTTGTTTTGATTCAAATAGTGTGGAAGAGGGAAAGCCAGAGCTGTAACTGAGAGCTGAGAAGCATGATAGAGGGAAAATCATCTTTTGAAATGACTTGGCCACTCGAGATCTCTATTCGAACCCAGTGGGAAGGTATCTGGTTTGTACATGAATTCCAATTCTGCAGTTTTATGTTCCAATCTATTTTTAAGGGATTTTTTTCTGAAGTACTGTAATTAGCATGTTTTTTTATAGTGTGCAGTAGATTGAAATGTTCCCCTACTTGTTTTTTAATATTATCATTCTTGATGTCTGATTTGTGTCCATTTATTATTTGGTGGAGGGACAGTTAAATTTGGCCAATGTATAAGACAGAGGGGCATTGTTAGCACATGCCATATATCACACTGGTAGATGAGCAGGTGAATGAACCTTTGATAGAGTCGCTGACCTGGTGAGATCCCATTATGGTGCCACCTGCATAGATATACCAGCAGAGTTGACTTGGGCTTGTCTTGTAGTAGATGACTTCTGGGTACCTATCTGCCTTTTGTTAACCTGTTTTTAAACTTTCATGGGGGTGGACTGGTCAGTATTGTAGTTTTAATAGTGCTCGATGGAGATCGTGTGTGTGTGTGTGTGTGTGTGTGTGTGTGTGTGAGAGAGAGATGAAGTAAGAAACCTCTTGGCTACTGTGGCCACTGGGGGGAAGGGGCTTTAGACAAACCTTACTTGGACCCCCTGTGGGTGACACAGGTTGTGGCCAGTTTAGACTGGGAGCAGGGCAGCCAGCGGGGAGGAGAACAAAGGGCTGGGAGAAGAGGAGGGGGTAGGAAGATGGGGGTCTGAGAGACAGGATGTCTGGGGCACTTCCTGAGGGTTTACCGCTAGACTTCCTGGTTGATCTGAAAGCCAACTGTCCTAGCTGCTGTGCAAACTGGATTGCTAATAAACCCTCTGACTTCTACTCTGGCTAAGTGTCACTGCTGATTGGGACAGCTGGGACCCTCCTGGAGGGAGGACCTACCCCAGGGGAGACCAGATAGAGCAAGGATTGGACCCTCTGAGCCTGGATTTGGGAGCTGGCTACAGGTAGTGTGGAGACCCAGCAGATTCGGGAGAAGGCTCCACCGTAGCAGAGTCCTGATTGACTGTGACCAGAGGGGATCCAAGAGTGCAATCTGGGGTCTTTGTGACAGTGTGCCTGTGTCTGAGGGATAAGAATAAATGTGATTGCATCTTAGGACTTGACTGTAGAAAACAGATCACGCGATATGTACCAGATGAATGTAGGTAGGCATCAGTAAGTTTCCAGTATAGAGTGGTGTTTATGTGGCCATGGTTTATTTGTACTGTAGTGGCCACGAAGTGAATTTCCCATGTGGAGAAGTCTAGGCTGAGGTTGATGGCGGGGCGGACTTTGTTGAAATCAGGGATTTCCCTAACACCCCCATCCCCCAAGTTGTCAGCTAGTAACAATGCTATACTAATTTAGTGATCACCCCATCAGCCCCCCCCTTACTTCAAGTCCTGGGGAAGCTGCTGGTTGAAATCTTGGTAGAATTTCTCAAGGGCCTTCTTTCCGTGAATCCAGATGATGAAGATGTCATCAGCATAGCATACGTACAGGAGTGGTACTTGAGGAAATGTTGTTCTAAGACAGCCATAAAAATGTTGGCCTCTTGTGGGGGTCATGGGTACCCACAGCACTGCCACTGACTTGAAGGATAAACCCGGCAAGGGTTTGAATGAAAACAGCTTGTTTACTTTGCATATGTAGGCTAATAGACTATCCCTCTGGATCTGTCTTAATTAACTTTGTGACCCACCCGTCTCTACCACAGGAAGTACTTAAGAGCAAGTTAGACAAACACCTGTCAGAGATGATTTAAAGTGGTATTTGGTCCTGTCATGAGTGTTGGATGAGTGTAGGGGACCGGACTCGATGACCTTTCTTGGTGCCTTCCAGTTTCCATGATTCTCTAATTCTCTGTATCTATATAGTTACAGCTAATATGCCACATTTTCCATTTCATGCATCTGACAAAGTGGGATTGTGCCCATGAAAGCTCATGTGATAAATAAAGCTGTTCATCTTTAGAAGTACACTAACATGGCTACATCTCTGGAACTTTCTACCCAGCAGCTTTCAGCCTATTGTGTTGCTTGCCTGAATGTCCTGCTTCTAGTCACTCGACTGCAAGCAGGAACTGGCCCAGGCCTATCTAAAGTAGTCATAGGCCCTGCCAGAAAATGACTTCTGGCTGTGCCACTGTCCTGAAGAGACTTTTGCACACAGCTGTGTCCACACAGTCCAAGAAGTCCCACTCAGTGAGCCAAACACATGCACTATTGATGAGTTTTGGTAGAATCTCCACAATCAGAAATTAGCACCTGGTAACAGTACTCTCTCTGCAAGGCATGTAATGTGCTGATGTTTCATAGGAAAACTGCTGTTGGGACCTAAATAATTTTACCAAGCAAAAAACACAACAAACCCGTTCAGAACAAGTCTGACTTAAAAAGTGAATAATGTTAAATATTTTTAAAAAATCTGAAAGCACTGTGCTAAACTACGCAGCAAACCTGCTGTATATTACAGACTAAGCTGTGTTTACAAAATTTTATGACAATTTACTGGTTCAGGCACAAAACTCACCCTCAGCACAAAGAGAAGGATAAATTATTCACAACTTAAAAAAAATTGCTTCTGGAAAATGGCAGATTGGAAGTTTGCAAGCCGTCTTCATTTGAGGCTCTCAGAGCTCTCTCTCACATTCCCAATACTAACTGATTGAAAGCCAGAGATAAAAGGACAATGGCTTTCCCAGACCATGTTCTGTGGTATCTTGCTAGATGAAGCTATTTCTGCGGGAGTACTCTCTATCCTCCAGAACACAGGGAGCTAATCTGCCCCTCTTTGCTGAAATACAAGTTTCACAACTTGCAAACAGAGTGGATCATTATACATTTTGATAATAAATCCTTCTTCTTCCTAAACAATGACAAGTCCCCTAGCAGTAGAACACCTGGCAAAACCTCCTGGCTAGCTGCACCATGTCCTATGCTTTTCACTCAACAGAACAACACACAATGGCTTTCCATCAGTAAACCATCTTTGAATTATTAAATGGAGTTTAAAAAAAAAACAAAAAAACCCAAAACATCTCACTAAAGTATCCCTTCAGAGCCAGGTGAACCATATTAGGGCTCGATTAGTGGAAAAAACATCCCTTCCATTTGGTCTGCTAACAGATGGCTATTATTCAACCATTTACAATATTTACAAGTCCAGCTCACAGCAATTATAAAGGATGTATTAAAATAAACTTCTTTTTCCAAACTGGAAAAGGATATTAGCATGGCCCTTCATAAATAGTGTCATGTTTTCTGTGCAAAAACCATTCCGATGCCAGGGGTCATATTTTTTCCAGGGAAATGTGGTTGCCACCAACTTTAATTTTCATACAATTTTAGAAAAGGACCACTTCCCCAGGCAGACCCAGTCAACATCTCATAGCAGTAAACATGGATTTGGCTCTCCCTAAGAAAGATGATGCTTATTTAAGTTAGCTCGTCATAGAAGCCAACATTAGCATACTTTTCTAGTGCTAAGTCAATTATTGTAAGGAGTCAAACACATTTAAAGGTGCCCTAATACTTGTTCATGGTCATCAGCTTTTATCCTGACTGGGAAACTCCTGGAATGATCATAAATCTCAAGAGTAGATAACAGACTCTTTAAAGAACTGTTAGTGCTGCATGGAAAACCATTTTGACCAAGTGTTTTAAAGGAGATTATGGGCATTAGGCACCAAAACTCCCATCGATGTTCAAAGCGGGATTGAACCTAACTTCCTTAGGCACCTCTCTCATTTCTGCTATCTGCCTCTGCAGAGGGTGACAAGTTCACTGCTCCTGTTGCTCGTTCTCGAACTGAAGTCAAGAGCTTTCTTGCCATCATGATCATTTATGCAGCAACTAATGACTATGTTACAGAGTACCACTATTTCTCATGGGAATAAACTACATGGTCAGATGAATTTTTATTTAAAGTCTTTACCACCATAAACATTGCATTATATTCAGTATCAGGAAGAGGAAAATAAAAGCAAGAGATCCATGAGAAGTAGTTCCCAAACTAAACCCTTCCCAACGATGTCTACATACCATTGGCCAATTTTTAAGTTGATTTGTTTCACGCAATGTACTCCCCATCCTTCCCCCCAACTGATTTGTGATAGGATCTGATAGCATCACTGGTCACATACAGCATATGGAGCTCCAAATACAATATTAACTTTCAAAGGCATCAGATGAAATTTAGAATCTGATATACTTTTAATCAATTTTTAACTCCATCTCGGTTTTCAAAGTTTCCTACGCATCTTGGGGTGTTCCTCTCTGATGGCATGGTTAGGAGCATATGATGCTGCTTAAATTGGAAAGAAATAAGGCATGTGGTTATAGTGACACTTCAGGTTCCTGTTTTTCACTTGGAAAAGATTTTCCAGCATGAAAATCCTCAGTCAAGGCAGCTTTGATTAATCTGTATTCAGACTTTTTAGCAATTAAGAGAGAACTGAGTTTCATTTCTTGCAAAATATCTACAGGTGTGAATTAGTGATGATAGAAACTAAAATTAAATGTGCCTAACTGTTCTATGACAACTTCTGAGAAAACACTAGCAACTAAATTATTACCCAGCCAGATTTCAGGAAAGTAGGGGATTAATAAAAATGCTGCTAACATGCAACTGGACAATGAACAAGAGATTCAAAACGAAGTGGAATACAATAGCAGCAGCACAGCATGGTGAAAAAGTTTTGTTCCTGGATGAAAACTGGAATAAAGTTAGGAGTTTCCTCTGGAAATGCAAAGGAAAGCAACAGATGATCACACATGAAGTGCATCAATAAGTGTTTTAAGCCTATGTGGAAAAGAAGGTTACAAGAATATGGACTTATAAAGTTGCGTTGTGGCATTTCAAATGAAAAAAATGTAACATACTTTCTTAAATAATGCCCTTTGACTCAATTTGATACTAATGACACCCTCAAGATCCTTGGCTGTTTGGGCTTATTCTTGTTTCAGTACTGTGAAGGCTAAATACCCATCAGTAAGCACATCTCAAAGAAGGCTCACAGGGAACAAACTCAGTGAGGAGATAACAGGAGTTACAGAGAATGGAAGAAACAACCAATCCACGTGTGAATAGTATGAGAAATGGTGATGCACACCTATGTTTAAGATTCTTACAAAAAGGAGGTAGTAAGAGACACAAGTTGCAGTCTGCAGATAATCAACGGAACAAATGACCAAACATGAAACACAGGAGAACGGCCAGCTCTTTTGCAGTTTCTTACTCTAATGAACTTGGAATAGCTTAGTCAATCCTGGAGATATAGGGAATGCAGGACGTTCTCTCTCAAAAGGCCCTCAGTGTGAATCTCACAGACAGTAGCAAAGGAAAATGTTATGCTACCAGACTAAACTGTTGAATTCTCCACAAAAGAGGAGCTGCTGTTGTATTCTGGATGGCACACAAAGTGGATCCACTCCCCCATCTAAGAGGGGCAAAAGTGAATTGAATAACACAGTTGCTGTATACCAAAGGAGCTAGCAGGTTCACAGATGCTTAAAAAACAAACAAAAACATACCCCCCCACATATCTTTACTAGTTGAGTCTCAGCTACTACAAGTCCTCTGCATACCAGCCTCTCCAGGCCCAGCCCAAGGTTTTCTAGCACCATAGGCACCTGCAATTTTGGTGCCCCCCACCCTGGGGGGGGGGGGAAGCACGAGGCACTCAGCCTGTGCAGCCCCCCGTGATGCTTGGGGAGGCCGCAGGCCAGCCTGGGGTCTGGGCTTCGCCCTCCTGCCCTGCCTCTGGGCCAGCCCGCCCTGCCCCCAGGGCAGAACAGCTGGCTCAGGGGAAGGGCAGGAAAGCGTAGGGCTGGCCCGCTCCTCCCCTGAGCTGGCTGTTCCCTGCCCTGGTGGTGGGGCAAGCCAGCCCAGTGGAGAGGCTGGATGCACGCTCCTGGCTCCCTCCTCCTTCGCTACTGCCTTCGGCTCCACGCTGAAAACAGCAAGGATGGAGTGGGAGACAGTGTGGCCATGGGGAGGGGGGCAGCAGTTTGGGCGCTGCATTGCCCTGCTCGTGGCAGGACAGCGCGGGGCCCTCAGAACCGTGGGGCCAAGGGTGATCGCCCCTCCTTCCCAAGGATGGGCCGGAGGGAGCACCCTCGGTGCCCCAGGTGACTGCTTAGGTCACCTCTATGGAAAGACCGACCCTGAACCTCTCTCTTAGTGAAGCAGCCTCATGTCCTGGGGAAGCCCTGAATCTGGAGCACATTGCAGCCTACAGCACCTGTGAAACAAAGTTAGAGTGAGGAGCCGTGAAAGAGCTGGCATAATTTGCTGCCTCCTTCTAAAGACAGGAAAAGCCCCATGAAGATGAAAGTTGTTTCTATGGTGGAAGAAGCAACAAGGAAGAGAGTTTGTCCCCCTGCTCTCCACCCTCCTTCCAGAAAAGAGAGTTTCAGGGCAACGAGAGCACTTGGGTTGGTTGATAGATGCTCTACAGATAGACGGCAAGCAGGGGATTGGGAAGCTGGAGGCAACCGGGATTCTGAGGTGGTTGGTGATGAAGATAATTTTGCACTGATACGCTGTCTTTGACCTAACACACTATATAAACTGAGAGGGATACGCAACAAGTACATAGGAATGACTTAATCCACAACTGAAATGCAGCCACCTCTGGAATAGAACTAGGCAGCCCCTACAGAAACACTACAAAGAGGACCTGCAAGGAGGCAAACATCTGTTCCATCTGAAATTGGGGGGGGGGGGAGTTTCAGGAAGGAATGAGCTGGGATTTAGCCAGAATGTTTTCATACACTACTTGCATATACAGCTGATCCAAAGGAAAAATGTTGATGATCATTTCAATAATGTTTGTGATAAAAATTTCAAAACATTTTTTCAATTAAAAAAAGCCTTTAAACGGGTCCTTTTTGAACACTTTAGTATTGAAACAACTTCATCATGTTTTGTGAAAATAGTTCGGTTTTGGACTAGCCCTATCCCACTGATCAAATATTAACATGTCGTCAGGGCTGCCCTCCTCCCCACTTTCTTTTTAACAAGAGTGGACCCCATCAGGCAGAGGTTAAAGTAAAGTGGAATGGCCTGGAACGCCGTTCTGGGGCCCACTATTTTAGGGGCTCAGCATTCCAGGGCCCCTAAAAATAGAAAATGGAGCCAGAATGCCGTGTCCAGGGCCCACCATTTAACAACAGCAGGTCGCAGAATTTAGTGTTCCAGCTCCATTTTCTATTTTTAGGGGTCCCAATGCTGAACGTAAAAATAGCAAGCCCCAGAATGGTGTTCCCCTGCGTTCCGGGAAGCAGGGGAGCTGCCCTGGCCCAGGCTGAGGCTCCGGTCTGAGCTTGGGGCTGCTCCAGTGACATTTTGAGAGGGGTCAGGGCAGTAGTCTCCCTAGGACTTGAAACTGGAGGTTATAGGGGAAGTTTTGGGGAGGATGTAGGGGGTGCTCACTAATTTGGTATAACACTGTTACTAGCTGACAACTGGGGCAGTGTTGGGAAATTCAGGGGGTGCGGGGGGGTTAGGGAAATCCCTGGTTCGAGGACAGGTGAGCCTGCCCGATGTGGAAAGGGTGTGGGGAAGGGGGTCGGCTAGCGGCAGCAGGAGAAGACTGTGCAGCACGGAGGGAGGCTGGGGGTCCAGTGGCAAGATGGGGGCAAGGGGCAGTAGCTGCGGTGTGTGACGGAGGCCTGGATGGGCACGAGGGGGGCCGCCAAATTATACTTTAACCCCTGCCAGCAGGACAGCTCCCTCTTTTTGATTCAATACCAATACCAAAGGGTGAGTGATACTAAGTGAAACCTCAACACTTCTTCCTCAGGGTATTCCTGGAATGGAGAACTCTTATTAGCTTGTGTGAGTTGGTCATGTCCTCACTGAAAAATGGCCCACGCTGCAGGTAGTATCTGAAAATGCAACCTTACAACAGCCACAAGAATTTCATGTATTATGACTTGATGGGTAAAGTAGTACCTGCTAGACACCGGGATGTCATCTTACCCCCACTTTCCACCTAGGCAGGATTTAGTGCTATCTTCCTATTACCAAGCAGTTTACAACGTCTTTTACTGAGTAAGCCAATCAGCCTCAAAAACAATAATGGGCCACACTGGTCTTGCCAGAGAAAACCGACTGCCAGCCAGAGTCAGACTTGGCATTGCAATCAGTTGTCAAAAAACTCAGCTACTTCTGATGCCTTTTGGAGTAGAACTTACGGAAGCACCTGAGTCACTTTTCTTTATAATTCTTCTGATTCTTAACAGTAATGATGGTCTGAACTTAGTCGTTTCTGCACAACCTGATGATGAAGAGGTAACTCTACATCATTCATCTAAAAAGCACCCAATTGTTTCATGTCAACTTAACATTTAATGTCTGTTTTCTGACACGCCAATATTTGCTATGAAATATCCATTTGTTGTGCTGAATATAGCTCTTGGGAATGTGAGCGTGTTCAGAGCTGGCAGCAATTCAAGTGCCTTTGAAAAGGCAGTCAGGAACTCTGTCATAAATGTGTCTTGTTTTGACAACCCCCTCTTGAATAAGTGTCAAAAAATTTCTGCTCTGCCTCTATCAGACTATTGATTTACCATTAAAAGTCACCCCACACCCGCTGCACACTGACTACTTATATTCAATATGGTATCAATTAGGACATATGGTAACCAGCTTCTAAAAGGAGACAATGTTACTGGTTACATGCAGAAGTTTCAACAGTCTCAGAATATGCTGGATAGACAGCAAGGAAAACATAACATTAAGTTAAGGATATTTCTCTTCAGAGTGTCATTTGCAAGCCAGAAGTAATTCATTTAATTTTGTAATATAGCTGAAAAGCCTTGCATGGAAGCCCCACACTGCTAGAGTCTAGATCCAGAGGGGTGCATCTTTGGAACTGATTACCGTAGGCAACATCAGTGGAAGCCTGCCCACAACCACCCATCTATCTGCATCAACCAGCAGCTGGGTGTGAACATTGGTATTAAGAACTGAGACCCCCCACCAAACTGGGTCTGATACAAACAAGTGACCATGGTGGGAATGCCTCAGCGTTCCAGAACAAGTCCCTTGGGCTACCTACTGTCTTCTTGGTTTGATATTCTTGCAGAAAGGATGCTATCATGAGCTGGTGCTGACACATCTGCAGATCTTGGAAGTGGATGGTTACTCTTGAATTGCTCTGCATACTGGCTGCCTGTTGATTTTCTGGATAACATTTCAGGTGTTTATTTTTATCTAGAAAACACCTGATGATTTACGACCTGCCTACTTGAGAGACAACAGTGCCACAGTTGTGGCCAATGTGGGTGCTCAAGCTGGAGTCCCCTCTATATAACAGAGCATTCTTTATGAGATACCCTCAGCTGTGGAACTATCCTGTGTCCTGACCTTTGGGGAGTTCCTGCAAAGCCTTTTATTGCTTTTGTGGTGATCATGTATGGTGAAGGAGGTTTGACAGGAGAACCTCAATCATTGGCAGTGGAATTCTGTGGGAGGTTTTCAGATGCTTTGCTGATGGTTTAAGTATGTTGTTCTCAATTGACCCAGAGATTCCTAGAACAGTAGATTGGTGCCTTTTCTAGGTCACTATTAACTGAAGTAAAAATAATAAAAATGTCACATTACATCTTTAAGGAGTCCAGTGTCATATTACATTATTTGGAAAAAGCTGCTTCTCCTTCCTAGGCCAGGAAGTTATATCCCTGCAAAATAGTCTACCCAGCATTTACGAACAAGTTCTGAGCTCTATCACAAATGAGACAGAGTGCTAACTTTCACAAACAGTATTTGCCTTATGGAGGGGAAAGCAAGGAAGAGGTGAAGTTTCAAGGAGAGACTATTGTCACCGCTGCCTTCTTAGTGGACTTCTTTTTACTGTCACAATTTAAGATTCCCACACCCCAAAACCCCCTCACCCCACTTTTAACAGGTTAATTTTAAGTCAGTGTGGTCAGTTATATGGGACAAAATCTGCTAAAAACCCTTGATCTTCAAGACAGAGAACCAACCTGGAAAGTCATAAATTCAATTTATACACCAAAGATGGTAGTTTTACATGGCAAACAACCTAACAAATCCATCTTTCCTTCATGTTCACTAAAAAAGCAAAAACAAACACACACACCCCATCCCAAAAAGCCATAAAACCTTTCTATCTAACATTTTTCTGTTTTAATGTGAGACAGGCCATTCAATTTGTATTGCGTTAAGAACCATTTCAATATAAATTCCACACTATTGTATGTAAATACACTCCCAGATTGCTACACCTGCATCATTTGAAAGAGGTCCTCCAGAGGCCTGTTCTTTATTAATTTTGTGACAGCCAAACATTTTTCCTCATGTGAAATGTCTGTGCAAAAAGGCTACAGTTTCACATTATCTTACAGCCCCTGCTCACCCAAAAGAAATCTAGACACTTTATTGCTTTTGACCTTCTTTTCAAAGGATATGACTTGAGAAATTTAATGTTACAATTGTACTTCTCAACTCTGACACCAAAATCATTGGCAATCCTCCAACAAATCAAGCACAAGCTTTGGGAACTGCTAATAAATGCTCAGAGAGCCATATGTTTCATTGGGTTTAAAGAAAAACAAAATATGCCTGAAAGAAGCTGAACTCTTTGAGAACATTTGTATTCGGAAGACAAGAAAAGCAAGGTCACTCAGATATGAAATATCAGAAATTATGAAATCTGGAGTTACAGTGTACATAAAGTGATAACCTAATCAAAATATTTAACAAACTGAGTGCAAACATGCTAGATGTGTATTTCTCTGGAAGAATCCCTCCATTTTCTTAAATGTATGAATGTTCTTCCTTTTTGGCATACGGCAATGGAAGTCATCTGTAGTACCCTTGCTTGGGCACAAAACCATTTTGTAATTAACATTAACACCATTATTTGCCATCAGAGCCTGAACATATGTTAGTATGTATGACTAAGTAATGGATTGAAAATGAGTGAGAATGAGGAAATAGAGAGGATGAGTCAAAAGCAAAACAATGATAGGAGTGTGCAGAGAATTTAAATCCAAACTGTTTGTTGTCTCTACAATCAACTAATCTCCAGAGTTTATGGTCCCAAACCACATGTATACACCAACTGAATGGAAGTAAATGAGATAAGTGTTTCCCCTAATCTACCACTGTTGTATCTCTGTTTATTTCCAGATCTATGTTTTAACTCTGTTGCTACTTTTCTAAAAACATATCAATGCCAAAGAGTATACTGAGTTAATTCCAAGTGGAATTTCAAAGACCTTCCAAGTTCTTTAAGGAAAACTTGATTTTTAATATCCCTGATCAAATGAACTGTGATAGTCAGAGGATTACATCACTTTGAGTAGTTATAGAATTTTAAATAGTAGAAATTATTCTCTTTATAGTTTGCAAACATGTCTTTTGTCCTTACAAAACACTCCGGTTTATCTTTTATAAGCACACAAGTGCATGTTGGCAATGACTACAGCATTTGAAGCCTACTGCTTTAAAACACTATGTAAGCACGCTATGTAAGCATAGACTTGACTAATTACTGTCCATCTATATGTCTTAGCTGCAAACATGAAGTCAGCAACCAGTTACGTTAGAAGGAAAGTTATCTGAGAGAATAAAGCATGAACAGAAGGTTCTCTAATTGCTTTAAAAAGGGTGGGTGCATCTTATCTTCATTATACACATAAGGCAAAAGGGGACAGACAAGCACAGTTATGTGCCTAAGATGGAGACAGACAGAGCTGGCAATAAAACCAAATCAATTCTGAGTTCTGGGCATGCCTGCTGGGTAGGGAATGTGGAGCCAGATTTGCTCACCCTGACCTAGTACCCACTTTTTAAATAGTGTAAATTAGTTCCCAGTATAATCACAGTAGCAATGTTGCCACCTACATTTTTCAAACAAACATTACTGGATTACCAAAATTAGTTTTAGTGAAGCACATTAAAATGGTTGACATGGAGGCAATTAGCTACCTGAACTATCCCTACCTCTGCATGAGTGGATAAGAAATGCAACTTACATTTTTGAAAAAGTATCACTGCCCAAAGGCACTGTGGGTGGAAATGTACTGGTACAGATGGTATATGCTTATTCTAACCCACTCAGAAGTACAAATATCAGCGATTAACACCTTTGATATTTCCGCTTACCTGAATTCCACCCATATGCCAACAGAGAACTCTGACAGGTGACAATCACTATGCAATCAGGTGTATATTTTCTATACATTTGTTGAGATGCTAAGCTGGTTAAGTCTAAAAAGACAGCTACTTTGGGGCAGGTGCCACCTTTTTGTTCTGTCTTTGTACAGCACCTACTACAATGAGGCCCTGGTGCACAACTAGAGTACCAAGGCAGTACCACAATACAAATATTAATAAAAACTAACAATGTAAAAACACAGATTCCCTCTAAGAGTCAGTTTGGCTGTTTTTCACTCATCGTGTGGTCTTCCGGCTGTAGTTGGCAACATCCTCTCACCTCTCTGCCTGATGCCTTTTATTGATGTCTTTCCTACAGAGAGCATTAGATACTAAATGTTTGTACATAAGGTCACCTAGATCTCACCAAGCAAGAAGCTGGAAACATTCTAATGCTTTTTCCTTTTGTTCTCAGTAGTGACTTCATAAGCTTTCCTTGTCCATCTTCACATTGCCATTACCAAAGTATTTCCAAACCCAAAGGTCATCAGCTGACACAGGTGCTGGATTTTTATATGTAGCTTATTTTTCTTTTTTAAAAAAACACCACATCTTCCAATTTTCCCTCTCTCAGCTGCCTTTCCCTTATATGAACAAGATCTGTGTAAGATCAGTCAAGTGATGCTCTGTATTTCTGAACAACTGTGTTATACATTGGACTGGGTCTTGTAAAGGATTGAAAAACCTCACAAGCCTGCGCTAAGTTTTCCCAGAAGGAAAAAACCCAACCCAAGTTAAAGCATACCTGCTATATTTAAAGGTGAAACTTGTCAACTTCATAAGGAGCTACACAGGACCTGACTTACATCCTTAACTCTTCAAAATGGCATAAATGGTACCCAGACTTCCCTCTGGCCAGGATATTTATTCCTATTAAACACAAAAGCTGATTATACTGCAACAGGGACAGAGTCTCTATAAACTTCTACACTGTGGGCCAAAATGAGAGGCAGGTCTAAGAACGTGAACTGGTTTTTGTCTTCTCCCAGATACAGTGAAATAGCTTCAGACTTAGGCTTGTTTGTACATAAATGAGCCCAGAAGACAGGATAGTGCCAGAAGACAGAGATGGGTCAGGGGGGAAAAAAAACCTAGCAGGAGGGGTGAGGAAAGTTTTACTGTAACTTAACCCTTTTTTTTGCATCCTGATAATCACCTTCCCTGTCACTCTTGGTTTCCGCTGTCTTGGTTCACAAGCTCATGTAGCTGCAATAAAGGGCCTGCTGCTCCTGACAATTTATGAACAAGCTTCCATGATAGTTCCAGCTGTAGATGAAGGGGGACAATTATACAAGCTGAGCTACAACACCTTCTGCATGTGACAAAATAGCTACAAGCACTTCTGGACTTTTTAAAGCATGTCTAAGTAAACGAACATCTGAACTGAGACACACTGACTGAAAATATGGTTTACATGTGTATGGAACAAACCAGTAGTTCAGTGGTTTTCACACTTTTTTCTTGGGACCCAGTTGAAAAATTTATGTCCACAACACAATAATTATTTCTTGAAGCAATGCATTCCAGTTTTTTGGTATCAGCAGCAGGCGGTGCCATGACCCAGTACTGGGACTTGCCCCTAAGTTTAACCACTACAATAGTAGGGCAGTGGTTCCCAACCAGTGTGCTGGGCCCGGCACACTGGTGTGCTGCGACAATGCCCGAAGTGTGCCATGAGCATCCCTGAGAGCTGGAGTTAAAGTTCCCTCCCTGCTCAGCCCAACCACGTGGGCTGTGCAGGGCTGGGAAAAGGCAGGGGTTAAAGTAAGAGGGAAGGCACCAGAACACAGTTCTGGGGCCCCCTATTTTTAGGCAGGCAGCCTTCTGGCCCCCCTAAAAATAGAGGAAGGCACTGCAACGCAGAGTTCCAGGGGTCCTCCTAAAAATAGCAGGAGCAGCCCGAATGCAGTGTGCCGGTGGCTCCACCTTAGGCCCAGCCAGCAGAGAGGGGCAGGAGGGGTGTAAATCTCCCCTTGCAGGGTAGAGCAGCTCCCAGTGGTTCAGCCAGCCTGAAAACAGCAGAAGCAAGGGCTTTGGGGGGCAGGGCTGCTGGGGGTTGTGTGGAGCAGGTGTGTCAGTGAAGCAGAGGTGGTGGGAGCGGCTGTATAGCAGAGGATATGTAGCTGGGGTTGTGGGGTGGCTGTTTAGTTGGGGGTGTGTGTGGCTGGAGGCCTAATTCTGGCCCCCTGCAGTGATGGGAGGGTCCATCACAGGCAGCAGGGGGCTGGGGGAGGGGAGGCTGGGACCCACTGGGGTGGGAGGGAGCAGCGGTGGGGTGAGGATTTGCCCTGGGGGGCAGGGAGCCACCGTGGAGAAGTGTGAAGTGGGTGCTGTGCCATGCTCCCCTGCCCTGCCTTCCCAGGTTCCCCCCACCCCCCCAAGTCACTCTTTCTCCCTTCCTCTCTCCTCTCTTGCCACCCTTGTGCTGTTCCCCACATGGCTGCCCTTGTCCTCTTTTGCCACCTCTGCCCAGTTCTGCTCCCCATACTCACTCCTGCCACTGCAAGACTCCTGACTTCCTGTGTTTTGCCACCCCTGCTACCACACACAGCAGTATTTCCAAAACACTGTGCCATGGTTTATGAATATTCATAAGTAATTTAATTTGAATATTCATGAGTTTTTAATAGTGGTGTGCTTAAAAAAATTTGAAGGTATCAAGGTGTGCCACGGCAGAGAAAAGATTGGGAACCACTGCAGTAGGGCATTCGCTAACATATCCATGTCATCACAGATAACGTATTTTGAAGGGAAGAATGCAGAAGAAAACATAGACAATAAGAGAGTTGATTAGAGGTGACAATTCTGTTTCGTGGCAGCTTCCAAGGTTTCCAAACAGGCTTTGTTCCAGTGCCGTAGTAAACCAAAACCTTCGCAATGTTTTCATGAAAACAAAATATTGGACTGATATGTCCCTTTTTGGATCTGAGGACATGCTCTTCCTCTGAGTGCACTAGTAGAGGGTCTGGGAAACAGGTTCTAGTCCATGATCAGCCTTATTCTAAGTAATATGGAATAAAAAAGCTCTGCTCTGAATGCAGCATAGATCTGGATTTAGGCTTTTAAATCTCAATCTTCAATCCCATTGAAAATGGAATTTAGGATCAGATAAAAGGCTAAAACAGGGGAAGAACAAATTAGAAATTACTTAGACAAGTTAGCTATCTTCATGTCATCAAGGCTGGATTAAATACATACTAGAATCCTCAAGGAGCTGACTGATGAGATATTTGAGCCACTAGTGATTAAATCTGGAAAAAAGTCATGGAAGATGGGAGAGATTTCAGAGGACTAGAAAAGGGCAAAAATACTGCCAATGTATAAAAGGTGAATAAAGACAGCCTTGGGAATTTCAGCCCAGTCATCTTAACTTCAGTGCCCAGAAAGGTAACAGAGCAAATAAATTCAGCAATTTGCAAACGTTTGGAAAATAACGTGATAGGTAACAAACAGCCAGCATGAATTTGCAAAGATGAAATTACATCAAATCAACCTAGTAGCTTTCTCTAACAGGGTAACGAGCCTTGTGGACAGGAAGAAAAGGTAGATACGGCATGTCTTGACTTCAGTAAGGTTATTGATATGGTCTAGTATGACTGTCTCATAAACAAACCTTGGTGGAGCATCTATAAGGTGGATGTATAGCTGGTTGGAAAGCCATTCTCAGTAGTTCAGTCATGCTGGAAAGACATATTAAGTGGGGTCCCACGGGGATCAATTAAGGGTCCAGTTCTGTTCAATAGATGACATAGAAAGTACACTTATGAAGTCTGTGGATGATACCAAGCTGGGAATGATTGCAAGTAGTCTGGGGGATAGGATTAAAATTCAAAATAATCTGGACAAACCAGAAGAATAGTTTGAAGTAAGTGGAAAAAAATTTAATAAGGATGTCCCACTTAGAAGAGAACAATTGGCTGCACATACAAAATTGGGAATGACTGCTTAGAAAGGAGTGAAGCAGAAAAGGATCTGGGGGTCAGAGCGCACCACAAGCTAAACATGAGTCAGCAGTGCCACACTATTGCAAGAAAGCAAACATCATTCTAGGTTGCATTAGCTGAAGTGAAGCAAGACATGAGAAGTAATTCTTCTGCTCTTCTTCGCCACTGATTAGGTCTCAGCTGGAAAAATGTGTCCCTTTCTGAATGCCCCATTTCAGGAAATATGTGGAGAAACTGGAGAAAGTCCAGAGAATAGTAACAAGAATTATTAAAGGTTTAGAAAACATTACCTATGGGAAGATTGAAAAAGAACCTGGATATAAAAAGTTGATACAAATAGGAAGGCAAAAAACTGTTCTCCTTAACTTCTGAGGATAGAACAAGAAGCAAGGAAAGATTTGACCGGCTATTGGGAAATCTTCCAAACTGTCAGGGTAGTTAAGCACTGGAATAAACTGACTAGGGAGTCTGCAAAACCTTCTTCCTGGAGATTTTTAAGAGCAGGTTGGACAGACACCTGTGTAAGGGATTTTCTGGATAATGTTTGATCCTGCCTTGAGTGCAAAGGATTGGATGAGGTGACCTCTCAAGGTCCCTTCCAGTCCTAGGACTCTATTAATACTGTTAAAAAGCCAAGGCACTTGCCCGTTTTTGAAAATCTTATCCCTAGCTAATGAGACTTAAGTCATGGAGCAACAAGAGCTTTTGAAAATGGGACACAGGGTCCTAAGGTCCTTTTTTAAGGCCCTTTTTTAAAACTTGTAACAGCTGAGTTTTACATAGAGACAACATAATTTCCAAATTTCTCCACCAGAGGGGGGCGGGTGTGGAAAAGGAGGAGGGAACATTTAATGATTAATTCCTTATGGGTCTTACATTCTTGAAGCACATTTCTTGCACTCCCTGGAACACTTGTGCATTCTTGATTGCAAGATGGCAATAAGTGATTTCCTTTAAAATCGTGGTCTTTTACTGGAATACTAACAATATCCTGAGAGCCAAGCTTTGCTAAGCTCTCACTCTCTCTCTAAGAGGCACCATCATTCCAACGTGCAACATTTCAAAGACAGCAATAAACATTTCAACATGGTCTGTTCAATTCAGTTCATAATATTGTGCATTTCTATTATAGCCCCACTAGCCCCATAAATCACCTGTGCACAGATTAAGCATGAGAAATTCCAGCTCAGAAGGAGTGTGTTTTTTCTTTAAAATGGAATGATTCTGGCAATCTCAAATATGGAGCTACTAGCACGACCCCCATAAAATGGCAAATGAACAAGTACAGTTCCAGAATAACTGCTGGAGGTTTACCAGGAAGGAAAATACTTTTGGGGGCACTGCACAGACAAAAATAAACATTTTGAATGTCTAAACAAACATCCCACTAAAATTTGGAATGTACTGATCGTTGTTAAGTTGCAAAGCCACAGAAGAGGATTAACTACACACAGCGCATGTGAACTGCTTACCCACACCCACTTCTTTGTAGCTCCAAAGGAGCAGCCATGTTAGTCTACTTCAGTAAAACAAACAAGAGTCTTTAAGTATCACAGGACTCAACAAATTTCTTTATTGCATGAGCTTTCGCAGGAGAAATCTCAATTTGTCAGATGCTTTGAAGATGGGGGAACTTATAAAATGGGAGGAAAAATAAATGCAGGGAAGCGTAGGTCATGGGAACAGGTCACATTGTAACAGCAAATCAAAACAGCTGTAAAGATCTGAACACTGGCGAACAGCATAAAGAGGAAGATGAGGTCAAATCACTGGTTGTAATGAGAGAAAAATCCAATGTCCCTATTAAATTCTGAGGCAATGCAAGCCAAGACCATCCCTGGTGGCGGGAGGGTGATTGCCCCTGACCCAGTGGGGCCCAAAGTGCTGCCCCCCCCCAACCGCCTTTGGCGTGGAGCCAAAGCCAACAGGGAGGAGGAAAGGGGAGCTGGGAGCATGAAACAGGCCTCTCCTCTTGGTTGGTCCGCCTGAATAGCTGGCCCAGGAGCAGACTGGGCCAGCCCAGAGGCCAGGCTCTGCTCTCCTGCCCCTCCCCTGGACCAACTCTTCCACCCTAGGGCAGGGGAGGGCCAGCCCATGGCTGGGGCAGGAGAGTGGAGCCCCACGCCCGGGGGGCACACTGGTTGGCTCAGGGGAAGGGAGGGGAGGGATTGCTGTGCCAGCCTCTGTGCTGACCCACTCCACCCCCCAGCGTGGGAGGGCCTCACACTGGCCGTTTGGACCCGGGCCCCACACCCCCTTAGGGATGGCACTGATGCAACCGAATTTGCAATAAATTCAGCCTCAGCAGCTTCCCTTTGAAGCCTTGATCTGTCTGTATTCATCTGTCTGAGCACAGCAATTAGCAAATCATTAATGGAGTAATCATGAAGATTGAAATGCTGACCCACTGGTTTTAGAACGTTGTGATTTCTGACGTCAGATTTATGCCCATATATTCTTTTGCACAGAGACCATCTTGTTTATCCAATATATAGTGGGAAGGGCCATTTCTGGCACATGATGGTATAAATCACACTGGTGAATGAGCCTTTGATGGAGTAGCTGGTTTGATTAGGTCCTATAATAGTGTCTTTGGTGCAGATATGTTGGCAGCAGGGTTTGCTGGAGGAATGTGTGCCTGCTTTAATGGTTCTGTTGTTAGGTCTGTAGTTAGAGGTAAGTATCTGTTTAATGTCACTTACAGACAGCCCCCCAACCTTAACCAGATACTAACAGTTACAAGTCCGTCCATGTAGTACTCCATATTCTTTGTTTTACTGAACTAGACTAATGCAGCTGCCCCTTTAGAACTCAGTTATTTTAGGAAGACTAATAGTAGATGGTCGTAAGGTTGACAAGTTCCAGAGTGGTAGCTGTGTTAGTCTGTGTACAGTAAAAACCAACTAGTCTTGTGACACCTTAAAGACTAACACATTTCTTCAGGCATAAGATTTTAAGGGCTGCAACCTATTTTGTTCAATGCATGAAGTGGAAACTACAGTTAGGATGTATACAGACACAAGCAGACACATACAAAACAAACAAGGGGTCTTGTGGAGCTTTTAAAGATTAACAAAATTGTTTATCACATGACCTTTCATGGGTAAAATCCCGCTTTGTCAGACATAGGAAATGGAAATTACAGCACGTATGGTAGGGAATATATAAAAGCAGAGAAGGCCAAGTCACAAGGTCAGTGCAGCCTTTTCAGCAAACCAAGTAAGTTGTTTTGATTCAAACAGCGTGGAACAACAGATAAGAAGGTTGGACGATTAAAACAGAGGAAAATCACCTTTTGTAATGACAGAGTCAACCCAAATCTCTATTCAGACCTAATTTAATGGTGTCAACTTTGTATATGCAGTTTCCCTTTGGAGTCTTGATTTAAAGTGTTCTTCTTGATGCACAGTGCTTGTCATGTCTTTCACAGAATGTGCCGGGAAGTTGAAGTGTTCCCCTATTGGTTTTGAAAGTTATCATTCTTGATATCTGACTTGTGACCATTTATTCTTTTGTGCAGAAACGTACAGTTTGGCCAACGTGTAAGGCCAAGGGGCATTGTTAGCACATGATGGTACATATCATATTGGTGGATGAGCCCCTGATGGAGTATTTGGTTTGCTTACATCCTAAGACAGTGTCATTTGAGCAGATATACATGGGCAGAGCTGGCAACAGGGTTTGTTGCAGAGATAGGTACTTATCCTAGTGTTTGTTATATGGTCGGTAGTTAGTGGATAAGGTTGGGGAGTTTTCTGTTAGCGAAGAGAGGTCTACCTTCCAAGGCTTGAGAGAGTGAGGGATAATCCTTAATGATGTGCTGCAGAAGTTTGACTTGGTAGTTGTAGGTGGTAACGAGTGGTGTTGTTTCCTTACGGGGCTCGTCTTGTACAAGTTGACTTTTGGGTATCAGACTGACAGAGCCAGACAGTCTCCTTACTTCCCCAGATGGGTATTGTAGTTTTAAGAACGATTGATAGAGATCCTGGTGGTGTTTGCCTCTGTCTGAGGAATCAGAGAAAATGCAGTTGTCCCTTTCAGGCTTGGCTGTAGACAATGGATCGTGTGGTGCATCCCAGATCAAAGCAGGAGGAATGTAGGCAACTATAGCAGTCAATATGTTTCTGGTACAGGATGGTGTTTGTGCGCCCATCACTTTTTTGTATGGTAATGTCCAGCTAGTGGATCTCCTATGTAGAGTGGTCTAGGCTGAGGCTGATGGTGGGGTGGAAATAGCTGAAACCTCAGTGTAATTCTTCAAGAGCCTCCTTTCTGTATGTTCACATGTAGCACAAGTAGAGAAGTGGCACATGGGGATGAGAGTTGAGAAAGCACAGTTCTAAGTCAGCCATAAAAATGTTGGCCTATTTTGGGCTACGGAGGTAACCACAGCAGTGCCGCTCGCTTGAAGATATAAATTAGGTGTGGCCAAACTGCAGCTTGTCAGCTGCATGTGGCTCTTGACTGAAAAAGTGTGGACTGCGGAAGAGCATCAGCAAATCAATTTAGTAGGTAAAAGTACATGGCTAGTCGCCTCAGTGCAGCTCTTGAAGATTTAATAATCTTTAATAAATAATTTAATAATGGCTGGGTAAGGTTTTGTGGCCTGCAGTGTGCAGGAGGTCAAACTAGATGATCATATTGGTCCCTTCTGACCTTACAGTCTACGAGTCTATAATCAACTTGTATGGCTCTTGAGTTCCATAAGTTTGGCCATCCTTGATACAAATCATATCCAAATCCGAAAGGGTTGTGGGTGAGTACGAAGTCACAAATTTCAGCCACTAGGTGTGCTGTGACATCACGTGGGATACTGTTCCTAGTGGCTTACAGTCCTCCTTTGCACGGCAGAGCTTCTATAAAACAGCTTCTATATCTATAGTGGCCAGGATGGTGTTTTCTAGAAGATCACCAGTGGACTGAATCTCTCTCAGAAACAGGGGTGTCAGAGGCCAGATCCAACTGCTGCTGCCACATTGGCCTGGCCCCGTGTGCCTGGATTGGGTTGCGGCTGGATCCAGTTGCCACCACTGTGGCAGAAGCAACGTAATCGGGCTCTGACTCCCAGCAGAGATGGAACGCCAGGCTGCCGTAGTGGCAGCAGCTGGATTCAGCTCCCACTGAAGCTGCAGATATGGGGTTATGCCACCACAGTGGCCTGGCCCATGTCCTTGGCCAGGATTGGTGCACTGGGACTGGGGGCTCATGCCCCTCAGTGCCCAGTGCCAGCAATGCCTCTGCACAGGAAGTCAGTTGTGTCTCAGAGATAGCTAGCGCGAGAGTCCTGTGGCACCTTAAAGACTAAAATTTCTTCAGGCATAAGCTTTCATGGGCTGAAACCCACTTCATCAGATGCAGCCTACAAAAGTTTACAACTCAAGAAATTTGTTAGTCTTTAAGGTGCCACAGGACTCTTGTTTTTGCAGTACACAGACTAACACAGCTACCCCTCTGGAAAATAGCTAGGATAGCTGATAGCATAGGGCAATGATTCCCAACTTTTTCTCTGGTGTGGCACACCGTGAGACCTTCAAATTTTTCGAGGCGCACCACCATTAAAAAATTCAGGAATATTCAAATTAATTTAAATTACTTATGAATATTCATGAACCATTGCACAGTGTTTTGGAAATGCTGCTAGGTGAGGTAGTAAGGATAGCAGAGCAGGGGTGGCAAAACAGGGGAGGTCAGGAGTCGTCTACAGTGGCAGGAATGAGTGTGGGGAGCAGAGCAGGGCAGGAGTGGCAAAAGATGACGAGGGCAGCCATGTGGGGAACAGCACAAGGGTGGCAAGAGAAAGAAAGAATAAGAGTGGTTTTGTGGGGGGGCACGAGGGTACCTGGGGAAGGAAGGGCAGGGGAGCATGGCACAGCACTCACTTCCCCCTTCTCCACAGTGGCTCTGTGCCACCCAGGGCAAATCCTCACCCCACTGCTGCTCCCTCCCACCCCAGTGGGTCCTGTCTTCCCTTCCCCGAGCCCCCTGCTGCCTGTGATGGACCCTCCAGCCCCCAGCTACACACCCCCACACAGCCACCCCAGCTACAGATGCCCCCAATCAACCAGCCACCCCACATCCTCTGCTACACATCCACTCCCACCCACCTCTGCTACACACACACACACACACACACACACACACACACACACACACACACCCCAGCAGCGCCCCCAACCCCCAAAGCCCTTACCTGAGCTGTTTGCAGGCTGGCTGACACAAAGTGCTCCACCCTGCAAGAGGAGATTCACACACTCCCCGCCTCCCCCAGCTCTCTGCTGGCTGGCCTTAAGGTGGAGCCACCTGAACGATGCATTTGGGCTGCTTCTGCTATTTTTAGGACCACCCCTGGAACTCTGCATTCTGGTTCCTTCCTCTATTTTTAGGGGGCCAAAATGCTGCCTGCCTGAAAACAGGGGGCCCCGGAACTGTATTCCGGTGCCTTCCCCCTTACTTTAACCCCTGCCTTTTCCCAGCCCTGCACAGCCCACGTGGCTGGGCGGAGCAGGGAGGGAACTTTACTCCAGCTCTCGGGCATGCTCCCGGCCCACTTTGGGTGTTCCTGCGGCACACCAGTGTGCCCTCGCACACTGGTTGGGAACCACTGGCATAGGGTCTGAGGAGAGAGTCTACATAACCAGATAAGCCTGTTTTAAGAATGTCAATGCCTGAGATGATGGGGTGCAGAGGATTTCCAGGTTTATGGATCACAGGTAGCAGATGGCATATCCCTGGTCAAGGCTCTAGGGGTGTATCTGTGTAGATTTGTCCTTGTGCTACTTTGGGGAGTTTCCTGAGTACATGGTATAGTTTATTTTGGTATTCCTAAATGGAATCAAAGAAAAGTGGCTTGTATAATATTGTGTTGGAGAGTCATCTATAAGGCTCTAGATCAGGGGTGGCCAAACTTATGGAACTCAAGAGCCACATAAGTTGATTATTAAACCTTCAAGAGCCACACGAAGGCATATAGCCATATACTTTTACCTACTAACTTGATTTGCTGATGTTCTTCTGCAAGCCACGCTTTTTCATTCAAGAGCCACATGTGGCTCCTGAGGCGCAGTTTGGCCACGCCTGCTCTAGATCATAATCTAACTTTTTCATGATGACTATAGCGTCTCCTTTGTCAGCCTCTTTGATAATAATATCAGAATTGTTTCTAAGGCTATGGATGGTATTGCATTCTGCATGGCTGAGATTATGGTGCAAGGGATGTTATATGTCCATGATTTCAGCCTGTGCACATTGATAAGATTAACACTCAAGTGGAGAAGTAATGGTGGAAACAACAGCAACACATCTTTCACATCATCCTCAGAAATTCCAATACAAATCAACCTACTGTGGAGAAACACCAAAATATGTTATGTACTAATGGGGGACCGTAAGAGGTTTTGCCCTAACTTTTGCTGAAACATATTTTTGCTACATGTGCATTTGCCGACATCTATATGACACTTGTGTTGAATTAATTAAAACATTTTTCTCAAACAGGAACAGTATTTTTAGAAATAATGATCACTCTGGAAATCCAGACCTACCGAAGCAGCCAAATACTGAGGAAAACAGCAGCTTAATATTATTAATGCCACTTACAGTTGTTAATAAGAAATGACGCTTCTGAAATGCCAGTGTAATCAACAAACTGGGTTAGACTCAGGATATTTCAGAAACAGCCCCCTGTCGGTAACCTCAGAACTGTGAAGAGCAATTATGTTCAAATTGCAGGTGGTTTTTTGTTTTTGTTTTTTTTAAACGTGGATGGATAATACCAACCAAAGAAAAGAAGGCTGATAAAATTCCACAGTTCAGTAGGAAATCAAAAACCCCTGTTCAGGTAGACTAGGCAGGGAATGCAGTACTTGCTGAATTCCTGAAATTACCTAACTATCATCTAAAGTTTCTCCTCAAAAAAGGCATACATCAGCCTCTCCCACCCACCCCTTGATCTTAAATTCCCAAATGCTGGTGCACAAAAAAGAATTAGTTTGGTTTTGGGAGACTGCTTTGTCTCCTGTGTAGAGAAGGCTAATTTTTTTTTTTAAAGCCTTTGAGTGGTCCAAAACCTGTAAAAATTATTCAAGTACAGTGCAAGGTTCACTCTCATTTTGCAAATAGGAAACACAAAAGAGAAAGAAAATTGTCACATCCTGATGCTTCTTTAAACCTTGCTGTTTAAGCTCATAGCTCTATTTCTTTGTGTTTGCCATCACACATGACAACTATAAGCTGCCACAGCAGCTGGAAAATGAAGGTCTTTAAAGGAAATAAAGAAATAATTGCATTAAGAACAAAGAGGTGGAAAAAAGCTGATGAGGTGACATAAGTAATGGAAGGCTGAACTAGATGGACCTGTGGGACTTGATGTGGTATTTGATACAGATTAATACAGGGTAACCTGCATACTCACTAACCACTGGAAATTTTTGTTCATAACTGAGAAGGGTGGTAAAAACAGAAGAGATATTTGGAGAATCTGCATATGGTGAGGGTTTGAAAGCCTGTCCTCATATAGTGCATCATATTCTCATGCAGCAAAACATGTCCCCCTTTTTGAACTCCTTATAGTATTATGACTTACTTAGCACCATGGGTACATGTGTAGGTTCACAGCTAAGTAGAATAAAGAAGTTTATATAGTGAAAGCAGCATGAAAAAAATTGATGAGTACAAATATATTTTGAGGTGAAATTAAATTGCCCATTTTACTATATTGCTTTCCTTTCAATCTACTGCTGTGGCAATGCTTCCATAGTTTAATTCCTTTGCACCACCATGAAAAAAATAGTAAAGAGTCACATAAATTGTTATGGATCATTTGTCAAAATTTTACCACTTTTCCTGAACTTGGGACATTCCATATGCTTTTCAGTACCATTGTTTTGATAGTATCACCAGGAGTGTCCCTTATTAATCACGTTGTCACTAAAGAGTCTCTCTGGAGCTTTCGCTGACTATAGACTTTTTCAATCTGTTTCAGTTTACTCTTAATTTATTAGAAGATCACTTCTGCCACCACCAAGTTCAAAAAAAACAAAAGGGGGGGGCAGGGCAGGGGAAGAGGGATGTTTTTCCTATTATCTATATTTATTCAGACAATCCCACCCCATTTTCCTCCACTCCCCAAATATTAAAGAATCCCTGGGATCTGCCTTGTCTTGGTCTAGAAATATGTCTGCATGTTTGAAGATCTGTAGTGTTTCCTTTTAAGGTGACATTAAAATTCATGAAACACCTTCCCGGATATTACTATTTGAGTCAGGATGTTTGGCAGACGTTCTTTACGGGTTCTATCCTGCAAGGTGCAGAGATCTATAGGCCCATTCATGTACTTAAACACCTACTTCAATGCTCTGCTGGATCCAGGCTGGACTACCACCACACTGAGGGACAGGACCATTACAGTGCACCCCCTAGTATTAAAGGACTGCAGCTTGGCGTTTCTCTGGTTAATTATAACTAGGACATTTGAGACCTGTTGGTTATTCCTCCACTACATGAAAATTCGACATTGTACATATTTTTGACTCACTGTTTTTTCTCTCACACCTCAGAGGCTGATGTTATAAACTGAACATTTCAACAGACAGGAAGTGATGAAGAAGAGATGAAAACATCTATGTTATCAAGCTGATAACTAAGCAGCAATATAGATCTGTGTTCTGAGCACAAGTCCCGCATTTGATGACCACCTGGCACGCAGCTGGTGGTCCAGCAACAGCTGGAGGTGCTATAGAGACAGTGCACTCTGGAAAGATCTACTACATTTACAGCAGCGTGTCTAGATACTGCATGCCCAGTTAGAGTGGTACGAATTGCAGTGTAGACAGACAGACACTGCTCAGGTGAGTACAGTCGCGTGGTCTACATGCCTGGACCCCACAGCAGTGGTATTCAAACCTGGGGTCAGAACCCAGTACTGGGTCACAGACCTTCAGGCACTGGGTCGCAGAACCCCCTGCTGCTGCTGTCAAAAGACTGGCATGCATTGCTCAAAAATGCAATTGTTGGGTCACCGGCGTAAATGATTTTTTTGAACTGGGTCCTCAGAGAAAATTTTGAAAACCACTGCCCTACATGGCTCTCTGTCCACCCAAGCAGTACCTCCCATTTCTACACTCCTGTTTTAAGCAGTGATGCAGTTCAAGAAGCTGGCAACAGGGACAAGCTCTGACAGCTCCACCTACCAAAATCCTTCCCTGCTGCAGGGAACAGCTCTAGCAGCAGACTCCTTTCCCCACTGCCTCACCCATGCCAGATCCTTTTGCTCTGCATGAAGCTGTACACTGCAGTGAGGCAGACACAGCCTGCCTTTCGCTGCAACATGTAGCTACCTGTACCCCACACATCACTACACCTGCAGAGAAGGTTTGAAGAGCAAGTATGCGGGATGGTGGTGTGAGTGCCTTGTGCTCTTTAACAGCAGCCCCTCTTGGCTGCATTAATGTCTTGTGTTAGTGTGTTCTACAGGTTAATTACAGTATGTACAGCATTATCAGTTTCAAACACAGCATTACTCAGGTCAGAAGTTTGATGACCACCATATATTGATTGATGACCACCCAAAAGGCACCTCAGGGACCTACTCCACTGCAGAAAAAAAAATTTTTTTTTGCTAGATACCAAAATTTCAAGTAACTGAACAAATAAGGTGTTCTGCTTTGTATAACCATCAACAAGATTATTAATGCTGCCATTTAAAAAGCAATATTTTTACATGATGTTTAGGAGGACTCTTATGAGCAGAACAGTAACAAGTCAGATGGTGCAAGTCTGTAGAATTTTCACTTATAAAACCAACATTATAAGAATGCAAAGAAAGGGAGTTCTTTTAAAAGTATTTCTCAAACTGTACTATGAGATATTTTTTAATTCTTGTCCTCAATCAGATTATACAAAATTTTATACTTCAGGTGTATCGTTCTGCTGCTATAATCCATATAATCTGTGGTGTGTTTTACAACTGAAGATTGATCTACCTTTGAAGACAGAAGGACATTATGAAAAGACACACTGCTCTTAAGGGCCCGAATGCAGCAACCAGATCTGCATGGGCTGACCCAGGCACACACGTGGAGCCCTACCGACTGTCTACTGAGCCTCACATAGGCACCAGGGCCTGCCTACCTGGATTCACCTTCAGAAGCAATGCTCAGGCACCAGTTCTAAAAGCTGTGGAAATCAATGTTAAAAAGCAGAATGCCAACAATGGCTTTGGGTCAAGAGCAACATGAACCAAACCAACCTGGTACTCAATTATTCAGATGAGGTGGCTGAAGAGAGCCAGTAGACTTCTACAATGTGTCTTATGGAAGTTTGTTAACAGTGGAATGCAGTTTGTCTTATAGGTCCTGCACCTGCTCAGCCATGCTGGGACAGTTGGTCAGTGCAGGTTATTGGCTGTACTAAAGATAAGGCAGCTGCAGTTTGATTTTACTTTTTCTTGATGCAACCTGTAGGACTGTGATAAGGTGCTGATGCAGCCCTTCAACTGGGCTCCTCTGAATTAAGATTATCAGTGTAATTGAAATACCCACATTAAAACAAACCCTCTGCCATCTTTGCACTAATTACATTTTTCTCTCCTTTATACTGAGTAAAAGTTGACAAGAAACTTAATTACCTATCACATATATCATCTTGAAATAGGAATTCTATAAACAATGCCAGTCTTTTCAAGGAAGTGAACAAACAAGAGATGATTTTGGATGTGCTCTCTCTCTCTCTTGCACAATGAAGGTTGGTGCTGGATAGGGTTACCAGATATCCAGCCAAAGAAGGACATGTCCTTTTTGCCTTCATGTCCTCCATCCTCCAGGAATTTTAAAAATAGGTGTTTTTGTCCAGCTTTTTACTGATCAGGAATAGAATGTTAAAAACGCCTCTAACAGTTGAGCTACGGAGCAGGGGATCTTCCCCCAGCAGCTAGAGATCGAAGCTGGTCACGTGCACCCACTGCTCAGCACAAACCAGGCCTTCTCACTGAGAGCTCAGGTATTCCTCGACTCTGAAGGCTACTTTTACAGAGCTACCTGGATAGTTCAGTTGGTTGAAAAGTTGTCTTTTAACCTTGGGGTTGTGGAATCAAGATCTGAAAAAGGCACTTTTATTTTTGGCACTTGCTTGCTAGGGGGGAGAGGGATACTAATAAAATGAAGGAAAATAAAGTCTACCATAAATAAAATTACTAACAAGGACTAATTAAATAAAACCACTAAAGGAGCAGGTGTGAACTGGGCAGAAACAATTTATGACTTTTTTTTTTTTAAAACTAAAAATGGGCTACTGTGGAAAATGAAAAATGAAAAGTGAGTTAACTGGGCTTTTTTCTTTTTTTAAACCTTTTAAGGTACTTTTCAAGTTTGTATTTGAAAATTTAGTTTTTTAACTTTAGTCTCACGAACATTAATGAAAGAGGCATGAAAAACTTTCATTTAATAAAAAACAGTTTTTGGTAAAAGAAAACATTTTGATAATTTTCTTTATTTTAAAATAATTTAAAAACACATGATACTGTGCAGTTTTAAAGCTGAGCGACCAGAGGGAGCTTGTGAACAGGGGACAGCAAACAGGGGAGTTTGAGAGGGAGTTTGGGGAGGAGTTTGGTGAGGCCACGATGGTGAAGATGAGCCGCACTGCTACCAGCACCCCTTTCGTCTCCTCTACCTGTGTCTGTAGCCAGACAGACATCCTGACCATAGACAGCTCTACTCAGATCCTGGTGCAGACTTGCAGGGAATGCAGCGGCAGTTCCCTGTCACTGACGATCAGGCTGGGGAGATGAATCGATGCCACAGGTGCCTGCTGGTGGAATCTCTCAGGAGGCAGGTGGGAGAGTTACAGGAGGAGGTGTCTCAGCTCAGGAGTATCCACACCCTGGAGAAGTTCCTCGATAGCATCCACGAGGAGACGTGCAAGAAGGAGGGCACTATCCAGGTGCCAGAGACTACTGCCACAACACTGGAGATGGATGGGGAGCCTGTGGCAGGGGGAGGACACTGGCAGCTGGTTACCTCTGGCAGCAGACAGTGCTCCACCCCCGCTCACAACCCACCCTCCGTTGTGGCGAAGAATCGTTGTGCGGTGCTAGAGACGTTGAAGGAGGTGGAAGAGCAGATGCCATACACTCCCTAGGCTGGGAGGATCACAGCCACCACAGCTAGAAGGAAACGTAGAGTTGTGGTGGTTGGGGACTCACTTCTGAGGGGGACGGAGGCACCCGTCTGTTACCCTGACAAGGTCTCTCGAGAGGTATGCTGCCTGCCAGGTGCCCGCATCCGAGACGTGACGGAGGGACTGTCGAGAATCATCCGCCCCTCTGACTACTACCCCATGCTTTTCATCCATGTGGGAACCAAGAATACTGCGAGAGGTGATTCTCAGCAGATCAAAGGTGACTTCAGGGCTCTGGGAGTGCAGGTGAAGGAGTTTGGAGCACAGGTGGTGTTCTCCTCGATTCTTCCGGTCCAGGGTAGTGGCCTGAGCCGAGACAGATGCATCCCGGAGATGAACACCTGGCTGTGAAGATGGTGTCGTCAGGAGGGCTTTGGCTTCCTTGACCATGGGCTGCTGTTTCAGGAAGAAGGACTGCTAGGCAGAGATGGACTCCATCTTTCGAGGAAGGGGAAGAGCATATCTGGATGCAGACTGGCTGACCGAGTGAGGAGGGCTTTAAACTAGGTCTGATGGGGGAAGGAGACCAAAGCCCACAGATAAGTGACAATGTGGGAGACCAGGGGGAAGGGACGGATCTTGGGGGGTGCCACGGCTGTAACTCCAGGGATAGAAGAGAGGGTAGTTGGAACATGCAGGGGGAATCAAATAATCATCTTAGGTGCTCTAATGAAGCCCTAATACCTGAGACAAGTAGGGGAGGTCAACACAGAGAGAAAATGCAGGGAGGTAGATACAATAGAATTGAAAATCAAAATGGGAAAGTAGGGCAATCGGCCTGGTATCTTAGGTGCCTATACACAAATGCGAGGAGCGTGGAAAACAAGCAGGAAGAATTGGTAATACTGGCGCAGACAAAGAACTATGATATAATTGGGATAACAGAGACGTGGTGGGATAGTTTGCATGACTGGAGCTCTGTCATGAATGGGTATAAACTGTTCAGGAAGGACAGGCAGGGAGGAGTAGCATTATATGTAAAAGAGCTCTATGACTGCTCAGAGCTTCATTATGAAAGTGGAAACAAGCCAGTTGAAAGCCTGTGGGTTAAGTTCAGAGGGGAGAGCAACAAGGGGGATGTCATGGTGGGTGTCTGCTATAGACCATTGGATCAGAAAGAAGAGGTGGATGAGGCATTCTATGGACAACTGGCGGAAGTTTCCAGATCACAGGCCCTGGTTCTCATGAGGCACTTGAATTACCCTGACATCTGCTGGGAGGCTAATACAGCAGTGCACAGGCAATCCAGGGAGTTTTTGGAAAGTGTTGAGGACAACTTCTTGGTACAAATGCTGGAGGAACGAACTAGGAGCCTTGCACCTCTTGACCTGCTGCTCACAAATAGAGAAGAATTGATCAGGGAACTAGAAGTGAATGGCAACCTGGGTAGCAGTGACCATGAGATGATTGAGTTCAAGATGCTGATTAAAGGAAAGAAGGGAAGAAGCAAAACGCAGACCCTGGACTTCAGAAAAGCAGATTTTGGCTCCCTCAGGGAACTGATGGGCAGGATCCCTTGGGAGGCTGAGCTGAAGGGGAAAGTTGTCCAAGAGAGCTGGCTGTATTTTAAAGAAACCCTGCTAAGGGCACAGGAAGATACCATTCTGAAAGAGAAAGTACAGCGAATGTGGAAGGTACCCAGAGCGACTTAACAGAGAGCTCTGCACTGAGTTGAAGCATAAAAATGAAGCTTACAGGAAGTGGAAGCTAGGACAGCGAGGAGGCATATAAAGATATTGCTAGGGACTCCAGGGATAAAATCCGAAAGGCGAAAGGACAAATGGAGTTGCGACTAGCAAGGGATGTGAAGGATAACAGGAAGGGGTTCTACAAGTATATCAATAACAAGAAGAGGATCAGGGATGGTGCAGGTCCCTTACTGAATGGGGCAGGTATCCTTGAGACAGAGGATGAGGAAAAAGCTGAAGTGCTCAATGCTTTTTTTTACTTCAGTTTTCACATGCAGGGTCAGCTCCCAGCCCACTACACTACGTGCGGTAGATTGGAGAGAAGAAGAGAGGCCCTTGGTGACAGGTGGTCAGGTTAGGGACTACTTAAAGAAGCTAGATGTGCACAACTCCATGGGGCCGGATGAACTGCATCCGAGGGTGCTGAGGGAGCTGGCTGATGAGATAGCAGTACCGTTGGCCATTATCTTTGAAAACTCATGGCGAACGGGGGAGGTGCCAGAGGACTGGAAAAAAGCAAATATAGTGCTGATCTTCAAGAAAGGGAAAAAGGAGGATCCAGGGAATTACAGACCTGTCAGCCTCACCTTAATCTCTGGAAAAATCATGGAGCAGCTTCTCAAAGAATCCATCCTGAAACACTTGGAGGAAAACAGAGTGATCAGGAACAGTCAGCATGGATTCACCAAGGGTAAATCATGCCTGACCAACCTCATTGCCTTCTATGACGAGATGACTGGATTTGTGGATGCGGGAAGAGCCGTTGATGTGATATACCTCGACTTTAGCAAGGCTTCTGATACAGCTTCCCACAGCATTCTCATTGGCAAATTAAGGAAGTATGGGTTGGATGCATGGACTGTAAGGTGGATAGAAAACTGGCTAGATCAACGGTTTCAGCGCGTAGGAATCAATGGCTCCATGTCAAGTTGGCAACCACTAACGAGCAGTGTGCCCCAGGGGTTGGGTCCTGGGGCCAGTTCTGTTCAACATCTTCATTAATGATCTGGATGATGGGATAGATTGCACACTTAGTAAGTTTGCGGATGATACCAAACTGGGGGGAACGGTAGACACCCTGGAGGGCAGGGACAGGATTCAGGGAGACCTAGACAAATTGGAGCAGTGGGCCAAGAGGAATCTCATGAGGTTCAACAAGGACAAGTTGAAAATCCTGCAATTGGGATGAAAAAACCCCATGTACCGCTACAGGCTGGGGAGCGATCAGCTAAATAGCAGCACTGGAGAAAAGGACCTGGGAGTCATGGTGGATGGGAAGCTGGATATGAGTCAGCAGTGTGCGCTTCCTGCCGAAAAGGCCAATGGCATACTGGGCTGCACCAGAATAAGCGTTGCCAGCAGATCAAGGGATGTGATCATTCCCCTCTATTCTGCACTGGTGAGGCCACATCTGGAATACTGTGTCCAGTTTTGGGCTCCGCACTACAAAAAGGACATGAACAAATTAGAGAGAGTCTAGCGGAGGGCAACGAAAATGATCAAAGGGCTGGAGCACAAACTCTATGAAGACTGAAGGAACTAGGCTTATTTAGCCTGCAGAAGAGAAAAGACTGAGGGGGGATTTGATGGCAACCTTCAACTACCTGAAGGGTTGCTCCAAGGAGGAGGGAGCTTGACTGTTCTCAGTAGTAACAGAGGACAGAACGAGGAGCAATGGTTTCAAGTTACAGCTGGGGAGGTCCAGGCTAGATATTAGGAAAAACTTTCTTACTAGGTGAGTGGTGAAGCGTTGGAATAAGCTACCTAGGGAGGTGGTGGAATCCTCCGTCTTTGGAGGTGTTTAAGGCCCAGCTGGACAAAACCCTGGCTGGGATAATCTAGTAGGAGTGGTCCTGCTTTTTTGGCAGGGGGTTGGACTAGATGACCTCATGGGGTCTCATCCAACCCTATGATTCTATAATTCATTAGTCAGTACCCATTTTCCATGACATAATATGGTGATAACAGTTATATTAATACTACATTTTCTCTATGTTCTCCAATGTCCTCCTTTTCAGACCTCCCCGTCCGCCTTTCTGTGCTTTGGTATCTGGTAACCCTAAGTGCTAGATGAATCTAGTCAAGTTAGAAGTCAACACTTCAGCTGAGCTGTCATTAATTTCTTTCAAAATGAGGTTTGGGTATGGCAATTAGTTTGTTTCTAGCAGCAATCATTTTAAACTTCTCACTGGGGGATATAAAGACCTTGGGAAGAGACGTTTAGTAAGATCAACTGTCACTAAATATTCCCCCATTAACTTCCTTTGGCCATAACCCTTAAGTCAGTAGTTGATATTAGGACAGGGGATTCAATCTGCAAATCCTAAAACAAGACAGACAGGTTTTCCCTTGTATAGATGTTGGTAAGAAAGCCATCCTTAGCAAGACTAGGCAAAAAAACAAAAACAAAAACAAAACAAAAAACCAACCAAACAAACAAACAAAAAAACCCCACACCCCTTGTAACTTTCAAAACACACAGTGTGGCCTGTAATAGCATTCACAGTAAATAATGTTTTTAAGTCCCCTTCTTCAGTTAACCTGCCAGTGAACACGGGAAACCATTAGCTCAAGCTGTTACAATTAACTCACAGCTTCTCCTTCAAAGGCTCACACAATCTGAACTACTTGTCATGCAAACAAACTGTGAGACTCATTCTACTTGCAATATGAAAGGAGGGATAAATTACTGAGTTAAGTAGATTACTGGAGAAGAAGTCACACTCAGCGGCCTTATGAGATGATTAGACCCTGGGAAATTCATACTGCAAATCCCTAGGCCCTGATAGTGCACATACATTACCAGTTTCTGGATGCTCTGCAATCAAGAACTTCTCTGGCAGCATTAAATATCCCTCTTGCAATGGACTTTCATTTAACTTTTCAAATAGGAGACACATTTTAATTTTGCAGGAAGAATGCTCCAGCAGTGGATGCCTTTTCTTCAAAGAGATTCATCAGTTTCTGAATAAAAATGCTATCATCACCAAATGCGCACACACGTGGAATGTAAGGCAACTGACACACTTTGGATACAAGCAGGTGGGCCTCTGTGAATAAGACTCGGGGAAGAAGTTATCTCTGGAGCGGAGCCACTGGTTCACGGTCAAGTCAGTGCTGGATTTAGGCACAAGCCAAGTAAGCCATGGCTTACGGGCTCACATTATGAGGGATCTCTAAATATGGCAGAGATAACTAAGAATTTATCACAATTGAAATTGATAATGCAAATAAGGCTTTTTGCAAGATGTATGCTTTATTTTGCTGGTTTTCATTGCACCTTTGCCTATATCTCCAAACATAAGAGTTTATCATTTATTTTTCATTATCCTTTTTATAATCATGTAATACACTTTTTTCTCTCTATTTTTTGTGGTGTGGGGCCTCTGAATCTTGACATAGCTTAAGGCCTCAGTATGTCCTTAACCTGGCCCTGAGTCGGGTGCAATTAATAAACACAGCATAACAGAGCAAACTTCAATTTGACCAGGAGAAAAGTTACAATTAAGACAAGAAAGCCAGTTGCTCTAAAGAAAAGAGAAAAAGGCTTATGACTGTACCATGTATCACACAGGAAAGAATTAATGTCCAGGGCAGAAGACAAACATGCAACCCATGTTCTACTTTGGCCACGTCCTTTCTGCATGAAGAGGACTACTGGGAAATATAGTTTAGGAAAGGCTGTTCCCTGACAGATTCAGTCCATGACCTCCGTCATATTGGTTTATTTATTTAAGGGATAGGTTTTTTGTATCTTAGAAGTGTCCATCTTTTTTCCTTCCGGTACATTACAATGTATCCTATTCACCTGTTCTTAGCGAAGTTTGGCCTTCCCATTTTTTTTAAATCTGTGTAAGTCAAAGAGAAAGACTATCATACACAATGTGGCATATGCAGAATAGTATTATCTTGAACATTTTCCTAAAGACATGGGTTTTAAAAAGTCTTTTAGAGATGAATGGAAAGTATCTTGCAGGAAGAAGTGGATTATCTGGACTAGTCACACTGAGACAGCTGCTGAAAGGAAATTCCAGCATTCCCAAAGCCTTATCCAACCCCAGGCATTCAGCTGTACTGCCCAAGGCAGTGACACGATCTCCTTCCCTCTGAATCCACTGGAGCACAGCACTAAATGGTTTCAAAGGTACAATCCTCTTGCATAAGCAGACAAGTGGTCTTCAAGAATGAAGTCACTGAACAGGACTAATCTCCATCAGAGCATTCTCCATATGGCATGTTAAATACATAAATAAAGAAAATGTAAAAAAGGAGAAATGGTGTCAGAGGCACGTCATGCAGCTAGGAATATGCAGGGCTGCCTCAAAGAACATTAGGACTATTGATCTGGGTTGGGTGGGATCGAGAGGCAACCACAGGGGTTACAGGTTCTTTCTTTTTTAAAAGCTCTTGAACCATGTGGATGATTTCCTCCCTAGTGTTGGAGATAGCTCACATCCCAGCAAGCAGAAACTGGAAGCTAGACAAGAAGCAGGCTGATGATCCAGATGCTAGAGCCGTAACTAGTAATTTTGGTGCCTGGGGCAGGGACTCACCCTCCGGCCGCAATCCAGCCTGGGGTCTGATCCTGGTGCGGGATTTTAGAGGGTGGAGGGGATGGATCTGGCTTTCCACAGCAGCTGGGGATGGATTTGAATCCAGCTGCTTCTGGACAAGCTGGGAAGCTTCCGCCGCCAGAGGCAATCTGGATCCCCCCTCCCCTCCCCAGCTTGCCAGTGCAGTGGAAGCTTCCCCCCTTGTCTGGAGGAACATGGGGACGGATCTGGATCCCTGCAGCCTGCTGGCAGTGGCAGAAGCCTTTCGCTGCTGCCAGCACACCAAGGGAATCTGGATCTGTCCCCAGCTGCTGCTGGACAAGCAGGGAAACTTCTGCAGCACCGGCCAGTGGCAGAATTTTAGGTGGCACAGGGGACTGATCTGGCTCCCTGTGGCAGGTGGGAACAGACCGGATCCATCCCCAGCTACTGTGGGAAGCCAGATCCATCCCCTCTGCCCTCTAAAATTCCCTGCCCAGGGCTTTGCCCCATTTGCCCTGACCGAGGTACAGCTCTGCCAGATGCAAATGAATCCTTGGAAACCACACTTAAAATCCATACATGTGGTTGGCTTCCTCATGCTGTGCTTCACTTGGCCATAACATACTTTGCATTGGACACTTCTTGATCTATATAGTGTGACAGCCCCAAGAATGCAGAGGTCCAACTATCCTTGACTTATTCTTGGACTGTATGCTGGACAGAGAGCAGCAGAGAACCCTCCAGCACAGAGATGCCCTGAATCTAGATGTGCCTCTACCCTCAAGACCTCCTTTGTTAAAACTACCTTTTCTTTTTCCATGCCCCAACAAATGCAAAGATGTCTTATGAAAAAAGCAAGATAACTAATTTTCCCAGTTGTTCAAGTTCTTTTCTTTGAACATTATCCAGCAGCCTTAAAAAAGTGCAGACAGATTTACCCTCAATATTTATCTACAGGAAGAGCTAACCTTGATCTTTTAATTCAGTGCTGCATTTGAAAATTTCCCTTTCTATAAAATTGCAGCTAGGGAATCATCTGTGGTACATCTCTAAGGCCCAAAATGCAGATTGGTGTAGACTGAGTTGCAGGGGTCACCTACAGAAAGGTTTCCATTGCCTTTGTATATGTCACATTACTAGAATATTGTCTAGAGATGCCCCATACCAAGGGTAAGAAATAGGAGATAAACCTAGCAATGGCTGCAGGATGAAAACTGGAAAGCTCAGAAAAGGCACCCACTGTGGGTAAATAATTTAATCCCATTTGGGGCAGCCTTTAGATCTGCCAATTAAGATTTCCTCCCTCCTCCCCCTCTATACTCCCTTCATTGCTTATTTGTACATGGCTGCCTTGACCCGGCTCCAGTTCATGCTGGCAGTTCTTTAACCAGGCAGTGCAAACTCATGCAACATTTGTATGCAGGCATTTAAAACACATTTTTTAAAATGAGAATTGCTGTCAAACCCAGTGCACCGCTTCCTGTGCCCCAGGAGCGCACACACCTGAACTGTCACCCCTGGGTACCAATCAACAGAATCCACTTTCCTATTAAGATTCAAAGCCAGCTATTTAGACTCACCTCAAGGGGTTTCAAGTGGATCAACAGTCCTAATAAAAGTGCTAGCTACACTTCACAGACTTTTGGCAGGCACCATCCTGAGCCAGGAAACCCCTCTCAGAGAGGGGAAACAGTCATGTGACCATTCTAAGGAGCAGGGAGGCGTTCTCCTCTGAGAAGACACTGCAATTGCCCGCAGAAGAAAGACCTCCATTTCCTTAGCCAAGATGAATGGCCAACCAGTGGTTGCTGACAATACATACAGCCTTCAGTAGAACTTCCAAGCCCTTACATGTCCCCAAACCTAGCAAACTGTAACTGAGGAAATGCTTTGGTAGAATTTGGTAGATTCCCATAAATCCCTTCTTTGTTCTGTGAGCTATCTCCTGGGTTCCCCATTCTAATGGCAGCAGGAGCTCTTACCAGCCACCAGGTGGCACGGCAAAGTGGTGTACTGTAAACCTTACCTGTGGAGCCTCTCTTTGTAGCCCATAAATCATAGCCCATGATTTTGAAAAATCTCTTCTCCACAGTAACAGCTCAGACTGCTGGTAACAGCAGTGAAGTCATGGTCAAATACAGATAGACCTCATGTGCATGGATCTTCAAAGCACAGATTTCAGATAATCCTCAGAGGCAGCAATTTATATACCTCTCCTTCCCTGCCTTCATAATGACAGAAAACAGGAAAACTGCACCTTTTTATTATTTGTTCCTAGGCTACTCTGTGATATTATGGAAACATATAGTACCACTGAGGCAAAATTCTTTCACAGCTAGGGAAAAGAAAATGCCCCAAGCTAATGTTATAAAAACTCTCACTGCAGCTTAATCAAGAAACAAAGCACACTGTCTTCCTGTCATCTTTCACGATTCAGAAGCAGGTTACTCACCATGAAATCACCACAAAGCACTTAAGCAGAATTTGTACAATTCAGGCTTTGTGAATCCAACGGGGAATATAAAGAATGTGGAGAAGCTGGGGCAAGCTTTGTTATTGTTAGGGGGGAAGTTGCAGCATAAGAGGGAGGGTTTTGCCAGCATGTGGCCAATCCCATTATTGTTACAGAGAGTTTTATGTGCCATGCAGCAGCCTTTCCTTCAGTTGTGATCCCAATAGGAGAAAAACATTTAAACATGCAACTACTGATTCAGTCTAGTTAGGATTTATCTAGTCGTTGCTGCTAACAAATTCATTCAAAAATAGGATTATAGGCTTAACTGACATTCATGCGCCCCCCTCTGTCAGTCAGTCAGTCTGTACAGGTACTAATGTTAAAGATGGGTTCCAGATAAATCCCATCCACTGCATGAAGCAGGAAAACACTTTGGTGCTGGAAGCACACTGTGGGTAGGAAGTCCATGGGAAAAGGCAGTTCTTTCAGCATGCTCTGCAGCCCAGTTCAGTGTCATGTTTATGCATACCAACTTATCTATTAAATGAGTCCCTGATCCTGACTGATGGTGCTAGCAAACACAGGAGAAACTTGGGGCAGTCCGTGAGATTCTTGAACATGACAAACATCCCATGCCCATCTCTGTAACTTACTAGTCACTTGCAGTCACTGATTGGCTGCACATAACCATATCTCCTTGGCATATACAAACAGTCTACTACCAAAGTACTAGAAAAGCTCTTCTCCTCAAATCCAGAATCTCCAGAAAATTAATGTTCTCCAAGGCTGCCTGAACTACTCATACGACTAACTTAACAGTAGGTCCTAGTCCAGTAACCTCTCCCTCCCCAACCAAGTCCAAAAATCCATCCAGAATTTTAAAAAAATCAAAATAGGAAATACTTCTTAGTCTCTGGAGGTTGGTAACACAGAATACAGTTGCTGCTAACCAAGCAAATGTTTAGAGATGAAATAATAGAGACGTACCCAAGTATCTATCTTTGGCCTTGCTATGACAGCATAAAAAGGGGAGATTATTCCCCTCCTCCCCCTTTACCATGGATAAAAGTATAAGTGCCCTTTGTTGCCTTGGTAATATCTTCCCACCTCAACAGGCCTCTTGAGGAAAGAGGCAACAAACCAGGAAGGACCTGCTGCAAGAAACTCGTGGTGACTGTGGAGGTAGTTTGGAGAGGCAGAACAAAGTGATATCAGAGTCCCCAGAGCACAAAAGAAACACAAGGGAGCAGGATTAATGGGATGCAACCCTAGGACGGAAGTAAGCATGAGCAGATAGACCCTGTTCATTCAACCCCCATATGACCATGAGGAAAGGAGAGCCAGTTACACCAAAAATGCGCAATTCTATTATCAGTGAGATAATACGCAGACTGACATCAGTCGGTTTTTATTGCACATAGCACTTCTCAATTTTGTCACTGTTTGCATATTTTACTTACTAGCAGCTGGGCTGACTGTATTTGGAAAAAAAACCAAAAAACCCAAGGAGTTGTGTGGCACTTAATGACTAACAGATTTATTTTTCACGAGCTTTCGTGGGAGAAAATCCCACCTCATCAGATGCTTCGAAGATGGGTGAACTTACAGAATGAAATGAAAATAAATGCAAGGGGTTATAAAATGTAGGATAAGGTCATACAGTAACAGCAAATCAGAGCCGTTGTTAGGTTCAAACCCTGGGAAGCCTGAAGTCAAATTACCTTTTGTAATGGGAAAAGAATCCATAGTCTCGATTCAATCCTGCTTTCACAGAATTTAATTTGCATATTAATTCAAGTTCAGTTGTTTCTCTTTGAAGTCTTGATGTCCCAGTCACATCTTTGACAACGGTCGTTAACAACTCATTCATTGAGTGATTAGAAAGATGGAAGCACTCTGCAACTGTTTTTTTTGTTTTGTGATTTCTGATATCAGCTCTATGTTCATTTATTCTTTTGCGAAGGGATTGTCCTGTTTGTCCAACGTATAAGGTGTTGGAGCATTTCTGGCACAGGATGGCATAGATCAGACGTGGCCAAACTATGTGGCTCTTTAAAGAAAAAATGCGGCTCCCGTAAAAGCGCAGAAGGGAAGGGCAGCATGGCGGGAGCCAGGGGTGAGAAATTTGCAGTGGTTGGGGAAAGCAGAGAGGCGGCAGCATGGTGAGAGCCAGCAGCAGAGGAGAAGCATTGTGAGAGCTGCAGGAAAAAGCAGCATGGTGGGACCCAGGGGTGGGGCAGCACTCTGAGAGCAGGCAAGGAAAAAGCAGCCTGGTTAGAGCGGGAAAGGGAGGGGAAGGGCAGCATTGAGAGAGCCGGCAGGGAAAGGCAACCTCCTCAGTTAGGTGCTAGACATGCACTCAAATTCAGTAACTGCCAGATTCTACAGTTTACCCACACAATATTAATTCTACCCTCCTTGTCTGTGTGCATAATGATACAGTCTTTAATTACATCAGTGCATGATTTTTTCAATACTTTTCTTTTTTGGTACTGTTTTCTGGGTAAATATTTTTAAAATTGGAAACAAATTGCTCAAGAACAAGTCTACAATAGTACAGATAAGTGATGATAATTAGCAATTGAAAACCTGAAAAGCAATTGTGAATTAATTTTCTTTTTTAAAAATCACCTGGCATTTCCAGATATTGTAATATAATGCAAAATTATTTCTCTTGTATTTCTATTTTGAGAATTAAATAAGAATCATCAGAAATGACTGAAAATTAACACAAGTGTTACATCCAAAACCACTGACTACTGTCAAAAGGTTATTAAAAAACCCCTCTATTTAAAGAATGTTACAAGTACTTATTATGGATCATGGTTCATTTTCAGGATACAAAATGATTTAGACTTAGGATAGACCACCACTACTGAAAACAGGCTTTAGAAAAAAAAATTCCTTAAATTCATGGACTAAATATGCCTGAGACATTAGTATGTCATCTGTTTGCAGAAGGAACTGCTAGTACATTTATTTTATAAGAAAATTTTCATTAACATAACTAAGTCAATCACCAAGATAATTTGCATTCACTGCAAAGTTCAATAGCAGCACTATACTTCTACTGATTAAATAGTATTCAACGTGTATTAATTTTTCTTTGTTGTATAGTCAAAATCTATTTATATTTCAGTGCAGTCTTCATGAATGACTCTATGGGTATCTGAGCCCACTAGACAAGAGAGTAATTGTTGTGAAGGGTTGAGGATGGAAAATTGTGCTGTAAACTTTCTGAAAAAAAAATCTCTCACCAATAAAGATTTTACTTTGTATTATAAAAACCAACTAATGATATTTAGAATTTATACAGGGCCTGACCCCAAACTGAATAAACTCAATGGGAGTTTTTCCATAGTATCTTCTGTGCATGGACTCAAAAAGCACTTACTGAAACAGGCTCTGATCTTGCACTTTCTGTCCCCATAAATTCTCATTGATCTGTTGGGAGTCTGAACAGTTGAAAAGGTGTCCCTGTGTGCATCTCTTTACAGGATTAAGATGAGAGCAGTGTTTTCCCTTACTATTACTCTCCTTTTAAAATTAATTGTGTCCAAGTCCTCAGACCTTTTGTCTTCACTGTCCATGAGTATTTTAGTGAACAAGTTTACTGGCAGAAATACTGGCAGGGAAGCGGGGGCATGGTAGGTGCCAGGATGGGGTGGGAGGTAGAAGTTCGGCATGGTTGGGGAGAGCAGAGAAGCAGCAGCGTGGTAAGAGATGGCAGGGAAGTGGCAACAGGGGTGGGGGAGAGAAGCGTGACATAGTCAGAGAAGCCATAGCATGTTTAGGTTTTCTCATAGGCCCTAATGCAACTTATTCGTTGTTAAAATAAAATCATGTTTTACAAGTCCTAAACATGATGTGGAATACTAAGAAATGAAAATACAAAGGAGAAAAGTATAAAACTGAATGCAGATTACTTTCAATTTTTGGCACAGCTTACTGCTGTGAAGCATCATATTCCACAATGAAATTCAAAACTTTGCGCAATACTTAGAGATCAGCATCTCAGAGAGCTTTTACCTGCTGCATTGACGAATTACTGCCCAGATTTAAAAACAAACAAACAAACAAAAAAACCAACAACAAAACTTGCCACAAGCCTGTAGTGTTCTACATCTAGCAAAGGCTAAATTTTTACTGTATAGGCCCAGTTTCACGGTAATCTTAAATAATTATTAGAATCTGAAATTACTGGATCAATTTTTGCCCTATTTTTACGATAAAATTAAAGTGCACAATGGATTTTAAGCTTAGTAATTTTGGAGTATGTAAAAATATGTGGTTATATGCCTCAGTGCAGCTCTCGAAGGTTTAATAATCAACTTGTGTGGCTTTTGAGTTCTGTAAGTTTGGCCACCCCAGCATAGATCATCAAGACTTCAAAAAGAAACAGCTGAACTTGAATTAATATGCAAATTAAATTCTGTGAAAGCAGGATTGAATTGAGACTATGGGTTCTTTTCCCATTACAAAAGGTAATTTGACTTCAGGCTTCCCAGGGTTTGAATCTAACAATGGCTCTGATTTGCTGTTACTGTATGACCTGATCCTATGTTTTACACCCCCTTGCATTTAGTTTCATTCCATTCTGTAAGTTCACCCATCTTCGAAGCACCTGACAAAGTGGGATTTTCTCCCACGAAAGCTCATTTGACAAATAAATCTGTTAGTCATTAAGTGCCACACGACTCCTTGGGTTTTTTTGCTGGACTGGACTAGACTAGCCCTTTGAAAATTGACTGTATTTGTTCTTTGCACTATATTGTGTTATGGGAATGGGCTCACTTGCATCCAAATCATCTTGTGAGCAGTGCCATCTGCCTTCAGTTGGCCAAATGCACATTCTACCACCATCCTGCAGCTGCTCAAAACATAAACCTTCCTCTGCCAGGCATTCACATATTCAGGTATAGCTTCAGGACAACAGAGGGTAGGTTGGGTCCCTCAAAGTCACAGTAGGCACAGATACGCTATCAATACCCATAGTATTAGGAGGGAACAATGTCCCTTCTCCACACAGGTAAACTCCAAACTTCCTGAACACCTTGGAGTCACAGACCCCAAGGGGACATCCTACACGGTCATCCATGCATCTGCCTTTATGCTCAGTCAAAAGGCCAGCATCATGATCAAGTAGAATCTTTGACATATTCACATGCTTTTTGTAATGAGCAAGCAATGGCCCCATGTGCCATGGATGGCTCCATTCTCTCAATGCTGGTTATTATTTTGGGAACATTAGCAACATCCACCACACTTGGCTAAACCACCACAACAATCATCCCACTAATTTCCATCAGTACTTCATCACTGTTGACCTGTTAGCACCAGCTGATTAGCCACTGACCTGTAGTGGTCTGGCAATAGCAACATGCATCTGGCCTTCCTTACCTCTGTGCTGCGGTGCTTGAGGGTTGGGGACCTTCTCACTTAGTTCCAAGAAGACAGCTTTCCTCAGCAGAAAACTCTCAAGCCTGTGCTGGCCATCCCAGATCTGCAGAATGAGGTAGACCAACTAACCTGTGCTCAAGGTCATTTGTCAATCAACTATCAACGTAGGAGGAACCCCCATTAGCAGCAAGCTGCATCAGCTGCTTCTGTTCTGTCATGTCAGCATCCAGCATGCACGAGGCTCCTCTCTGGGAACTGCCACCTCTATTTTCTTAGGCCTGTAAGCTGCTTCTGAAAAGCCCTCCACCTCATCCTGCATCCTGCTGAGTTAACAGAGCAGCCACAAACAGGAACAGTTTGTCACCCTGCATTGATCAATCCTCTAGGGGTGCTAGATTGGTCAGAAGTAAGGAGCATGCACAGCTGGAAGTACTTCAGATTACTGTGCAGGAGGACTAAGAATATTTCTGCACAGCCCTCGGGAAGGACAGACAAGCCATCCCACTTCAGGCTATGAAACAATCCCTCAAATGTGAGAGACAGCAGGGTCAGAAGCCAGCAGCCGGGTGCTAGACAGGAGATCTATAAGCCTCAGAATTCTCAGTGTGTTCCCTGTGGACTGAACAGGTCAAGTAGGCCTAAGCTAGAGACCTGAGAAAAATCCCTGCTACAGCTAGCCAGAGGAGAGAGGAAGCAGATCTAATGGGTGACTGACAGCAAGACCCAAGAGCCAGGTGAAGGGGAACGCTGGGAGAGAAGTGTTCCTGCTAAATCTGCTAGGGCTCAAAGATACAGAAGGCTGAGAGAGAAGGACCCTGCCAAAGCACAGGGGGTGGAGAGGAGGAGAAACAGGACTGAGACACTCCCCCAGGCATGTTGGTTAGTAGAGTGGGATAGGGAACCCCAGAAGTTGGATGGGCAGAGGGGGAGGCAGCCCATGGGAAAATTGCAGCCCAATAAACATTGTCAGCAGTGCCATAGCTTCTACTATTTGCATGCCCTAGCAGAGTAGAGGGTGGGCCCACGTCCCTTCCCTCCTTGCCCCACTGGGCACTGCTGAGGCAGCCAACACCCAGAAACAGAGGCAACAGGTGACACTCTGACACACAATGAGAAAGAAAAGTATGGGACCCACCATGGCAGAGCTGGCAATTTGCCACAAGTGTCTCAACCCTAGAAATTGCCCAAGAAGTCCTTGAGCCAGGTTACTGCAGCGCAAGTGTGCATACACAGCTATGATTGCAGTATGGCCCTGCAGTGGATGCTTGCAGGTGGGCTTAGCTAACCCAAGTGGCCTGCTCAGATAGTCTGTGACTCTGTTCCCCATCTATATATTGGGGATGATAGTACTGCTCTATGGGAAAAGGGAGTTCTGAGGATTACTACATGGAAGTTTGTGAGGCACTGAGATATTAGAGCAACAGGGGCCTTAAAATCACCTAAGGATGGTGCCACTAGCCTGGTAACTAAAGTTGGCTACATCCTGCAGGAGATGACATAACTGAGATACTACACATCTCCCATCAGTAAGTTCCATTACTTATCAAGGCTTCAAAGAGAAGCTGCTGAAATCAAATTTATTTGCAAATTTGGTTGCATTGCTTCAAGCTTAATAGGGACTTTGGATTTTTCTCTCATTACAACAGGAGATTTGACCTCATCTTCCTCTATATTCTGTTCTCCAGCATTTGAATCTTTACAACTGCTTTGATTTGCTGTTACAGTGTGACTTGTTCCCATGACTTACACTTCCCTGCATTTATTTCCTCCCATTCTGTAAGTTCCCCCATCTTCAAAGCATCTGACGAAGTGGGATTTTCTCCCACAAAAGCTCAGACAATAAATAAATTTGTTAGTTTTTAAGTGCCACAGGACTCCTCGTTTGTTTTCCATTATTTGTGATTCCCTACTTTTCATGGAACCATAGATGCTCACACTTTAAGGCCAGAGTCATCACGCAGTCTGACATTCTGAATAACAGGCCCTAACTCACCAGCTATCAGCCAGCTATCTGAAATTCTCAAATCTTGTTTTAAAGGCTTCAGGTTACAGAGAATTTACTTTAATTCAAACCAGGAAACAAACCAGGCCCTATGCTGCAGAGAAAGACAACTCTCCCCACCTGCAAATCTCTGCCAATCTGACCAAAGGCAAAACTTCTTCCTGAGGCCAAAATATGGTGACCAGTTAGACCCCCGAGGCAATCACAGCACACCATCTTCTCCATAAATTAGTCAGTCTTCAAACAAGTTAGGTTTCTTCCACTCCATTACTGACCAGAAGGCTGTTCTAGAACATTGTTCTTCTGATGGCTAAAACCGCTTGCCTAAATTCAAGCCTGAACTTGTTGATAGCCAGTTCACAGCTTTTTGTTCTTGTGCAAGTGTTGGCCCTTAATTTAAATTTTAACCTCTCCCCCTCCAAGGTGTTCCTCCCTCTGATGTATTTATGGAGAGCATTCATATCTCCCTTCGGCCTTTGTAGCATTAGGCTAGAGGTTCTCAGCCACTGTGCCGGGACACATTACTGTGTCAACACACAGCGGTAAGTATACTGAGGAGAGCTGGGGAATAGGGGAGTCGCTAGGGCCTGGCACATGGGACTCGTGCCCCAAATCCCAGCGCCGGTGCCCTGAGTCATGGCGCAGCCCCTGCCTTTCCCAGTCTCTGGCCGGAGATCTGGGGCCCGGTTGCCTGTCGGGGCAGCGGCCGCTTCCAGCACTGTCCTAGGCCGGACTGCCCATGACTGTGGCTGCCACTCCCTGCCTCGTCCCTGGCCAGGAATCCGTGGCCAGACTGCCGGTAGCAGGTGCCTGAGACCGGGTTGGGCCCCAGGGCAGAACTGGGGCCAGGGGCATGGCCTGCAGCCAGCGGGCATGGCGTGGGCTGGTGCTCCGGGTCCTTCCCCGGGGCAGTAATGCTCCTTCTGGGGAAATGGCTGGATATGGCCTGTGGTGGTGGCATTCTGTACAGTTGCAATATGTCAGCAAGTGTGTCATGATCTGGTGAATAAACTTAAACTAACATTTATCAAACATGAAACCTATTTGAACATAGTGCCCCAACACCTATTAACTGGGGATCATACGGAAGAGTTAGTTATCTTCTCTGGTTAGAGCTATAGCACCATGAGAATGAACAAAAATCATTTTAAATTTTTTTCCACTACTAAGTGTTGCTAAAATTTTCAACATTCCTTAAAGCCTCGTATTTATTAGGTGTTACTAAAAGGAAAAAATAATGCAAGATTAAGACAAAAGTTCAGCATCCAGGCACCAAGAAATTAAAGTACTACTGACCACATGCTGTGTTGTCTCCGTTTAAATATCCTAGTTTGTCATTGAAGATGACAAATATTAAGGATGAATCATATAGTTACAATTAACATTTCTGTAAGTGCCCAGAATTTAGAATATCTGGATTATTGAGTTTTTCACCTTGAAGCTGAATCATGATTAAAGTTCTAGAAAACATGGGTTACGAGGAAAAACTGAAAAAACTGGATTTGTTTAGTCTGGAGAACAGAAGAGAGAGGGCAGACAATAATAGTTTTCAAGTTGTTAAAAGAAGGCAGGAGGAAAACTGTTCTCATTAACCTTTGAGAATAGGACAAGAAGCAATAAGTTTAATTGTAGCCAGGACAGTTTAGATTGGACACCAGATAGCTCTATCATGGCAATTAAACACTAAAATAAATTGCCTTAGGAGGTTGTGGAATTTCTATGCTGGAGACTTTTAGGAGCATGTTTGCCACAGGATGCGCATCTGTGCATCCTGAGTTATGATCTATATCAGGGGTCTCAAACTCAAATCACCACAAGGGCCACAAGAGGATTAGTACAGTAGACCAAGGGCCATACCACTGAAACCTTTCCATACAATGATATTGCAAATATAGGTAACAATCGTGTCATTGTGGGCCACAAGAAATAGCTTTAGGAGCCGTATGTGGCTCACAGGCCCCATGTTTGAGACCTCTGATCTATATGATTTTTCTGTTTACTTGTACACTGTGATTGTATGATTTGCTGCCAATTACAACATGCAGTGTTTCATTATAGATGCTCATAACCTATTTTATATTATTAGTATGATGATACATTTCCTGCAGCCTCATGCATGTGTACTGATGTGTAACAGGGCTCCGGAGGGTTGGAGACAGAGAGCAGCAGTGAGCAAGCAAACGCTTGGAGGAGACATAAAAGATATGCTAATTAAGTTCACTGGCTCAGAAGAGACAAACATCACCTCTGCCCAGAAAGAGAGGGATCAGAAAAGGTTAATGGAAACAAAGGGAGTGTGAGATATTAAGGGCAGCAGGCACTCTAAAAGTGAGCCTATTTTGGTTTCCTGCTAAAACCCCTCCACCAGCCCAAGGGGAGGTGGCACCAGACCCAGGACCAAATGAGTACGGGCGACAACTAATGAAAAAAACAGGGATGGGTGTGCGGCTATAGGTTCAAAATTAGGCATTCAGAGGGGGTCATGGAGCAAAGAACCCCGGACAGCGCTCACTGCTCCTGGAGCCAGCGGATGCCACCCACAGGGACTCTGCTCAGATATGTGAACAAACATGGAACCGGAAATACATCCCACAGACACAGAGACCCCCCTCAGCCAACCTCTCCCTTGTCTTGTAGATGGCGGTTTTAGCGAGGGCTAGGATGAGGTGGAGGTCCCGCAACTTTGTGGAGCTATGAATGGGGAGTGCATAAAGGAACAAGTGAGGGGAAAAGTGCAGCCAGAACCTCAACAAGAGGTTCTGGAGGAGCCTGAAAAGGGGCTGCAACCTGGCACACTCTAAATACATGTGAGCAAGGGTCTCCCTCACATCGCAAAAAGGACAGGTGTCAGGGTACTGGGTAAACCGCGCCAAGTACACGGCCGTGCAGACGGCTCTGTGAAGGAGCTGCCAACTGAGGTCCCCGGTGGGCCGTGGGGTTAAGGTGGAATAGAGACTGGCTCACTGGGGGTCCTCACCCTCCATGGGTGGCATTCAAGTCCTGCCATTTGATGTCTGGGAGGAACATGAGAGCAAGATAGTAGATAGTCCTGTGGTGCGGTTTGGAAGGAGACCAGCTGCAAGTCTAGCAGCCAGCTCGGGACGTGGGCCCAATCAAAAGCTCCAGAGGACCATGACTGGGGGGGGGGAGGTACCCTCTCATAGAACTCGCTGGAGGTACACCCAAGCAGCAGAGGGCAAGGCTGCCTTCACCTCCTGGAGTACGTGGCGGGGGGTACTGGGGGGTGGAGAGCCCCATGCACTGACCAAGCATGAGAGGATCCATCTAGTCCCCCTTGGGCATAGTCCAGGAGGTCTCCAATCCTGGTGATGCCTACCAGGGCCAACCTCTGCCACACACAGGGGGCGTCCACCACCTGCACACGGAGATGGGGGTTGTGTAAGCAGGGGCTCTGCAAAAAGGTCTACCCCCTCAGTGGGCACAAGGGACCTGGAGGCCGAAACGAGCCTCCAGGTCCGGAGGAGCTCCTGGTAGAAGGCTGGCAGCTCAGAGAGGACTCAGAGAACCCCCTTGGCAATGTTCCAAGCTGCGCGAGCGCGCGGCCGCGCAGCCTGCCACAGCCCCACCGCGCAGGGAAGGCTGCCGGCCATGCAGGGCTGGCAGCCAGAGGCCCTGCTCAGAGCTCCTGTGGAGCAGGGAGCTATTAAAACTCCCACCCAGAGAAGCTCTAACAGCGCATGCCCAGAATGTCTGAGCATGCTCCGTTAGTGCTTCTCTGGCCCCAGGAGCTGTGGCAGGGCCATGCCGCTCCAGCAGCAGGGTAGGATTGCGGGGAGGGGCTGGGCAGGCTGGGGGGTTACCAGGGTAGCGGGCCCACGGGAGGGTGCACGCGCCAGGATCGGGCTCACGGTGTGTGTGTGTGTGTGTGTATGTGCGCCCGCGCGCCCATCGGGGGGGGGGTGTGTGTGCCCTGCACAGCGAGCAACATGAGTTGCTCGGCTGCCGGAGGCTCTTAGAGGGAACATTGCACCTCGGACGGAGATAAAAAAGCTGCCGGTCATATTGGAGCCCTCAGAGGTGGTGGAGGAAGGTGAGCACCAGATGGCTCCACGCTGGACTGCCTGCACCATAAAGGAGTCTCTGCAGGGCCTGGAGGTGGAAGGCATGGAACTGACTGTGGACACAGCACAGGCCCTGCTCTCTCTCCTCCAGGGGAAGGTTGAGAATCCCTGCAGAGACCCAGTGAAGTGAAGGAAGGGAGGTACATAAGCTGTAGAATGTTAAGAGCTTGTTTCCCTAGTGCCTAGCTGCGGTTACTGAAGGGCAATCAGACACACCTGAGATCAGTTAAGGCCTAGCCAGGTGCCTGATAAAACCTGCCCCACCCCCAGAGTTTGCAGAAGCTGGAGAAGGAGCAGGAGGTCAGTGCTGTGCTACAGAAATTTCAGAAGGTTTTGGGGGAAGAGAAGGAGATAGACAAACAGAGGTAAAGGCAGAGAGTTGGAGGAGAAAGGGAGATTGGGTAAAAAATCTAAAAGGTATAAAGGAGGGGGAAAACAGCCCAGGGGTGGAGTGCAGGACTAGGACTTGGTCAGCAGTGAACAGCTGCATCTCTTAGGGCCCCTGGGCTGGGATGCAGAGAAGAGGGCAGGCCTGGGTCCCAAATCCCCCTCCTCACACAAGGGAGCCTCTACAGGCAGAAACAAAGAAGAAAAGGACCTCTGTGACCCACTTGCCTTCTAGAGCATGAGACCCACCACTACAAAGGTACTGTTGTTTTGTCACAGGAGACACTTGGAGGGATGTGGGGCTTTTTGCCTGGGACTCTCCACCTGGAAACAACTTCAAGCAAGATTTTGGCCCTACCTGGCCTCAGGCAAAGACTGGCTGTGCAACATCTGACAGCCAAATACCTTGAGCATAAACGTGGACTATAAGGTCAGTTTGAGTAGAGATATTAGGTTAGTATGCATGCTTTACCTTTTATTTCCTTGTGGTCGCTCCTGTCTCTTTTGTGTTGTGATTCTGCCATGATTGGCCATATTCTCACTTAGAATTATAATCTGATCAATAAATTAGTAGTAGTTTTATCTAAAGCTGTGTGATCTTTACAGGGTGTGAGTGAGGAAGGCTGGGCACAATCCACTTCTTTGTTAAATGGACAGACTTGAATGTATGGTAACTGGGAGTGGGTCCCAATCTCTGTAGACAGTGGTTCCCACAGTGGTAACTGGGGCCAGGGATGCTTGCTTGGGGACCATCCCTCAAGTAGCCAGAGGACATACACCCACTGCTTGGGACCAATTGCACACCAGAGGCCAGAGTGGACTGACTCAGGAGTGAGTGGTCACTTGGCAAAGAAGGGAGAATCTGAGTTCAGGAGTGGGAATAGGGGGGTCACAGTGGCACACTGGACCAGATCTGGGGAACAGCCTGCCACAAGGTTTAGATAAACATCTGCCAGGGATGAGCTAGATAATGCTTGGCCCTGTTGTAAGTGCAGGAGATGAAACTAAGTGATTTTGCTAGGTCCCTTGAAGTCCTAGGATTCTATTAATCTATAAATTAAAATTATTTTTTGCATTTGGTTTTAAGAAAAGACGTGTCACAGCTAAAGGCTTTTACAAGTACCTTGGTTCTGATATGGTGCTTAGTGTAAGACCTTCAGAAGCATTGCAATACTTGCTAATTGTTGTAGCATAGGTGGATTAAGGTGTTCAAAGGGCCATAATGAAAACATTTCTAAGTGCTTGGATGCATAAAGAGCTTCTAAGTGGTGCAATACCAAAGATGCCTACAGGGGCTGGAAACCATACAGCATTTAAAATTCTTGAGATTCACAGAGAACTGATAAGGTCAGAAGTCTCTCCAGTCCTGAGCAGTTTATAAATTTTTCAGGGTCGTTAGACCTTGACCTTTAGGATTTAAAAATTAGATGATAAAATTAACAGGGTACACGTTACATGAATTAAAAAATGGTTAACTCAAAATCTAACTGTCAATAGGGAATCAACATCAATTTTCCAGGGTGGACACCTAAGGATCAGTTCCTGGGCACTATACAATTTAACATATTTAGTAAAGAAAACAAAACCACCACTGATACAGATTACAGATGACCAAAAAGCTGGGGGAAAGGTAAATAATGAAGGCAAGTCACTGATTCAGAGCAACCTGGATCACTTAGTGAACTGTGCACAAGGAAACAATATGCTTTTTAATACAGTCAAATGTCATTGTGTACATCTAGGAACATAGACTGTAGGCCACAATTAAAGAACGGGGGACTCTATCCTAGAAAGCAGAGACTCTTGTGAAAAAGATTTGGGAATGGTGTTGGACAAACAGAGGTGATGCTGCGGCCAAAACTGCTAAGGCAATGTTTGGCTGCATAATCAGAGGAATCTTGAGCAGGAACAGTGGGTAGCTGATGTAACCATCCTTTTTCCAGATGGGCTGCTCACATATATTCAGTTACAGGTGTCTACGTGATGCAGAGCACAATAATCTGGAAAGTCCTTTAGCCCTAGCCTGTCAGGTCAGGGTCAGCAGCCAACACCCCCTCTGCACCATGACCAGGGCTTTATATGTGACCCTGACCCTAATCCTCCCAGTCCCTTCTTTTCACCAACTCCAAATAGCAGGGACGGTGTGAGGGATCTGAATGTATGGGAGCAGCCCATCTCGAAGGACGGTTACTTTGGCAACCCACTGTTGTTCAAGAGCTGCTCACATCATTCAGTCACAGGTGATTGATAGCCATACTCAGGATGGTGGGTGAAGTTACAGCTTACTCACATTGAGTATGGCTCTACCCAGCGTGGCATCCTCTCTTGCCTGTTGGACGATAGTGTAGTGCGTCGTGAAAGCATACACTGATGACCACGTGGCTGCCTGAAGATTTCCTGGATTGGGACCTGTGCCAAGAAGGCCATAGAAGAAGCCTGGGCTCTAGGAAAGTGAGCACGGAATCTCCTCAGGAGGCGTGTACCCAACCTTCTGTAGCAGTCCTTAACACAGTTCACTATCCATCTAGAAATACACTGGTTGTCCTCTTCCTCTCTGCGATGGCGATGAGGAGTTGAGAGGACTTCTGGAACGGGCATGTATGCTCAATATACATCAAGAGCGCACCACTTTCTTTGGTTTTCCATGACCTGATGGTCTGGAAGAAACACATGGCCATTGTGTTGTCTGGTACAACTTGGACTGTGTTCCCCTTTATGAGGTGTGCAAAACCTTGGCAAGCTCGGTGAATGCCTCTGAGTTCTTTGACATTTATGTGAAGGGGCCTTTAATGAGGGCCCATGTCCCTTGGTTTGAAAGTCCCTCTGAGATGTGTGCTCCCCACCCCGCTTCTGATGCATCTGTGTTCAGAGTCACCGTGGGATTCGAGGTCTCGAATGGAATCCTGCCCCTAACAAAGAGTGAGTCCTGCCACATTTTGAGAGTTTCTAGGACCTTGCAGAGAACTGACAGTACCTTGTTCAAGGGATGTCTCTGCAGATGGAAGACCAAAGCTACCCAGAGTTGGGACAGCCTCATTCTCAAATGGGCTGTTATCATCGCCGAGGCTGAGGCTGCCATGTGGCCCAATAACTGCTAGCACCATCTGGCTGTGGTAACCGGAGTATCAAAAAGTTCTGAGATGACTGAACACATGGACTGAAATCTCAATGGGGCAGTGACGCTTTGCCCTTCTTGGAGTCCAGTAAGGCCCTGATGAATTCTATTTTGTGGGCTGGGACAGGTTTTGATTTCTCTTTGTTTATGCAAAACCCCAGGCGATTGCACAGCCTTCTTACCTTGTTGACACTGTGGCAGACCCGATGCTTGGACCTTTCTTTTATTAATCAGTTGTCGAGGTACGGGTAAATCTTCATGCCCTGCCTCCACAGATGTGCCACCACTGCCACCATACATTTTGTAAAAACCCTGAGGGCTAAGGCGAGCCCAAATGGGAGGGATACGACTTGGTAGTAATCCCTTCCCACCACAAATCTGAGCAACCTTCTGTGTTTTGGCCTTATCGCTATGTGGAAGTAAGCATCCTTTAAGTCGAGGGCCACAAACCAATCACCTTGATTTAGAGCAGGGATGATTTGTGAAAACAAAACTATACAGAATTTTACTTTCCTTAGATGCTTGTTCAGTGCCATGAGGTCTAGGATGGGTCTTAGGTTGCTGTTTGCTTTGGGAACTAGGAAATAATGGGAGTAGAACCATTTCCCCCATTGACTCTTTGGAACCCTTTACATAGCCTCTAGGGAAATTAGCTTTTCGCATTCCCTTTGTAGTAGAAGATCTAGATTTGGATCCCCAAGACATGAACGAGGGGGTGGATTCCTGCCTCAGGGTATGGATTTGAACTGAATTGAGTATCCTTTGGATATCATATCCTAAATCCAATTGGTTGTGATTCCGGTCCACTGAGGTAGAAATCGTGCTAGATGGTTGCTGAATAATAGGGCCTGAGTAGGGAAATGGGGGACCTCTAGCTGTTAGCCAAAAATGCTGCTTTTGGCCGGCCGAGTGGGAACTGCTGTTCCCTTGGCGGGTTGTCTGGGTTGAGAGTTGGGTTTTTGAGCCCTTACCCACCTGGTTCCTTTCCCTCTCCAGGCCCCCATAGGAATGCTGAGGCTGCTAGTAAGACCTCTGACATGACCCTTGCACTTGATTTTGCTGCTGCAGCTGTTGGAATTGTTGCTGAGGCTGCTGAGGCCTGAAGGGACATCTAACTTCCTGTGGCACATACATGCCTAGGGATTTTAGGGTGTCCCTAGAGTCCTTCATCCCATGCACTTTAGAATCAGATTCTGCAAACAGGGCTGGGCCTTCAAAAGGAAGGTCATGAAGAATTTGTTGCATCTCTTGTGACAAACCAGAGCTCTGTAAGCAGGCTGACTGGTGCATAGACTCTGCTGAAGCTATGTTGTGGGAAGCAGTGTCAGGTGCGTCCCACAACGCCATTAACATGTCACAGGAGACCAATACCCCTTCCTCAACCAGTGTCTTGAAATCCCTGAGGTATTCCCCAGGAATCATATTGTGAAATCTTTCTAGTGCCCTCCAGAGATTGAAAGCATACCTCTGCAAGAGGACATGGTGATTTGCTATGTGGAACTGCAGAGCTGAGATGGAATAAACCTTCCTACCAAAAAGGTCAAGTTTCTTCGCCTCTATTTTTGGGAGTCTAGCTAGGTTGGCCCTGTCTCTCCCTATGGTTAACTGCATCCACCACCAGGGAGCCTGGTGTAGGGTAGTTGAAGAGGAAGGAAAATTTATCAGCAGGAACATGGTACCTCCGGTCCACAACTTTGGACATGGGGAAAATGAAGGAGAGGGTTATCCACTGTGCCTTTGCAAGGCTGCATACGCCCTCATACAGTGGAACTGAAACCTTAGCAGGTGGGGCTGAATCCCCCAAGTCAAATGGGGGTTGCACTGTTCCTTTACGACCCCCAGGTCTAAGTTCAAATTCACTGCCATGTGTTTAAATGGATCTCTTTGGGCACAAGGGTTATCTCTGTATGACAGAGATCATGGTAGGTTGCTTTGTCTGGAGAAAAGGGAGAAGGAATTCACGATTTGCGGTACTGTGTGATGCTGGAGTCGGGTTTGTCATCCGAGGTGCAAAGAATCCTAGCAGATGATGGTGCTGAGGCTTGCAGTGATGCGGGCTCATCCTCCAAAGGATAGTTGAGCCACCTACTAGACCATTCCTGGAAGGATCTAGGGGTGGAGTTGCGGCAAGCCTTGGGACGGCCTTTTTCCTTTCGGGAGCTGCCCTCACTATAAGAGCTACTCTGGAGCCTTCTCCGTGTTCCCCCAGATGCTGATTGGGTCAGCGAGGAGGACAGTGCCACAGGGTACCGAGGGGTGAGGTGCTTCAGCGTCGGGGAGTCAGGGAACATTTATGGCGCCACTTACTGGCAGGCTTCTCCCCTGCTGGAGTCAGTAGTGGGGATGATGGAGATCTACGGCACCATGGTTCATCATCCAATGGTTCCGACGAAGCTGAAGTCAATCTTGCTCTTCTTGAGCCCCATGAACATGGCACTGAAGGTTCGCATGCCGATATGGGTGAAAAGAGGTAACCATTGGCTGACTCCTGCTCTGGTCCCAGATCAGTGCTGGTTTCTGGTACAGTGGAAGAGTCTGCTGTTGGCTTCAAGGCCGGTGCTGCCTCTACTGTAGAGGACCACTCTTTGGCAGCGAGGGCCGGTTTCCCTTTTGATTGTACCAACCTATGCGGTGCCGGTGATGTCAGTTCTGAAAAGGCTCTTGCCGCCACGAATTCCTCCGGTGTCGAAGGGACAGGGATGTGTACTGGATCCTTTCCCCGAGGTGGAGTAGCTGGCTGTGAAGTGGTACGGCACTGTCAGAGGCCAATCGTGGCTTTTTAGTAATAGCTGGAGAGCAGCAACAGATCTTTTCTGGTGCCGATCTGGCACACGGTGCCAGCAAGTCCTTAGGCATGGTGGGTGTACCCCCAGCTGGCAGCGCCACCCAATCCTGCATGATGTTCCAGAGCCTCCGCTCCCTATCTTTACAAGTTCTTCTCTTGAACGACTTCCATACGGGACATTTGTCTGCCAAATGTGACTCACTCAGACAGGAGAGAGATTTCTTGTGGGGGTCGTCGATCGGGAATGCCTTGCAGCAACTGCACAGAGTTTAAATCCCAGCATTATCTCTACGCATGATAACAGAAAGGTGACTACCTGAGACAGGCACTTGCATAATCAAAAGTGCAGGCTGTTCCAGTACCGTCATTGAGGGCAGAAAGAAGGAACTGGGAGGGTCAGGGTCAGGGTTAGGGTTAGATATATAGCCATGGTCGTGGTGAGGAGGGGCTGTTGGCCATTGACCCTGACCTGACAGGCTAGGGCTAAAAGACTTTCCAGATTACCATGCACTGTGGCACACAGACACCTGTAACTGAATGATGTGAGCAGCGCTCGAAGAACAGAGATTATTTTACTTCTGTATCTGGCACAAATGCAACTGCTGTGAAAATCTCAGACTCAGTTCTGCTGTGCACAATTCAGAAAGGATAAATTGGAGAGCATTCTTGAGAAGAGCCAAGAGGATCATCAAAGCATTACAAAACTTGCCTCACAATGACAGACTCAAGGCCAAGGATCTCCCTACACCACCCTGAGTTTTCTCAGCATTTGGGGAAAGGCCAGAATGTTCCAGGTTCCTCTCGAGAATGTTCTACAACCGTCTGGAAAGAAATTGAAAGTTGAAGAATTTATGGAACATTTCTGATGTATGTAGAATGTTGCAGAATGTTACTGAATTCCACATGTCTGTGTCAAAAGTGTTTGGTAAAAACCTGGCATGCTCATTATATCATTGTGCAATTAGTGGTGTTAATGTAGACTCCTAGTAGCAACAGTGGCAGGAACAAATCGTGTGTGCTCCTTCCACACTTAGCACTTCAGCCTACAGAGTATACTTCCCTTTCAAATCGCAAAGGCACCAATTCTCCATGCAACTGGCATTCGCAATGACCATCACTACACAGAGGTAGTGTTTTCTTGACAAATGAAACTTTCACATATAGTCAGTTCTATGTGGCAGTCTCTTGAGTTGGAAATTCAGATAATATTTGCTTTGCATTGCAGCTGTATTTGGTCCATAAGACCAGGAATGTTGTGTTCAGAGGTTTTGCAATACATGCAAAAAAATAAATGTTAGTCTTAAAGTGCTACACAACTCCTTGTTGTTTTTTCACTGGACTAGACTAACACGGCTATCCCTTTTAAATTTGCAATACATATGTTCTAAAATGAGAAAATACAAGCAGCTTTTCTTATTAAAAATGTCCCACTCTGTATCACTTTAAGAAGTTCTGTGCCTTGCAAGCAGAGCTGCAACAAGTCTTCTAATGAATATTATAACTCCTGTATTACCCAACCTTTCTACTAGGCAAACGTATGCAACTGCCTGCAAGTAAGCAGGAAAACAGATGGTAGAATAGGGAGAGGCAGCCTTCATACAGGTGTGAAAAATGATCTCTATCATACATCCCATTTCAAATTAAAATTCATCATCATGTTCTCGTTTAATTGTACTTTAGATCAGGAATGCTGAATTATTAAATTGAGATTACAGAAAAGGTTTTCTATACTAATGACATCTCCACAACAACCTGGAACTGAAAAAATTAAACCTTAGTTCTCCCCTGACAAACTTCCTAAAACACCACTACTTGCTAGTTTTGTTGTTCTCCCATTACATCACCACTTCTTGACTACTTCGACTGGACGTTCTCTCTCACTCCATCAAATTCAAGCATCTTGTTCTCACCTCCCATACCCTATACCAGGGGTTCCCAACCTTTCCAAGGCTGGGAACCCCCTGCCAAAGGGAAAAAAACTTCACTGAGCCCCAGGCGCAGTGGCACCAGAGTGGGCAGAAAATGGCCTGTGCCATTCTCCTGCCAGGTAGCAGGGTCCCCAGGCAGGGGGCCACAGCCACAGCAGCTCCGGAGGCAGGGGAAGGGAGCCAATGCTGTGGCAGCCCCCACTCCACAGCAGGGGGATGGGGCTGCAGCAGCTACCCAGGCAGGGGGAGGGAGACATTGCTGTAGAAGCCCCCACTCCCCAGCAGAACCGCAGCCATGGCCCCCTATCTCCCCCGTCTTCTCTGCCCCTTTCCCCCCTTTACCTGGCCGCTGGAGCTCCTACCACCTGGCCGCCCCCCCAGGCTGCTCTCCCTGAGCACATGCTCAGAGAAGGAGTTTTAAAAACTCCCTTCCTGGGTGCAGCTCCCTTCTGGCTGGAAGCCTGGGTCTCTGTGGCAACCAGAGACCCCAGTGGTTTCTGGCCCCAGCTCCCGGCCTGTCCGCAGACCCCCTGGAGCCATTCTATGGACCCCAGGTTGGGAACCATTGCCCTATACAATCAATACTCCATCTCCTCTCCCATGTCTCATTTCTCATTATTCCACACCACTCTATACACTCCAAGTTTTTTGTCTCGAAATTTCTCTTTAATTCATGATGTTGTACCTTCTCTTGATGCTCCTTTAATCTGAAGCCATCTCACTTGTCCTTGTCCACTAAGTGTCCATTTTGTTTCCTTCTTCAAACCTCTATGGTGAAATTCAGCTCTTCTTGCTACTCTCTGGCCATCCTCAGCATCCTCCCCTCCCCTCCCTCTACTGAGCCAGCACCTGCAATCTTATCTTGTGTAACATGGATTGTAAATCTTGGAAGACGAGAACACATACTTATGTTTGTGAAGCTCCATTTAAGTTTACAGCATTATACACTATTAATTATTTCACATTTTCTAACCTAGCAATTTATATTTTGCACCTTGTTTGGGTTGTGCTTGAATTCAGGGACCATATTTATGTCTCTCAAGATTGAGAGAGATGAGTTGCTAGTTGCCTTCCATAATCATCTCTTCATTAGTGTTAGTCCAACTAAGTTGTTTTTTTAAACCAATATATTCAGTAAAGATCAAAACAATGTCAGCACTGTTCCATTGCAGCCAAAAGATGTGAAGATTAAATTCTCCACAATATTTCCTATCTTTATCTGGAATTGCTCTCAGATTGCTATAGAAAATCACAAATTATTATTCCACAGGTTTCAAAATAAGCCAATTACTTTAAACGTTAACTTTAGATTCTTTTAGCTGATGTTCAAGTTTATTAGTTAATTATTCAAATAATTTCTGTAAAAGCCATTCATCTATAACCCCATGAAATAGAAAGATTAGTTGTTCCTCCCTCCAGAACACAAACACAGTCATTAGTTATTTGAGGAATAATGTCTGCCCTTTTTGGTTTAACCTCCAACTCGCCATTAAGATTGGTGAACAAAGGTGTTGAACACATTATAAAACCTCTCCTATCTCCCACTAATTTTTTGTTTAGCATGTATGCTGTCTAGAAAAGCTCGGTCATTTTAGGTCCCTAAGAAACAGTAAGACAATCATGCTAGTATCCGGGGGACAGAAGGGAATGTGGGTTCGCTTTTATAAACAGGGGATGACCCCTGGCAATGCCCAGCTTTTACTTGCTACTGTCTTCAGTTTGGCAACACAACACAAAAGCAGCATGCGTGTATACACTTTCCAGGCTGAGCCCCCTATTCAGAGTGGCCTGGAGCTTCGCACGTAATGGGCCCCCTAGAGACAAAGCCTGAAAGTTTCTTAATTAAGTCTAAGTGAAAGACAGCCTAAAAGCATCCCGCTTACATCTTCCGAGTACCTTCATTCCGGACTTCAAACACACACACAGTACACTGCCCATCAAATCAAAGCATTAATAGCCAGTTGACAATTTTTCTTTTAAATACAGAATGTCCTGCCTTCAGTGAAGCCTCTTCAGCCGGCTCTCATTTTCCCTGCAATTTTAGACATGTCTCTGGTTTATAAAACAGGGAAACAAAGGGACTTGTGTGTCAGCAACCCTCCAGAGGTCTGCATTTCATTCCATCCTTCTCCAAAGCAAGGCAATGTCTGAAGAGCTCTTTAGACGTTTTTGTCTCATTAACATTTCCATGAGGGATCAAAGAATATATTAAAAAAATATCTAAGTAACCAGAATATATCTATATTTGAAAAACCTGTTCAGATTCCTTTCCTTGCCTCACTTCATTATTAAATAATTGTCTCTTCATGAAACGTGCTTTTATTTCCATTGAGCTGCTGTTCTATAAATCCTGAGAGTCTCAACAAATCCATTCCGCTGAAGCCCCACCCCAAACATTTTCTGTTTTCTGAGCTTCCCTGTGATAACGCTCCTTGCAAACAGACCTAAATTATTCACTGGCAGTAAGTCACCAGGGTAAGAATAGCTTTAATTTTGCCCCTTTTTAGAAGCTACTCAGGGTGGGCTGTGAGATGCCTGTGGTATTGAAGCTGGGATGAATACTAAAGATGCAGTAAGGCATGGCACCTTGCAGAGGAAAAATGTAATACTTTTTCCTTGCAGAAAGCAAACCAACAAGCTACGTGTGTCAAAAAGGGAGCTTTCTACTGTATACGTGCATCCCCAAACAAGAGGAATTCCTATGCACCTTACTAGCTTGTAAAAACTTCACCTTAAATGTTAAGAATGCTAAACACCCCCCCCCTTCTCCTGCTTCACAGCAATTCTTTGCTTTCTCATTAGAAATGCCCAGCAACATCCACCAGACAAAGACACTGAAACAAAGTGCATGGAGAAGGCAGAATTCTTTTTTCTTTTTTTTTTTATAAAGAAGAAAGAAGTGCAGAGGAATTCTTCATTCACTGATCTGTAGAATACATTAATATCCTAAACTATTGGCACAGCCTAAAATACTCAGGAGGCTAACAATGCAAGCAGTGACTCCCAGTCTGGGATCTTCAAATAAACCACCCCTGCTGTCATGGCCACCGGGAAAGAGAATAACGGCAATATTAGCTGACCTTCATTTTGTTGTTCCTGCAGACCTGACTGCTGGACCTGTTTGCCTGTTACTAGGATTTCTTGGCTGAAAAATGTAATCATTTCCTAGAGGATCCAAGAGCCAGTTTATTAGGTAAATAAACCAGGCCCTAAGCAGTCTCTTCTGCTCCATAATGAGAACAAACACAAGAAACTGATCCCCCCCCCCCCCCATGCTCCACTACCTAAAATACAAACCCAGCCATGCTCTTAACTAAGTGTGCATGCACAATTTTAAACAGACAATGAAAGGTGAAGGGCATTTCAACCTGGCCGACTCATGGGCAAGACCCATGTGTTCAGCAAACTACAATGCTTATGTTTCCCTATCATTTTTCTGGCCTATGTCCTATGCCCATCCAAGGAAGTGGAAAATAATCTAAAAATCACTATTATTTCAAACATGTTTGAAAAGGTGTGAGGGAGAGTGTTTTTAAAGTGATTGCCCATGAAGGGCCATTAAAAATAAAAAAGGTGGGAGGGGGATGTTTCACAGAATCATAGAAATGCTGGGCTAGAAAGAACCTTGAGTGATGATCAAGTCCAGTCTCCTGCACTGAGGCAGAATAACGTACACACAGACCACCCTTGACAAGTGTTTGTGCAATCCGTTCTTAAAAACGTTCATTGACAGGGATTCCACAAGCAACTCTGGAAGTCAAATACCACTACTGCTAGGAAGTTTTCCTAATAGCTAACATAACTCTCCTTCACCACAAATTAATGCTTTTTCTTCTTGTTCTCCCTTCAGTAGACATGGAGAACAACTGATCCCTGTTCTCTTTAGAACAATCCTGAACACACTTAGGGCCGTATCTGACCCCCACGAATCTTCTTTTCTCAAGACTAAACATGCCCGGTTTTTTTTATGGTGGGGTGGGGTGGGGTGGGGTGGGATGGGATGGGGAGTTATACATTTTTAAATGTTTGTTGCTGTCCTCTGGATTCTCTCCAATTTGTCCACATTTTTCCTGAAATATGGTGCCCAGAATTGGACATACTCCCAGCTGAGGCCTCATAAGTGCTGAGAAGAGCTGAAAACTTACCTCCCATGAGAGGACATCAAAGCAAGTTACAGGTAGTAATTCATTACATTTCCCTATGCTCATGTGTAATATGCAGGCAAAAAGGCATGGCTTGGAAAATAAAAGTCAACAGGTTACACAGCATGTGCAGCCACTGAGGCTATGATTTCACTGTCAAAAAAAAAGTTGAAGGTTTCCAGCAATGTAACTAATCCATGGCAGTCATCTCAGGGCTGGTCTATGCTGCAGCACACTTTTGGCAGCAGTAGACAGGAGATACACAAAGTATTTAAAATACTTTCTGTGACAGGCTACGCCCAGATTCTAGTCTGGTGTTCTGCTGTGACCCTCCAATCTCCACTCCTGAGCTCCAACTCACTCAGCTTTGCCAGGTGACAACTCACTCCTGAGTCAGTCCACAGTAGCCTCCTGCGTGTAATCAGTCCCAGGCAGTGGGTGTGCACCCTCTGGCCACTCAGGTGACAGCCCCCATGCAAGCACCCTTAGCCTCCAGATACAACATCAGGAATTTCAGTACTACAGTAATTGGGACCCTTCCAAAATCACCACAGATTCATGGCTGTCCATTTCTCTTGAAAATGGATTGGTCCAGCCTCACTCATTCAAATCCTCTAAAGTCCACACAGCTTTAGATGAAACAAATACTACTACATTGATTGGAACATGATTTTAAGTGAGTATGTAGCAAATCAATGCACAATAATTTAATAAAGGAGTCACGAGTTACCACAAATAAATAAAAGATATAAAACACATGCTAGTTTATTAACAGTATTCCAAGGTTCCTCTTTCGTCTATTCTCCTCATTCTTACTCACAATACAGACTGTTGGTGTTGTTCATCCAAATCAGACACCATGAGGATAGGCCCAGTATCTTGCATTCACTTCCAAGATGGTATCTACCTGGCAAAAGCCAGCAGCTTCTCCCCCTCAAAGTGTCTGCTTTCCTTTTCATTTCCCCATCAGTCCCTCCCCTTCCTCTCACGCTGCGGTGATTTCCTTACTTCCACCGGAGCCAGGGAAGGCAATTTGCACTGTCTTCATCATGTAATCCTCTCACCTCAGACATGTAACACTGAAGGTCTAAGCTGTGTAACATGCTTCATGTCTGTACACACACATGATACTACAGGAGACAACAGGACACCATAGCAACATGATAGAGCATTCAAAAGAAACCTTGCTTGACACAACTGACATCAAACCATACAATTACATTGATAAGGTGAACAAAAAAGCTACACAGATTAAGCTCATTGTGAATCACATGACACCTTGCATATCCCACTCCAACTGCCTATTGCCGCCTTACTGGGGTGTCTTCGTCCACTGAGCTGAAGGGAAATGCCTTCTCTCCAACTCAGTGCTACTCCTTTTGCCAAGGTGGTCTTACTATATCAGTTGGTAAAAAGGGATCACAGGCATTGGCAAGGAAGCTCAAAAACAGAACAATGAACACCCAAAAAGGACAAGGGAGAGAGTGACAGATTGCATCACAGGCAGTGAATAGATCAAGTGGGAAAAGGATGGAGAAAAGCAAATGGGACCTCCCTGATAGTATCACAAGGCAGAAGCCAGATTGTGGGTCGTCCAGGAAAGATTTAATGTAGAAATGCCAGGTACTGAAGCCCTCACCCTACAATCTCTACTCACGTGAGTTACTCATTTCGACTACTCAAGTGAAGAAGAGCTGAAGCATTGGGCTCTTAGACTGATCAGAAATACTCTGCTTTAGTCATTCCTATCCCATTATACAACATATAAAAGGCAATGTTAATGCTGGGTGAAGAGAGCTCCATGTTAAAGCAAGTTTTATTGAAAGAACAGTTTGACTTCAGAAAAACTCCTGCCATAGAAATATACATCAAGATTTTGGAGTTTGGATTGTGGATCAGCTCACCACATGGACCTCTGGTTTCTGACAACAAAAGGCAGTCTGGCTCACTTGGCTGGTACCTACCCTTCTTTACAACTCTTGTTATAACCACCATCCTTCTGGCCAACGAGTCTGTCTACGGCAGGCTGAGGAGCAAAGGGCTAAGACGGGATTTCAAAATTTGCAAGTCTGGCAAAAACACTGCTTTTTAGAAGTTACAGCATCTGGGGAAGAATAAATAAAAAGCTAAGTGAACAGAATGGGCCAGACCTAAATAATGTTACTTGATGCCACAGCTATTGCTTGAATATAATTACAAAGTATCTAATTTCTGTGCTTGATTTAGTGATCTCCGAGTATCCCACAGCTGTTCTGTTTGTGTCTATATCGTGGCCATTGCTGGGATTTGTAGTCACCTAGAGTTTTATAGATCCAAAGGGGCAGCCGCGTTAGTCTAGTTTAGTAAAACAAACAAACAAGGAGTCTTGTGGCACTACATTTGTAAGCCACAGGACTCCTAGAATTTTATAGAATCATAAAAGATTAGGTTTGGAAAGATCTCAGGCGGTCATATGATCCAAGCCACTGTTCAAAGCAGGACCATCCCCAACTAAATCATTCCCGCCAGGGCTCTGTCAAGCTGGGCCTTACCTCTAACGCTGGAGATTCCACCACCTCTCTAGGTAACCCATTCCAGTACTTCACCACCCTCCTAGGGAAAAAGAGTTTCCTAATATCCAAACTAGACTACTACCACCGCAACTTGAGACCATTGTTCCTAGTTCTGCCATCTATCCTCACGGAAAACAGCCTAGTTCCATCCTTCCAGGAACCCCCGTTTGGTAGTTAAAGGCTGCTATCAAATCCCCCTCATTCTTCTCTGTTGCAGGCTAAACAAGCCCATTTCTCCCTCCTCATAAGTCATGTGCTCCAGTCTCCAATCAGTTTGTTGCCCTCTGCTGGACTCTCAATTTGTCCACATCATGTCTATAGTGGAGGGCCCAAAACTGGACACAGTGCTCTAAATGGGGCTTCATCAGTGCTGAAGAGAAGGGAATATCACTTCCCTCCGTCTGCAGGCAATGCTCCTACTAATGAAGCCCAACATGCTATTAACCTTGTTGGCAATAAGGGCACACTGCTGATTCATATCCACCTTCTTGTCCACTATACTCCTGATTGTTTTCTGCAGATCTGCTGCTTAGCCAGTCAGTTCCTACCTTGTAGCACTACATGGAATTCTTCTGTCTTAAGTGCAGGACTCTGCACTTGTCCTTGTTGAACCTCATCAGATTTCTTATAGTGCAGTTCTCCAATTTGTCCCTGACTTCCAGCATGTCGTCTACTCCTAGATCAGTGCCACCTGCAAACTTGCTTAGTGTGCAATCCAACCATCCTCCCGATTTGTAAAGATGTTGAACAGAACTGACCCCAGCACTGACCTCTGGGGCACTCAGCTTATCATCAGCTCCCAAGTAAACATCAAGCCATTAATCACTACTTGTCAAGCCCAATGATCTAGATAGCTTTCCGTCCATAGAATCATAGAATATTTAGGGCTGGAGGGGACTTCATGAGATCATCTAGTCCAACTGCCTACTAAAAGCAAAACCACTCCCACTACATCATCCCAGCCAAGGTTTTGTCTTTCTGGGCCTAAAAAGTTTCCAAGATGGAGATTCCATCACCTCCCTAGGTCATTCATTCCAGTACTTCACCACTCACATACTGGGAAAGATTTTCTTAATATCCAACCTAGACCTACACAGCTGCAGCTTGAAACCACTGCTCCTTGTTCTGCCCTCTGTAACCACTGAGGATAGCATAGTTCCCTCCTCTTTAGAGCACATCATCAAGTAGTTGAAGATTGCTGTTAAATCCCCCCTCAGTCTTCTCTTCTTTAGTCTCTCCTTGCAAGTCATGTGCTGTCATGGAGCCCAGAAAAACACTCTTGGGTGCCCTCTGTTCAAAGCCAAGCAGGACTCTGCTACGGTGAAGCCTTCTCCTGTCCAGCACCTGGGGCTCTATGCTACCTGTTGCAAGCTCCCAAATCCAGGCTCAGAGGGTCCAACCCTTGCTCTGTCTGGTCTCCCTGGGGGAGTTCCTTCCCCCAGGAGGGTCTCGGCCATCCCAATCAGAAGTGACACTCAGCCAGTGTAGAAGTCAGAGGGTTTATTAGCAATTCAGTTTGCACAGCAGCCAGGACAGTTGGCTTTCAGATTAACCAGGAGGCATAGCAGTAAACCCCCAGATAAGCCCCTGGAGATCCTGCCTCTCTGAGCCCTGTTTCCTTACTCCTCTCCCCCTTTGTTCTCCTCCCTGGCCAGCCGACCTGCCCCTGGTCTAAACCGGCCATAACCTGTGTCATCCACAGGGGGTCCAGGTAAAGTCTAGCTAAAGCTCCTTCCCCCGCCAGTGGTTCCCCTAGTTATCACACCCCCATGTTCCATCACCAAAGTACAGAAACAGGAAAAAAAACATTTGAGTATCGCCTCTGGCATCCTACAGTAGCCAAGAGGTTTCTTACTTCATCACATGCGCCCCAGCCCTTTAATAATTTTTGTTGCCCTTCGCTGGACTCTTTCTAATTTGTCCATCTTTTTAGTAGTGGGGAGCCCAAAACAGGACACAATATTGCAGTGCTGCCTCACCAGCACTGAATAGAGGGGAATAATCACATCCCTCCCTGGCAGCGCTCCTGTTGATGCAGCCCAATACGTTAGACCCCCCCCGGTCCTTTTCTACAGAGCTGCTATGTAGCAATCGGTCCCAGTCTGTAGCGGTACATGGGATTTTTCCATCCGAAGTGCAGGACTTTACACTTCTCCATGTTGAACCTCATGTGATCTTTTTGGCCCAATGCTCCAATTTATCGAGGTCACTCTGAATCCTATCCTCCAGTGTATCTACCATTCCCCCCAGCTTGGTGTCATCTGCAAACTTACTGAGCGTTCAGTCTATAACGTAATCCAGAACATTAATGGAAATGTTGAATAACAGATGTTAAGCAGAGTGCTGCAGGCATTTGTTTGTTACTGGTTGCCAACTAGACATTAAGCCATTGATCCCTAACCACTCAATGCAATAGTCTAGTCAGTTTTCTACCCACCTTCGGGTCCATTCATCCAACCCATGCTTCCTTAACTTGCTGAAAAGAATGCTGTGGGAAACCATATCAAAAAGTTTACTAAAGTCAAGGTATATCACGTCGATGACTATTCCCACATCCACAAAGCTGGTTCTCTCATCATAGAAGACAATCAAGTTGGTCAGACATGATCTGCCCTTGGTGAATCCATGCTGACTGTTCCTTATCACCAAGATCATCACCTGATCATCCTCTCTTCCAAGTACCTCAAAATGGATTCTTTGCAGACCTGCTCCATGATTTTTCTGGAGACTTGGGTGAGGCTGATTGGTCTATAGTTCCCAGATTTAGCTTCTTCCCTTTTTTGAAGATAAGCACTATATTTGCCTTTTTCTAATCATCCAGGATCTCCTCCAGTCACCATAAGTTTTCAAAGATAGTGGTCAATGTCTCTGCAGTCAACTCCCTCAGCAATCTTGGATGCATTGCATCTGGACCCATGCACCTGCACATGTCCAGCCTTACTAAATAGTCCTGAACCTGCTCTTTCCCCAGTGAAGGCTATTCATCTCCTTCATGTTCTGTACTGCCCATTTATGCTACATCTGAACTTCCTTTAATCCAATGACCATACTACTTTTATTTTTTCCCTTCGGAACTTTTAGTTTTGGGAACTTCTGAACTCCTGAAATGTTTTATTACTTTATAGCTTAAAACTCTTTGGCCTCTGCATGTTGAGTGGCAGTGATATGTTGAGGCAATAGACAGACTTCCAAAGCATTGTCACTTCGGGGCTTTGGCTCCACCTCCACAGCTGAGGTGGTGTGTCCAGAGACTGCCCAGAGACAGGAGAAACTGCCCATATTTTGTCACTCTGTCACATGCCATTCATTCCCTTCTTCACAGATTTTCAAAAGCCTGCAACTTTTGCAGTTGTATTAATTAGCCTAGCTAAGAGTTGCCAGGCGTGTTTTATTTGAACACACACAAGTGGTTATTTTGAATCTAAGCAGCGGTGAGTAAGCAGGAAAAATTATACTTTGTACTTACTGTTTAAACATCCTTCAATCTCAGGAACCCAACAGATACTAATTAGCAAACCACCACATCTACTTGCCCTTCTCCAAACTCTGGTGAAGAGGCTGAGGATGATAGCTGTATTTTGCAGATAGGGAAAATGGGCCAGAGAAATTAAACAACTTGCCAAGGTCACATGACTTTTAGTATAGCCAAAGATTAAAAGGCAGATCTTTTGACTTCTAATTCTGTGCTCTGATCACAAAACCATCCTGCTGCCAATTGCACTGATCCAGAATGAAATGACGCAGGTAAAAATAGCCTTGAAATAAGAAATCGTCTTGTTTAGTAAGGTTAGCATCTTTGTAATATGCTGGGCTGCGTCTACATCAGTCTGAGTATGAGCATGTCTCTGAGTGGGTGCATATGACCTACTCTTCAGTAGCAAAGCCCCTTTTAAAGGTATAAAACAATAACAGGCACAAATGAAGAATGGCATCTCTGGGACTCATCTGCAAAGGTAATTCTCTCCCAGGAAAAAGCTCCTGCAATAAATAAATTTTATTTTTTAAAAGTGTCACCAGACTCCTTGCTTGTTACATTCTCTGTAAGATCTAGTAAAGGTTAGACACTTCCAGTGGGCAGCAAGTGGTAAGATTCTTTTTTCTCTTGTCTGGGAATTGGGAAGCACCATATTCTTGGTAAAGGGTAAAGAGTGGGTGAAGGAAAAAAGTCAATAGACAGAAGTTGATCCAATAAAAGATAGTACCTCACACTCCTTGTCTCTCTAATAGACACCTGGTTAATTACATTTGCATATGCAGCTGTTCAAACAGCCAGAACCTCACCACTGCTTGTTTGCATTTAGGACAGGGGTCGGCAACCCAAAACATAAAAAGAGCCATTTTTAAAAACTCCACCAATGACCAAGTGTTTTGAGAGCTGTAATGGGTGTAGCCTCCTGGTTGGAAGAACTGGGCCAGGGCTTCTGCTGCAGAGTACCCTGGTGGTGGTGGGGAAGGGGGCCTGGAATGAGGAGCAGGCTGCACACAAGGTCCTGCAGTGGTGGCAGTCCAGAGCCTAGTGTGGGCTGCCTGTAGGATCTCCCAGTGGCAATCTGCAGTGCCCCAAAGCCACAAGGGGGCCGATAAAGAGCTGCAGGTTGCAGATCCCCGACCTAGCAGGAGACTGAAAGCAGTTGTTGCCAACCTGCATAGCCTGATTGTACCAGTCTAGGGGTAAGCTGAGTTGTTGAGTATCCGCATCACCGAAGTAATCCATCATTTCAAAAGCCCAAGCAATTAGTTCTGTTTGAATATAAGAAGGAAAACTTGAGATCGTGTGAAATATCCAGAGGCAACTGCTTACAGTTTTATTTCCATGGATACATCTCAGAATGAAATCACCAATTTTTCCCCCAAAACTGGTGCTGAATTGTGTTAATTGGTAGGTCATTTTTCTAAGAATCAGAGACTAAGATGATTGTGCCCTTTCTCTCATAGCATGGTGGGTGGCTTTGCCTGGCATTATCACAGCTTCTTTGTCATGACTTTGAATTCCTTAAAAAAAAAAAGTCCTGATTAACCATTTGAACAAAAGTGAATTTCCTAATGTCAACTGGGGCACTTCTAAAGACTGACATTTATTTATCGCATGAGCTTTCATGGGAGCAAATCCCACTTCATCAAACACTTGAAGATGGGGAACTTACAGAATGGGAGCAAAACAAATGCAGGGGAGTACAAGTCATGGGATCAGGTCAGACTGTCATGGGAAATCAAAGCAGTAGTTACAATACAAATGGGGGAGTCCAGCAACTAGCATGGGGGGGGGGGGAGGAAAGGAAAGCAAAATTACCTGTTGTAATGGGAAAAGTACATATAGTCTTTACTCAGCCCTGAGTTCACCATGTCAAATCTGCATATGAATTCCAATTCTGCAGGCCTCTTTGAAGCTTTGATTTTTATTCATTTGCCTGAGTACGGCTATTAATAGATCAGAAGTGGAATGATAAGGAAGATCACTTACAGACAGTCCTTAAACAGATTCTCACCAGCAGCTACAGACCTAACAACAGAACCATTAAAATAAGCCTATATCCCTGCAATAAACCACTCTGCCAACTTTGCCTAGATATCTGCACAAAAAAGACACCACTACAGGATCTTATCAAGCCAGCTACTCCTTCAAGGGTTGATTCACCCGCTCATCTGCCAACAAATCTGACATCAGAAAAAGCCACATTCAAAAACCAATAAGGGAACACCTCAATTTTCCTGATCATTCCATGATTTTGCTTTCCTTCCCCCCACCTCCCCAGCAAATTGCTGTACTCAACTGTTTGAACCCAAACAACTGCTTTGAATTGCTGTGAGTTTGCCCTGATCCTATGACCTGCACTCCCCTCCATTTATTTTGCTCCCATTCTGTGAGTTCCCCATCTTCAAAGTATCTGATAAAGTGGAATTTTCTCCCATGAAAGCACATGAGATAAATAAATGTGTTAGTCTTTAAAAGTGCCACGAGACTCCTTGTTTGTTTTGCTGAATTAGACTAACACAGCTACCTCTTTGGAACATCTAAAAAGCTTGTCAGTCAACCATGGACAGCATATGCAGCTCATCTGGCATATTATTTAGCAGTGAAGAGTGGCTCATTGCAAAGTACACTTCACTTCTACTCTTGTTTTTGGGATGCACTTAGTAGCATACGTATAGTGACTGAGGAAGTCCAAGAACAGCCCATTAGTGTCTCTCTCTCTCTCTCTGAGAATGTCTGCATTTCACACACTGGGAAATGAGATGCACTGAACCTTGTGACTTGCCCAGGGTCTCTCAGTCTGTCCATGGCTGAGCAGAGAATTGAAGTCAGGTCTCCCATGTCCTAGGTTAGTGGCCCGTCTTTTCTACTGAGAGCTGCACAGTTTGGTTATCATTACTATGGAAAGCTACAGTAAATTTTATATACAAGCGAAACCCAGAAGTGAATGCTTATGTTTGGTTACAGTATTTTCATATAAATAAAACAGGTTAGAGAAAGAACATTTTACTGAGGTGAGGACTACGTCGGATACAAGAATAAAAGAAGAAAACAGCATACTATATAAAGACAATATACAATAAAAGATGAGCTACAACTTGAACCTCCGTTCATGTTTCATCTTTCTTGCCTTTTGTTACACTTTGTCTTTATCCACAATGTATTTCAGAAGAACCATGTCACAGTCATTCATAACTGATTTTGCATGTGTGTCTATGGATGTAAAAATGGCACGAACTAGACTCTTTTAATCCACCAGTGCATCAAATACAATGCTGCAGTCTTAGCTACAGTGTTATGAAACTTCAGATGCCTTGAGCAACACAACCGGTTAACGAAACACTATTAGAGTGAATACTGTGATTTTAACGTTAAACACTAAGCATCAGAAGAGCGGAGGCTCCCATTTCCCCATCCCACACCACACTGCTGAAAGACAAGTGCTGCTGGCCCTATCTGCAATTCTTACACAATACACTTTTGTTTGCAGCAATCCTGCTCAGTTGTTCAAAGAGGACACATCTGTGGATAGCCTCTCTTAAAAATAAGAGAAACTCAAGATGAAAAATAACCACACAGAAAACGTATAACTCACTAAGCCAAGAAAGCTCATCACTTTCAAGCATGGACAGGTGACTCAGAACCAATGCAGCTTTCTGGAAAAGTACTGGTGTAACTTTCTGAGAAACAGACGGTAGGAAAGGTTGATTTAATGTCACACTAGACCATGTTCTCCAAAATAAATAAATAAATGGATGGAGACTTGCTCATCTAAACACATAAATGTGCATCAGAGGAACAAACCTGAGTAACTGGCACCCATAATTTATAAAGCAAATTAAGTTCATGGCAAAAATAACTACTACTGAGAACAGAGGGATCTTAGTGTCTACAGCAAAAGGCCACAGTCTGCATGAATCATTACTTTCTAGAGCAGTGGTCTCCAAACTTTTACATCTCACTCCCCCCCTCCCCACCACCACCCTGTCTGTCTTCCCTTTTCTGGGGCTGGGCATGGTCAGAGGCCGAGGCTGGGAGGTGCTGGAGGTTAAGGCCAGTTTCAGCAACTGGAGGGGTGCAATTGGGCCAAGGGCTGGACCAGGCACTGGTGACTGAGGCTGGCACCTCAGCCAGGGGCTGGGGCCCAGATCAAGGGCTGCAGCAGGGGGGACTGGGCTGGGGGACCAAGTGCTGTTGATCGGGACCAGGTGCTATGGCTGGAGCCAGCGGCCAGGGTGGGCAGGGTGCCGAGGCTGGACCCCAGGGACAGGACCAAAGCAGAGCTCCAAGCAGAGCAGGTCTGGGCGCTGACCTGGGCGCTGCCATGACCCATGCCCCCAAATGTTCCTCCATACCCACATGGGGGCATGCCCATCTGTTTCAGAAGAAACCTTATGATCCAGGCTATTCTATTTTAAATAGTTGAACCTTCCTGAAAACTTAAAACAAACTAGCAAGTCTGGTAAAAACATTGCATGTATATTCAACTGGTGATTGGTTAAGATAAAAAGAAAGTTTGTTACCAACTAACTCAACAACAGCAGCAGAAGTCATGGTTCCTACTTCTGGAACCTTTATCAAAACCTAAGTGAAGTGAACACTTGGTCCCTCTAGGAATGAGCTCTTAGAGAAAGGCTATTAGATTGCAGCACCACCTTGTGGAACAGGATAAAATCTAACAGGGCCGCAAACCCAGACCAGCCGTTACATGTAATTTTACAGTGGTAGAAAGATTGCCCAGGGTACAAATAGTGTGTAAGTTCATTCATGGTTGCATCTTATGCTCTTGGAAGTTCTGAATCATAGAGAGTAACAATAGCAAAGCCAGGCTCATCCCCACACCACTGTTCAGAATGAGGCAATAGCACCATGATGTCAAACACAAAATTGGCTCATCTTTGCATTTTCTTTCACTGTGAAGAAGTCATTCCATTCCTTCCTGCCTCCCTAAGAAACATGCCTTTTCTCCTTAATCCTACTCTAAGAGCTTGGTATAGGAGACCACCCAAGGAGGGTCATCTGAATGAGAAGCAGTACAGAATCACAAAAATTCCCACCCCCACCCATCTTTTGTTAAAAAGACTTCATCCCGTTAGGGCTCTTGTCTGTGACCTTGATCTAGTCTAACCTTGAGCTCTACAACCCCACCTCACCCCCAAGCCAACAACAAAACCCCAGATCATTAATCCACTCTGTTATTCAGTGAACCCATTACAGATGAGCGCAATTTTTTTCTTCCATATTCAGTGTTTAACTTTATCTGTATATGGGAAACTGAATAGCACTCTTTTATGCCTCCATTCATAAGACCTTAGTATTCGCTGCCTGTATTTTTATATCAGGGTCTTTGATACAAAAGTAACCTGTTCCATTGCTGTTCTCAAACCTCTAGTTTGAGTGGGTATTTTTTGCAGGGGATCTCAATTTGAATTTTGCCTTTAATATTTTCAAAATGATATGGGAGGGGGTGTCAAGCACCAATTTTTTCAAAAAGGTGTATGGTAATTTATAGGCATACTTTCTGTGCCTACAAATCAAATGTACGAAGATCAGAATTTGTATTAGCTTTTACGTTTTGGATACACAGAAACAGCGATGCAAGTTAGCATGTTCTCTTTTAAAACTCCAACCCTGAAATTCTGTGGAATAATTCCATTATAAAAGCACCCATTTCTAAGCCATTCCTGTGCTCTCCAATTTGCTATGCATCAATAGTGCACTTCTTATGTTGCTTTTCACTCACTTGATCAATTGTTTGTGTGAGCATTATGGGGAAAGCTGAACAACAATACAACTGCTACACTTCTTAGTGGACATGGAAGTGCAAGGTGCCATCAGCTGTCCTCTGTTGGCATATACATATCGAGAAATGGAATAGAACCAAATAGCACAAAAGTATCTGCTTGTGGAGGACAGAAATTATCAACAACTTCAATGGAAACTGTATCTTGACCAAGGGCTCGCTTATGTCCCCATTCAAATCAAAAGGAGAGCACTCAAAATGACAGTAGTCTACAGTTGAATAGAATCTAGGTATGGAGGTGTCATGAGTGCTAGGTATGGTCTAACTCTGTTCCATTGAAGTCAACAGGAGTTTTACCATTGACCTCACAAGGATTACATTAGACTTTAGATGTTTATGAAATACCAAATGCAAGGCAAATAAAATAAAAACCAATACTTCTATTTCAGCAAAACAAACCAGGAGTCCTGTGACACTTAATGACTAACAAATTATTGCATGAGCATTCATGGGAGAAACCCCACTTCATCAAATACAACAGGACTTCTTGTTTGTTTTCCTGAACTAGACTACCACAGCTACCCTTGGAAACTTCTATTTCAGTTGTGTGTGACCTCTCAGGCAGTAAAAAGAAAGCAGCAGCTCTTTGCAACAGCCCCCATCAACAGAGAACTTCATTTAAAGTCAGTACTTTCTCAATGCACAGACAAGACAAGCACATAAATTCTACCACTTAAAGGGAGATCCCATCCACTAAGGAACCTGACATTCTGTTCATAAAACAACACAGCTGCTGAAACAAAGAGCCTATGTGTAAACTTTATTTTCGAGTTTTGATTCCATCTCATGGATTCTCTCTTTATTACAAGATTGGCTTCTAAAGTTCTTCAACAACAAGGATACTGCTGATGCCATGTCAAACACACCAGTGCCTTGTATAAAAACACTGCTGAAAACCAAAGAGGTTACTCTGCATTTAAACCAAAGTCACCAAGATAAGACTCGGACCCTGGGCTGCTAACAAGGCAAACAAACTGACTTGCAAAAAGTTTCCTGTAGAGACGTTAGTTCTTTAAGAAAAGCTTGTGTTCACATGTGAGTTTCTTCTGACTTTAGAGACCAGGTGGATGAGGTCAAAGCTCTTTTTTAGCTCTAGGAAAGGTACTTAAAGTGTCACAGCTAAACACAAGACAGAATGAACCATTAGCATGAATACTGCATGCTGCCTGGAATAGGTGTAACTATTTATAATATTATTGATGTTAGTAATGACATATTACAATAATTCACATGAGCTATGCCACAGCCAGTCTCATTGGAAAGGTTATAATTTGCTGAGTGTGTTAATACTATTTGTTTGTATGTATTGTCTTTGTACTGTAAGTCAGAGCTCAAAAAACCCCCAGTGTCAGGTTGCCTTGGCACCCAGAGTTTGTAGCGTGGCACCCAGCTTTTGCCATGGAACTGCAGCAGCAGAGTGGCCCCTGGCACCTAAAAACAGAACCAGTGGTGCTGGCAGCAGCGCTTAGCAGATTTGACGACATTTCAGTTGTGGAGGGCCATGCACCACAGCCTCTGAAAGAGACAATGGCAGTTTTTTGGCAGCAGGGAAGTCCCAGCTAGGCACCTTAGTTTGAAACTGGGCACCTCCCTGGACAGCAATTTTGTCAACCCCTGTTATAAGTTACGGAGGTGTGGTATATCTGTATCCCACACTTGTGCTGCACTAATGAGCTGTCCCTGACCACAGATCAGTGTTAGCACTGATGATCAGGGAGGGCCAACATCTACACAGGGGTGGCCAAACTTATGGAACTCAAAAGCCGCACAAGTTGATTATTAAACCTTCGAGAGCCGCACTAAGGCATATAACCACATTTTTACCTATTCCAAAATTACTAAGCTTAAAATTTATTGTGCACTTTAATTTTATCTTAAAAACAGGGCAAATATTGATCCTACTAATGTCAGATTCTAATAATTACTTAAGGTTACAATGAAAACTAGGCCTATACAGTAAAAACTTAGCTGTTGCTGGATATAGAACACTGCAGGCTAGTGGCAAGTTTTTTTAAAATCTGAGCAGTAACTTGTCAATGCAGTATGTAAAAGCTCTCACAGGTGCTGATCTCTAAGTATTGCACAATGTTTTGATTTAACAAATTTCACTGTGGAATACAATGCTTCACAGCAGTAAGTTGTGCTAAAAATTGAAAGTAATCTACATTCAGTTTTAAACTTTTTCTCCTTTGTATTTTTGTTCCTTAGTATTCCACGTCATGTTTAGGACTTGTAAAACACAATTTTAACGAAGCAGTAAGCTGCATTAGAACCTATGAGAAAATCTAAACGTGCCACAGCTTCCCCTATCATGCTGCACCTCCCCCCGCACCCCGGTGCTGCTTCTTACCATGCCACTGCTTCTCTGCTGTCCCCAACCACTGCTCACTTCTCCCATTGTCTCTGAGCATGCTGCCCTTCCCTGCAATGTCCCCTCTAAGCTGATAATGCAACTTAGCAACGTTTGGATGCAGCTGAGCAAGTTCTCTCCCAGTTCCCCGACCCAGTGCCAGGCCCCTGCTCATCGGCTCCCCAGGTGCATCCATAACTTGGTCAGCTGCATCACCACCTTAGAAGGAACACTGCTTCTGTCTCACGTAACAACTCAACTGTCATGGGAAAAACTTTCCTACTCCATACATGGCCCAACACTTGTCTTTCAAAACAGGCTTGGTTTTGTGGAATAGGATTCTGCAAAAAATAATTCTGAAGGGGGAGGATGCTATGGAAAACAGCTCATCCCTTGTCCCAGTTCCTCAAGGTCTCTGAAAAGCTTCAACCGTCCAGAGCTCCAAAGAGGTAGCTGTGTTAGTCTAGTTCAGCAAAATAAACAAGGAGTCCCATGGCACTTTTAAAGACTAACACATTTATTTATCTCATGAGCTTTCATGGGAGCAATGTAATAAATAAATGTGTTAGTCTTTAAAAGTTCCACAAAACTCCTTGTTTAACTGTCCAGAGCTCGATCTACAGGTTTCTGTAGAGTTGGCAAGAAGGAGTAGGATTCTTCATTGGCTTATTCCTTCTCCATCTGATACAATGGAAGACTTTTTAACCTGTTTTTCTGACTACCATACTTGTAAAGGGAGTGCAGGAGGTGCCCCTAAGTTTGTAAAGTGCTGTGGACAGGACTGAGGCTGTTTTGGCATGTGGTATAAGGTAAATACAAAACAAACAAACCAACTCACCCAAACCAACCAAACCAAAAGAATATAAAAAAAATACAAAGTACACCAAAATAAATAATGCAATGCAAAATAAAATCCACACTGAAATCTATTAAACAGAAAATAACTAACAATAATTTGTTAGTCTTTAAGGCCTTTATGTTGTGTGTTAGCTCTGTGTTCCTGAGGAATCAGAGCATAGTATCCAGCCTGTGCCGGGCCCCCCCCCCCACACACACATCCCCCAACCCCGGGTTGGGGGGAAAACCAAAAACGGTAGGAAATGGGAGACATCCTTATCTACCCATATCCAAAAGCCATCAGCACAGTTAATGGAGCTTCATTTGCATTGACTATGGAGAGCCAGGCTCCAAAGCAAGAACTGCACTGAACCCTGGGATTGAAGAAGCAGGAACCACACTGAACTCTGGGATTGAAGAAGCAGGGAAGCACTGCCTGATGGGGGATCTTACACCAAAACGAACCAACTTACCAATTATCAGACCATTCTAGTCATAGACATGATCACTGATACCCAAAATACTGAGTCTGCCTGATTGTATTGTGAGCTTCTCTGAACCATTACACACAGCCAGGAATGTGTCTATAACACTTAAACAAGTCCTTATAGAAAACCTTTACCCATATCCAACAGTAGTATGTGTCCTGTGCAAGTCCTTACAGTACTGTGTGCCCTGTCTAAGTCCGGATTGGATCCTGTCTGAATCCTGTGTGAGTCTGGACTGAGTCCTGATGCTTGGATCTAAAGCTGTACCATTTCCACTGGGATTTGGCTTTTCTTCCTTGCTGATTGCTATGGGAGCTTTGTTTCCATCCAGCCTCTGACCCTGATCTGCACAAGCTGGGAACCTTTCTGCTACACAGAGTGATGAGACACTCCCCCCCTCCCAGCTTCTCTCTCTCTCTCCCAAACTCTCTCCCGTTTTAATTATGACTCTCTCTAGGCCTGATACAGTAGAATCTAGGTAATATTGTAGCTGGGTGTTTTTCCTTCCTTGTATGTTTATCAATGCTTTAACTGGGTATTTTGAGGTATTCTTCTCTCCTTTTGTAATTATTATTATTATTGCAAGTTTTAGATACCTAGCAATAAAATGCCTTTTGTTATCAAGCCAGTTTCCAGGTTCTTCTACGACATCATTCCCTCTCCTTTGTGGTCTTGGCTTCTTTATATCACTTTGCAGCAACGCTTCTATTACCTAGCCAAAATCGCTGTGATGCCCACAACCCTGTAAGGTTTGCTCATTGATGGGGATATTAGCCTGATTGACTCCAGGGGCATATAAGGGTGACAGCTGACAAGTGCTGTTTTGACCCAGCCTGATTGAGTCCAGGGGCATATAAGTGTAGCAGCTGAGAAGTGCAGCGTGACCCAGCCTGCTCAAGATCCACAATCAAGTCTAGTTTGGTGCGGTACAGGGGCACATAAGAGTAGCAGCAGAGAAGTGCTGTGTGACCCAGCCTACTGAGTTCAGGGACACATAAGGGGTCAGCTGAGAGTGCTGATAGACCCGGTCCACTCAGATGCACCTCTATAGAAATGCAAGTGACACAAGCAGCGCACTAACAGAATTACCATCTTTCCCAAAGAGAAAGTAACCCTAATAAAATGAGCATACCCCGAGTTGGTGGGCAAAGTTGGTAACACTTTACAGCTTGTCTCCTCCCTGATCCCCTCAGTCCCTTCCCTCACTGCCTCCATTCTCTGAAGTTCCCTTCTATCCTTAGACCCCCCTGACCCCCCCACTGCTTCCCTGAGCTTCCAGCTGCTCCTCCGAGCCGTGGCTGCTGCTCCCTCCGCCCCACCGCTCCTTTGAGTTGTTGGCTCACTCCTCCCAGCCCCTTCTCTGAGCTGTGCTGCTGCTCCCTGCTCCCTCCTCTGAGCTGCTGGCTGCAGAGCTGCCTGACAGGCTGGAGATTTTAACTTCGCCAGCCTGAAGCAGCTCCCTGCCGGGGAGCTGCATTTTTAATTTGAAGAGCCACATGCGGCTCACGAGCCGCAGTTTGGCCACAACTGACCTACACAGTTAGCTCAGGAAGAGAAGCCATGATGGTATATATGAGTTAACAGGATACGAGTTAACAGGACACCTGTGGTTGTGGCCCAAGGGGACAACAAGTGTGCCCTTCCTCTTGTCCATGTGCTGTGGGCTTGTGTTCGAAACAAGCTACATGGCAGACCAGAGACTATAAAATGCAGCTTCACCATCTCCACCTTATCTTCATTCCTGCTACCTCCAGATCTACTCATCTACCACTGAAGCTGTGAAACATAGGCTGAGATCCATCCAGGTACTGGAAGCACACCAGAGGAACTACAGAGTTCTGCTAAGAGTATGATATATATGAACTTTGATGTCATTTGTATGTATTGATCACTTCAATCATTTCACATTTCTGACTCTTCGCATTTGTTTCTTTCCTTTTATAATAAACCTTTAGCTTTAGTTCTAAAGGACTGGCTGGCAGTGTAGTATTTTGGATAAGATCCAAACATATTGATCTGGTAATGTGGATGACCCTGTGGGGATCAAGACGAGAAATTTGGTAAATGGAATAGAATGTTAACTTCTCTCTCTCTACCAGACGTAGCTGCTAAATGGGGGTGAGACACTGAAATGCAATAAAGGCATGGTTAGCTTTTTGTTTTCAGCTTCTTGATAACTAGTGTGGGGGTCAGATACTCTGTTTGTGACTGGTTGATGAATCTAACTGCAGTGTTAGTAAGTTGGACTAACAGTAAGAAGAACCTGCTCTCTCTTTGCAGCTTCCTCTGACCTTGGTATTTTCAGATGGGCTACTCAAGGCTCAAACAGCTACCTTTTCCCACACCTGAAGAAGAGTTCTGTTACCTTAAAAGAGAAACTGAAATGAGTTCTGTGTAGCCTGAAAGCTTGAAATTGGTTCACTAAAAGGCATTACCTCTGTAATATCTTAGGACCAACACATCAAACATTTTCTGACTTTAATAATTTTTGGTGCTGAGCATGATGGAAGGGAATCAGTGAGAAACGCTAAGGTTAGAACAATGCTAACAGGCTACAGCTCAGTATTGCCAGAATGCCTAAGTGTAACTAGCTCTTTGTTTCCGTATGCACAAACTGTTATGGAAACACAGCGAGACCCACTGGACTATTTTCAACATAGCTATATTGCAGCAGGTAGACCTCCTCACTCCCTACCTAAAGTGCAAAACGGTCAGGGCAAAAGAGGTCACCGACTCCAAAGTAGCCTTGTGGATCCTCTCAATTTTCCAGCCTCTTTCTCAGAAGGTGTTTACAGTTGCCACCTTATTTGTTTGTGAGGTATTAATTATTTAGTAACGTTGTTTGGATACTACATTTTTATTAAGAAACTTTCAGAGAGAGGAAAATCTATCTAACAGCTGAGAAATTAGCAGCAAATTTGACAGCATTCCACATGCAGTCATTTTCACTACTTCCCGTGAATGGTCATTTAGTTTGGCAGTTTCCCATGCCTATACCGAGAACAAATGCAAAATTACAGAAATTGGCAGGACTCAAGAGTAAGTATAATAGCAGATACTACTTTAACTTTGTTTAGATTATCTAGATGGAGTTTCGACACACAAAATTCTAAAATAAATGTCAGTTTTGAATACCACAGCCATTTCTACAACTCCTTCTACAGCTGATAAATGCTGATTAGGTGAACAAGTTACTCTTCCAACAAACAAAGCTGTCACTTGAATTTTGAACTTCACATAGAAACAGATTAAAAACAAGTGGTTAAATTCAATTGACGGATTCATATATTTTGTTTTAGTACCTTATTAACACAGGCTATAACAAATTCATCAAGTGATTTCTACATCAAACCCTAACTTCTGACTGAGCTAGAGCATATCATCTCATAGAAAACCATTCAATGAAATTCACCACATTCCTAGGTAATTTGTTCCAATGCAATTACCCTCTATTAAAAATTATGCCTTAATTTAATCTAAATTTGCCCAGCAGTGGACCTTTGTCTGATAAATTAAAGAACCTTTTACAAAGAAAAAAAGTCTTTTCTCCATGAAGTATTTACTGACTACGATGAAATGAGCTCCTAATCATCTCATTATTAAGTTACATAAATTGAACTCTTCTTAATACCTCACTGGAAGCTAGGTTTTCTAAAGCTCAAATCATTCTCATAATTCTTTCCTAAACCTCTCCAGGTTGTCAAAATCCTTTTTGAAGTTGCTGACACCAGAAATAAACACAGTAGTCCAGTAAACGATCCCAATAAATGCCTTATATTGTGGAAATATCTCCTCCATACTCATCTTTGATATTCATCCAAGGGTTACATTTGCCTTTAGCCACTGCATCATATTGCAAGCTTATGCTGAATTCATTTTCCACCCTGTCCTTTTCTCAATCACAGCTTTCCAAAATACACTCCCCCCTTACATTCTAGTAACATGATATAGATTCGTAGCTCCTAGATGTACAACCTTGCATTTAGTTGAATTAAAACACATATTGTTCAAGTGAGATCCCCATTTACCATATGATCCAGAGAACTCTGTAGAGCTGGCCTGTCGTTAGTTACCAGTCCACCAATTTTGGTGTGAACTGAAAACTTTATCAGCAATGATAAAGATATGAAATAACACCAGATCAATATATCATCCTTGTGGGACTTCACAAGAAATGCCCCCTTCAAGTACTGAATGATTTGACATTTACAATTACTTTTTGAAATCTATCAGTTAACCTATTTTAAATCCATTTAGTATATGTGCTGCACTGATTTTATACAGTGCTATTTTGTAATCATAAAATTATGTGCCACTTAGTCAAATACATTGAATCTAATTACATTATATCAACACATCACCTTTGTCAGCCAAACCTGAAACCTCATCAACTAACAATATCAAGTTTTATGAACTTTAAGTGCATTTTCTTGAGAGGGGAACCATAGAACATACAGCTGTCTTGGCACTAGTGATAAAATCATTCCTGTGAATTTAAAAGGCATACAGAAGTAACAACCATTTCCTACCACATGAGGTTGACTTTTTGTCCACCATCTTCACATGCCGGGTTTGACCACGCAGCTTGTCATCTGTATTTGCTACCAAATTGGTCAGGTCATCGATGATCTCTTGGGGAAACAGTAAAACACAAAAATTAATATCTAATACTCTCTTCATCACTTCCTAACAAGCTAAATGTATATGCTCAAACAACAAGGAACCAAAAACATGGCCCTGTGATTAAACAGCTGACTAACAGGGCTGGTTATGGGCAAAAAGACATCAATTAAAAATTGGGCATAAAATACTACTGAGGAAAGAAAAAAGAAACATAGCTTTTTATGCTTGTCTTCCCACGACTTAATTCGGTATGCCAATAAAGAGTTTGAAGAGCAACTACCAAAAGACACAAAAGCTAATAGCAACTTTTTCTCCCCAAGTATACCAGAAGTAGAAAGCTGTCAAATACCCTGGAAAATCAAGGTGCTAAATGGGCACTCAAGAAAGACAAGGCAGGTGTAGAAAGAGTAAATAAATTCTTCTTTGAGTGCTGCTCACTTCATTCAGTTCTAGGTGTCTACATGCGGCAGCACAGTGTCGGCCGGAAAGCTTTTCACCCTAGCCTGTCAGAGCAGGGTCAGTGGCCAACACCGCAGCTATATATACGACCCTGACCCTGACCCCCCTCAGTTCTTTCGTTCTGCCCTCAGCAACAGTACAGGAACAACCCGCTCTTGCTTTCGTTCAAGCGCCTGTCTCGCTCACATATGAACCTTCTACTTAAATTTGAAGACCTTTCTGTGGACATTGTTCCCCCACAATCCGGTGTCTCCACTGAGCCCTTTCTACAACCAGAGTCCAAACGTCGCTCCGAAACTCCGCAGACCATGCCTGGCTTCAAACCCTGCGTGGGCTGTGTGACGCTGTCTGGGTCTACGGTACTGGTTATGATTATTTTTCATATTAATATTTCAAATTTTAATAATCCATATGCGATATCTCATGTTTGGTATCAATACAAAGGCTGAAATCCACTATGAGTGATTCTGTGGTTTATATGTAGGTATCATGCCTGTATTAGAAATTAGAAATCTATTTGTTTTTATTTGTACTCCAAGCAATCCCAGACTAGGTGTCTGCTAAACTATTGTCATCCTAATGGCCCACTGATTAAGGGGACTCCCAGCTGCAGTGGGCCTAGAAAGAAACCTGGTTGGCCAGTCACCTGGACTGACCATATGACAACTCCATTTTGATTTGGCAAGGATTTTGAGAGCATGGGAAAGCCAATGGTGATAAAAGGCAAGAGACCCATCTCCATTTTGCCTTTAGTCTTCGGTCTTTACTCTGTCTGCAACCAACACACACTTCTGGGACTGAACAAAGGACTATGACCCACCCAGGTGCTGGGTGCATACCAGAGGAATTGGACTAACCTGCAAACTAGAGATACGTCAAGGACTTGCTTTCTATGAACTCTAAATCATTTGTATGTATGTGATTCACTTTAACATCTCTCATATTTTGTTTGTTTTCCTTTTATATTAAACCTTTAGTTGTCATTACTAAAGGATTGGCTGGCAGCATGGTAATTTGGGTAAGATCTAAGCCTATATTGTTCTGGGTGATGTGGCTGGCTCTTTGGGTTCAGGAGAACCTATTTCTTTAAGAGACCCAGTGGCTGAGGGGGACCAAAGAAGCTGATGTGCAATAAAGGAGGCTGTTTCCATATTGTTATGCTTGGTGATGACCAGAGTGGGGAATCAGAAGCATGTTTTGTTATTGACCGGGAGACTGGTTTAAGGACCACTCATCAGTGGTCTGGGGGTTTGGTCCCTAGTTTTGCAGCTTGCCCTGATTTTGGCACATTCAGAAGGTTATCCCAGGAGGCCTGGGTCACAGGCTGCAAAAAGGCCTTCCTGGTGAACGACCCACACGAGAAGTGCCTAAAGATGCCTGGGTGAGTCCCACTGGGCTGATGAATGCTCCATCTGATGCTCCTTCGAGCAAAGGACCGAGAAAGAAAGGGAGAAAAGGCTCCCCACTATGGCTTTGGAGCAGGCACTGTAGCCAATGCCCAGTACATCTGGGGCACCTAAAGACATGCTGGCACCGTGTGAAAAACTGGCACCGGAGCCGCTTCAGAGCCATTCCTCAGTGAACCCTAAGACAAACCGGTCGGGGCTGGACTCAGCACTAACATGTGAGCTCCCCGCTCCCACCCCCCTCTAGAGGGAAGGGTCCGGAGACTTTACCCATGCTGTCTACAGCAGAGGCCTTCGAAACCATGAAGGCTTTCCTCCAGCTACCTGCTCCCATGCCTCCCAAGCCTACAAAAGCTAGAGGCAAGGCACCCTTCCTATCAAAGGCATAAGCAGCCTCAGAGAGTGGTCCCTTGCCACCATGGAGGTCAAGCAAGAGCCCATCTACTCTACTACGTGCTACACCGGCACTGGGGTCCTCTCCAGCACACTCCAAGCCTGAGCCAGAAGAGCAAAGAAAGTACCTAAACTTCTCTCCAAAGGCCTCTAGTGAGCACTCCATTCCTTGCTCACAGGGATCCAGATGCACAAGATTGACGTCTGGCTTCTCTGACACCTCTGGTGCTGAATCTCAACACCAACACTCACCATCTCCTCCAGCACCATCCACGGCAGCCTTAAAGCCAGCAGGGAAGCACTGCTGTAAACAGTCATCGACACTGCCTCAACGTGGGGACTCCCACGCAGGCTCCTCGGTGCAGGCCACACTGGCACCGACATCAGCCTTATCCACATCCCAGGCACCAACAAAGGGCAAAAGCCAATTGTGCAGGCACCAGCGCAGTTTGGAATGGCACTGCCATGATAGAGACCATTCCCCAACGTGCCGAGAATTGGCACCATGTTTGTTTAGGGAATGGTTCAGCCAGTGGATGAATTGGCCCTCACAGGATGAGCCCATAACACCGGGCTCTTCCAGATCACCTTCCTCCAGAGCCTCACATTCCCCAGGGGCCTCTGAAGAAGAGCTTGACATGGGTGCCAACTGACCCTAGCACAGTAAATCAAGGGTCCTCTCATCCTCCTTTCCAGATGAGGCTGCGTACCTGAGACCCCTATCATAGAGGGACAACCTTTGTACCCACCAGGACCTCCTCCGCTGTATGGCTGTGAACTTAAACCTAGAGGTAGAGGTCATCAGGGAGGATTCTGACCCCCTCTTTGACATGGGTGATACAGCCCCTCCTGCCAGGATCACAGTCCCCCTCCAGGATGGGTTACACAAAATAGCCAAGGTATGCTGGCAAACACCGTCATCAGTACTGCCAGTGTCCAAGACAGCTGAATGCAAATATCACATTCCACCAGAAAAGTCTGCATTCCTGTTTAACCACCCCACACCTATGCCCCTGGTGGTAGACACAGTCAACCAAAAAAAGAGGCAGAGACAACCGGCTTCAACTCCCAAAAATAGAGAGGCTAAGAAAATGGACGTCTTTGGGAGGAAGGTCAACTCCTTCTTTGCCCTCCCACTCCATATCATCAACCACCAGGCATCCATCGGGCGATACCTTTTTAACTTGTGGAAATCTATGGAGCAGTTCTAAGACACAGTCCCTCGCAAACACCTCAGAGACTTTGAGACTCTGATGGAGGAGGGTTTGCTGGCCTCACATGATGTCCTTCTGACATCTTGGGATGCGTTAGATACAGCCAGCCACACTGTAGGTTCAGCAGTTGCTATGCTTGGCTCCATGGGTCAGGCCTGTCACCCCAAATGCAGAACACCATACAAGACCTCCTCTTTGAAGAGCCCATGCCATTTTCGGAATCCATGGATTCCAGGCTGCATGGGATGAAGGACTCTAGCGTCACACTGAAGTCCCTGGGCATGTACCTGCCACAGGCAGCTAGATGCTCCTTCAGGTCCCAGCCAACCCAACAACAGCCTCAGCAACAGCAGCATCGCCACCACCACCAAGGGTTGAGCCAGAGGTCATATCAGCAACCTCAGTGCCATTACGGGGCTCTCAACAGGGAGAGAGTCTGGGGTGGCAGGGGCTCCAGGGCTCAATTAAGCAAACACCCCACCAAGGGCATGGTGGCTCCCACTCTGCCAATCAAAGGCAGAGATTCGACACCTTGTGGGAGGGCTGCCATGCCTGTCATGCCCGCCATGCCTGTCAGCTCCAATGATTCCAAAACCACCTAGGCCCGTTCCTTCATCAATGGGCCACAACCACATCAGACCATTGGATACTAGACACAGCATCCAGGGGATACTCTATTCAATTGAGATCCAAGCCCCAGGACAGAAAACCACCCCCTCACTCAGGACTCAGGAACTCTGCTCATGAACTGCTGATCCAAAGGGAATGCAGAAAAGTGCTCTCCCTAGAAGCGAAAGAGAGAATCCCCAGAAAAGAACAACAGAATTGGTTCTACTTCTGATACTTTCTGGTTTCCAAGCCAAACGGTGACCTGAGTCAATCCTGGACCTTAGGAATTTAAACAGACACTTAAGGAGAATAAAGTTCCACATGGTTTCTCTCTCACAAATTATCCCAGCCTTAGACCCCGGGCTGGTTCACAGCCCTCAACTTCAAAGACGCTTATTTCCACATAGTGATAAGAAATGAACACAGAAGTTTCCTTCTTTTCGTAGTGTGTGGGGGAACGCTTCCAGTTCACTTCACTTCCTTTCAGCCTCTCCCTGGCCTCCAGTTTTCACCAAGTGCATGGTGGCCATGGCAGCCCACTTAAGGCAACGTGGTATAAGGATATACCCTTACCTCAAAGACTGATTGATAAAGGGAAAATCCAAGCACCAAGTAAGGCACAAGCATCAGGTTAACCAAGCTACTGACCAGGTCTCCACATAAACTTAGAAAAATCCAAGTTCTCCCCAAAGAGAAAAACAGAGTTTATAGGAACCCTCCTGAACTCAAAAGAGGGAGGGCATCCCTACCCTTCAAGGTTTCAATTCATTTGCACCGTAATTTCAGAGCTTCACAAAACTCCAATCGCTACAGTCAGGCGCTGCCTCCAGCTCCTGGGGCCCATGGCAGTCTACATCTCTGTAATAAGAATGGCCCGCCTGCGAAGAAGATCCTTACAGCTTTGGCTACCCACAGTTTTGCACCCACACCAGCACCCTCTGAACAAAGTGCTTTCAATTCTGTCCAAGGTTCTGGCAACATTGGAAATATGGTGGAACCCACACTTTGCCCTCACAAGGATTCCCTTCAAAATTTCCAACCTTTCAGTGACCCTAATCACATCAGCAAATCAGTTTAGTAGGTAAAGGATATGGCTATATGTCTCAGTGCAGCTCTTGAAGGTTTAATAATCAACTTGTGTGGCTCCTGAGGTCCATAAGTTTGGCCACCCTTGATATATACAGTCCAGATCCTAACGGACAATACAGATGCCACGTTTTACACAAACCACCAAGTGGGGGGGGGCCTTGTTCCCCTGCCCTTTGCAAGGAGGCTCTGGACCTCTGGGAACTAGTCCTGAAACACAACTTTACTCCAGCTGCTGCCCCCAAGCCCGACGCGAACAATGACAAAGCGAATTCGCTGAGCAGGGAATTTCTCTCACACCAAAAGTGGCCCTTGCATGCAGAGACAGTGAGGTACATCTTCAGTCAATGTGGCACACCCCAGATGGGCCTTTTCGTGACATACAGAACCGGAAGCATCCCCAGTTCTGTTCACTCAGGGGACAGAAAAAGGGCTCACTATCAGGTGCCTTCCTGATTGGGGGGGGGGTCGCTCTTCGGTACACGTTTCCCCCACACACCTCTAATTCACAGGGTCCTTCTAAAGATAAGGAGGGACAGAGCAAAACATAATATCGATAGCTCCAGCCTTGCCCAGGCAGCCATGGTACTCAACACTACAGGATTTATTAATAGCCACTCCTCTCTGCATCCAATACAGGTCTGACTTGTTCACTCAGGACTCAGGCCGCCTACTGGATGCTGCGTGGCAAAATGAGACTGATAGACTTTGTTCACAAAGGGTCAGGAAGGTAGCAGAAGACCCTCCCCTATGGCTACTTACACCATGAAATGGAAGCAGTTTTCCTTTGGTCATGGGATAAGGGGATAACTCCAGAGTCAGCCACAACTGAACTCACCTTCGACTACCTCCCACACCTTAAAGATTGGGGCCTTTCAACAACCTACCTTAGGGTACATTTAGAAACGATCTCCACTCTGCATGAGAAGGTGGAGAGGGTCTCAGTTTTCTCACATCCCACTTCTACCAGATTCCTCAAGGGAACTGAGAGGATCTTCCCACAATCTAGAGATCTTACTCCTCAATGGAATGTGGTGCTTTTTAGCCTTACAGAACCATCATACGAGCCCTTGTACTCCTTTACTCTCTTGGTCCTAGCCTTGGAAGGTGGCCTTCCTCGTGTCGACAACCTCCACTAGACGCGTATCTGAGCTAAAGGCCCTCTGCTCAGAATCTCCATATACGAGATTCTTTGTAGACAAGGTGTTGCTATGTCCATACCCTGCCTTTCTCCCTAAGATGGCCTCCCCATTTCAGCTGAACCAGGATATCTGTCTCCCTGTCTTCTTCCCAGACGCTCAGGTTACACAGAACCAGAGAAAATGGCACACACTAGATGTCAGGAGGGCACTCCCATCTATATTGAGCACACATGCCCGTTCCACAAGACTTCTCAATTATTTATCGCAGTCGTGGAATGAAAAAGGGGCCAACCAGTGACAACTCAGGGCTTCTCATCATGGATAGCAAACTGTATCAAAGACTGCTACAGGCGGTCAAATACACCTCTCCCTGGGAGGGTCTGGGCACACTCCACGAGAGTGCAGGTGTCTTCAACAGCCTTCCTTGCTCAGGTCCCAATTCAGGGGATCCGCAGAGCTGCAATGCTGTCATCAGTACATACCTTTATGATGCACTACGCGATTGTCCAGCAGACGTGAAATGATGCTGCGCTGGGCAGAGCCATGCTCAAAGCGGGGAAACATTAACTCTGCCCACCACCTTGTGTATGGCTAGCAGCCACCTGTAACTGAATGATGTGAGCAGGGCTCAAAAAAGAACGATGGGTTACCTGTAGTAACCACCTTTCTTTGAGATGGGCTGCTCACACACATTCAGGTCTCTCCCTCTATCCCCACTACTCAGAGTGGGTGAAAAGAAGGGACTGATGGGGATCAGGGTCATATACATTTATATAGCATCGGGTCATGGCATCAGGGGTGCTGGCCACTGACCCTGCTCTGACAGGCTAGGGCAAAAAGCTTTCCAGCCAACTGTGCGCTGAGGCACCTGTAATTGAATGTACGTGAGCAGCCCATCTCAAAGAAGGGTGGTTGCTACAGGTAACCCACCACAAATAAGAGGAACTAACCCTGACCCTGGCTCATGGAGATAGTTTTGGAACAAACTGATAAACTGGAAAAAAAAAAAAAAAAAGGCCCAGATAATATTTATTCAAGAGTTCTAAAGGAACTCAAATATGATTAGGCCTCAACTGGAGTATTGGGTCCAGTTCTGGGTGCCTCATTTCAGGAAGGATGTGGACAGATTGGAGAAAGTCCAGAGCAAAGCAACAAAAATTATTAATGGCCTGTAATACTTGATATATGAGGGAAGACTGAAAGGACTGGGCTTGTTTATTATGAAAAAGAGGAGACAGAAGGGACATGATAACTGTTTTCAAATACCTTAAAGGTTGTTACAAGGAGGAAGGAGAAAAATTATTCTCCTTAACCATTGCTGATGGGACAAGAAGCAATGGGCTTAAATTACAGCATAGGAGGTTCAGGCCAGACATTAGGAAAAAAAAAAAATAACTGTCAGGCTGAGTAGCCACCATAATAAGTTGCCTAGGAAGGCTGTGAAATCTCCATCATTGGACATTTTTAAGAGCAGGTTAGACAAACACCAGTCAGGGATGGTTTAAGAGGGTACTTGGTCCTGACATAAGTGCAGGGGACTAGACTCAATGACCTTTCATGGTTATTCCAGTTCTATGAAACTGCAGAACTAGTAACTGTAGTATAACAAACAAGGAGTCCTCTGACACTTAAAGACTAGCAAATATATTTATCACAGGAGCTTTCTGGAAATAAAGCTCCACTTCGCCAATTGCTTTAAAGACAAAGAACATTTCACATGAAAGTTCATGTGATAAATAAATTTGTTAGTCTAAATGCCACAGGACTCCTTGTTTGTTCTGCTGAACTAGACTAACACAGCCACTCCTTTAGAGTCTGTTAATTGAGGTATGTAATCATTGTGCATATCAGTCCTTGTAGCAGATGACTGGAAGACAGCAACTCCAATTATTTAAGAAAGCTATAGAGGTGATCCTGGTATTACAGGCCAATAAGTCTAATTTCAGTATCAGGTAAAATGAGTTGAAAATACAAAGAACAAAATTATCAGACACACAGCTTAACATGAGACGTTGAGGGAAAAGTCAACACGCTTTTGCGATACAAATTATGCCAAACCAGTCTACTAGAATTCTTTGATGGTGTCAAAAAGCACGGAGACAAGATTGATCCATTTAATAGTGTGTTTGAACCTTCAGAAAGCTCTGACGAAGCCCCACACCAAAAGCTCTTAAGCAAAGTAAACAATCATGGGACAAGAGGGAAGGTGTCCTAACAGGTCTATAACTCATTAAAGATAAGAAACAAAGGGAGGAATAGATAGCAGTTTTCACAATGGAGAGGTAAATAATTGGGTCTCCACCGGACAGTCCTGTTCAACATATTCATAAATGATCTAGAAAAGGGGATAACCAGTGGGACAGCAAAGTCTGCAGACAATATTAAATTACTCAAGATAATGAAGTCCAAAGCGAACCACAAGGAGTTGCAAAGGCATCTCAAAACTGAGTGACTGGGCAACAAAATGGCAAACAAAATTCAGTGTTGATAAGGACAAACAATGCACACTGAAGAATACAATCTCAACTATATATTTTACACACAAAACCATAGCAGGGGGTGGGGGTGGCAGAATCTCCATCCTTAGAGGTTTAATGCTCAGCTTGACAAGGCCCTTGCTGACATGACTTATTCGGGGGTTTGAGCAGGGGGTTGGGCTAGATAACCTCCTGAGTTCCCCCTTCCAATCCTAGTCTTTTATGATTCTAAATTAGCTGTTACCACTCGAGAAAGAGATCCTGGAGTGATTATGGACAGTCAATCAAAAGCATCTGCTCAATATGCAGCAACAGTAAAAAAAAAAAAAAAAAAAAAAAAAAAAAGGCAAATAGAATGTTTGGAAGCTGTAGAAAAGGGATAGAGAAAACAGAAAATATCATAAGGCTACTTTGTGAATCTATGGTACAACTTCATCAATGCTGTATGCCATTCTGGTTACCCCATCTCAAAACAGATACTAGAAAACATACGGAAAGGGAACAAAAATTATTAGTGGTATGAAGCAGCTTCCCACATGAGAAGATTAAAATAACTGGTGGTAGTCAACTTAGAAAAGGAGACAGGATTTGACAGAGCTCTAAAATCCAGGTATGGACAAAATGAAGAACTGTTATTTACCCCTTCATTTAACACATGAGCCAGGGCCACCTAACAAAGTTAAACAGGCAACAGGTTTAAAACAAACTAAGGAAGTATGTCTTCACACAACACACTGTCAACCTATAGAACTCATTGCCAAAGTACACCTATGAAGACCAAAAGTAAAACTGGGTTCAAAAAAGAATTAGATAAATTCAGGGAGGATAGGTCCATCAATGGCTACTAGCCAGAATGTTCAGGGATGCAATCCCATGCTTTGGGTATCCCTAAGCCTCTGACCACCAGAAGCTGGCACTGGATGACAGAGGATGAATCACTTGATAAAAGCCCTGTTCTGTTCATTCCCTCTGAGGTATCTGACTGGCCACAGTCAGAAGACAGGATACTGGGCTACATGGACCACTGTCTGATCCAGCATGTGTTCTTAAGTATTCTAATGCTCAAAGGCTCACACTTGCAGTTTTTGTATACATTTCTGCAAACACTGGTCCTACTGCAGTGATAACAGAATAAAAAATGTGTAGTTTTAATACACTAATGTGCAAATGGCAATTGTTCTTATAGCCAAGTTGTTCTCTGGGGAAGAACAAAAAACAAAAACATAACACTGCCTTTACTGGAAGAGAGCTCTCCTGTATACTTTTTAACAGAGACACAAAGGCAGATGCTTGCCCAATTCCATGTATGTATTGGATGTATGCTTGGTCTAAAACACAGACGAGGTTTAAAAAAGAAAAGAAGAGTTTGGGCTGAGATTTGTAAAAGTTGGTGCCCTAAATTTACACACACCCAATTCTGAACATTTGGACAGAAGGTCCAAAGCCACATTCACATACCTCAATTACTATTTCATCTTTTAAAATTTCCTCAGAGTTCATCCTGCCAACTAGAAATTGAATTCAGATCACTTTCTTAATGGTCGGCAGCTCTAGATTGTATTTAAGAATTTATACACAACTTATTTCTGGAAGCGTGAATACACTACATTTCAGCTGATTCCCACCATACAGTTAGTTTCATGTGACAAATGAATGACGTCAAGTAGCACAAATTAGCAGATGGACAGCAGCCAGAAACTGCAGAAGGTTTCAGAGTCAGCCTCTGTTTACACTTCTCCCAGTTTCCCTGTTATTGATCAAGGTCTTAATCAATTCAATGTCTTTTCAGAAAAGTCCCGGGCTTACTAGAGTGCCAACTAGCAAGGTGGAGAGTTATGAAGTCATCTGTGCACAAAAGGACCCTAGTGTTACATTTCTCAGTTACAGCATTAATGAAACTTCAAGACTTAATTGACTTGTTAAAAAAAGACAAAAGTAAGAAGAGTACAAAACTCAATTACATTACTTTCTTGACACTGAAATATGTTAACACTCTGCTAATTTTTCAGCTCACAGAATACTGTTTACACCAGGGGTCTCAAACTCAAATCACCACGAGGGCCACATGAGGACTAGGATATTAGCCCAAGGGCTGCATTACCGAAACCTCTTCATACAGCAGAGTCATCAGTTTGTTTAATTAAAAGTAAATTAAAAATTAATTGAATTCAAATGATTGTAAATAGAATTAATGAATTGTAATTAAAATTTAATCATTAGAAAGCTTTTACATTAAATTTTTTTAAAAAATTTTAAATAGAGAGAAAGGGAAGAGAGGGAAGGAAAAGAAAAAAAGGAAGCAAAAGAGAAGGAAAGACAAAAAAGAAAGGAAAAAATAAATGAAAGCGTGCATACCACTTCTTACAAGAGGCAGGAACAGTCTCTGAGTGCAGCTCGGAGATGACTCTTGCCGCTTGTAAGAAGCAGCAGGAACCCTCTCCCTCTTCCAGGCTCTTGCAAGAGGCTCGGAGCCAGAGATGGTCCGTGCCACTTTTTACAAGTGGTAGAGGCAGTTTCTGAGCTGCCACTCCGAGACGGCTCGCAGGGACCATCTCCGGCTCCAAGCCTTGTACAAGAAACTGGAAGAGGGAGAGGAGAGGGTTCCCTGTGTCAAGGCTGTTTCCCCACTCTGGCACTCTGAGTGCAGAACAGGGGCGGGGACTGCAACAGGCCTTAAAAGCCACTGGCCTTAAAGTCTGCTCTTAAAACTCTCCAAGGCCTCCAATTCCTGGCCTTGGAGTGGCATCACTGCCACCACCCAAATGCAGAAAACCCAGGAAGGCGCACTTGGGAATTCCTTCCTGTGAGGTACTTACAACCACCTTTAATCTTCTCTCAGGAGAGTGACTAACCCCAGCTGGAATATCAGCTGGAAGTGGAACAGGATTCCCTCTAGTAGCTGGCTGTGCAGTCTGAGGCACATGTACACAAACCTCTTGCCTTTCAGGACACAGAACCAGAGCTTACTTAAAAGGTAAAATCTTTAATTAAAAAGAACAGATAAAAACACAGAGTTGCTTCTCTGGGAATTAACTTAGGTAGTTACGGGTAGGGGGAGGGGGTACATGTGCTCAGCACAGAGAAATCCAAAAACAAAGAAAATACCCTGACCACATCTAAACAAACATTCCCTGTTCTACTCACGCCTGATCAGTAACAAACTTAACTTATCTTTGGTAAGGATGCTGCTGGATTCTTCCTCAGGCCCCTCTGGCCGCCTCCTGATCCTCCCAGGAGCTCTGCTGCATCCAAACAAAAACAGGCAAAGCTGCTGTTCCAATTCAAAAACCTGGGCTTTGTTCTATTGGCTGTCCTGGGACTCACTGACCAGAGTGTTAATCCCTTCCTCCCCAAGGATTATTACACCCTGCAGCCCTGACTCCCAAAAATGTCCCTGCAGGGTTCTGCCTACCGCCCCACTCCCTGCTCACAGGCAGCAGCAGGCTCCAGCTCCTCCTGGCTGGCCAGGAGTGGGACTGCCTGTGCCGAGGCCCCGCGGGGGCAGGGGACGTGCAGCCCGAAGCACTGCCGGAAGTATTGGGGCAGGACCCCTTGAGTCAGGCAGCTGTGGCTTAGCTGCCGGCTCCCAACAGCAGGGCTCCTAGAAAGCTGGCCAGGGGTATGAACCCCTGAATTCCTGCCTGTGTTAGGGGCCACAGGTGGGGATTCCGTAGGCCACATGTTTGAGACCCCTGGTTTACACACTGAGGGTTCAACAACAGAATAATCAAATGCAATGAGAGAATTTTTTCACTGCCGCTGTGATGGCAAGTGATTTTAAACCACAGATTTCCCAAGTTACTCTCACTCTGTACACAACTGGTTGCAATCTATGTACTCAAGACTTCTAACGAACTTCACAAGGAGTTTCTGGGTAGCAGGAATGCAGGATTAGGCACAGCTGAAGTTGTAATGGTAATGCTTATTCCTATCATTTTTAGAAAACTCTACTTTCTACATCTATTACTGTAGATCAGCTTGGCTCCAGGGTATGAAAAAATACTACCTGGCAACGAATTATTCTCTAGTTTTTGCTATAAGAAAATGAACTAAACTTGCACATATTTTCCATTGTATCTATTTTTCTCCATTTCCCTCCCTTTCAAGTAGCAACTGTTGGTGCAAACAAAGAAATAAACCTGTGCTTTACCATGTCAATGGATTACACAAAAAAAAAAAAATGAAGGCTTTAGTTCACTTTATGATTCTCTCCTTCATATGTAGCTGACACTTATAAAGTCACAGGTGCAGCTTTCCATAAGCACAAATGTAAGTCATTCTCATGGGAAGTCAACAGGAATTAAGGATTTCACTGCCATTTGTACTTTGAAAGCTTCCCCCACACTAACTTTTAGTGTGCAAATGCAAAGCATCATGTCCAAGTCATTTCTAGGTGATAAGGCATTGGAATTCAAAAGGATCCCACATTATGGTGCAAGTGCACATCTTGAATCTTAAAATATTACACTCTTATTCCTCTCCTTCTATGAATCTAGTACATTTATATTAACAGAACTCTAAGGCCAGACACTATTTAATTCTCCCTCCTTTCTTCACGCTTCACCCCTTTCTCTTTTTTTCCCCTCCTATTCTACACTGTATTGCTTCAGAGCCAAAATAGTGTTTTTACACCAACCAACAGGAATATTGTTTACTTACGCGGGACAGAATGAAACTGCTATTTATTCACATGCACTATGAGTGACTTTACATCAACAAGGAATCTTATTCATTTTAAACTGTTTTCCCAACCACCACTTATGAGACACAAGGTCTGAATCACAGGTTTAGCTCAGGATGTTCATTTCCTTTCCTTCCTCCCCCACCTTAACCTGACAGGCTGCAGTGACAGCTCTTTTGGAAAGCTTTGTCTGTTTTCTGCGATTGGGCACACAGAAAGCCAGCACATGCTGAGCACATTGCAGAGAAGAATTTTGTCATGTTTGCCTCTAATGTATTTTTTAAAAAGTGCTGAAAGTTTCCATCACAACTCAGTTTCCCACTGATGTCAAGGACAAAATAAGCACGCTTAGGAAATAAGATAATTCCCTTTGCCAGCACCAACCAGATTCTCCTTGAACATCATCCTGGCAAACAGACTTCAGCAAAATGCAACCAGGAGTATTTTGTCTTGAATGTTCAAGGTATTATGCTTGGATCCTTTCTAAATCCCTCTCATCTCACAACACCTGAGTCAGGATATTAGCAATGACTCATGTCCCCATAAAAATAAATTAGAGAGAGAAAGAAAGACTGTGTATGTGTGTTTATGTAATTTTTGTTCCAAAGATCTGGACTGTATCTAGTTTGGGTCAAACATCTTGAACCCCCAAAGATTTTCTGTCACCGTTTGCTTTAATTATAAAAGGAATCAGCTCAGTTAAGTCAATTTCATTAGTGTTCCAACACAATACCAAGCAACTGTCCTCACCTTCTACTATAATAAATATTTAACAGAAAGATAATGAGTTCCACTGAATTTCTGCCAGAACTTCTTAACCTTAAGGGCTAAGGACCAAATGCCACCTTCCCTTGCACAGGTATGCTGGGGCAAATAGGAGAAAAGGATAGCACGGACAGACACCTAGTAAATCAGCTGCTCAGAAGCCAAGCATAACCTGACCATGCTGAGGGTATGTCTAGACTGATGGGCAGCAAATTCACCACTGTCAGCTCAGCATTCCAGGAGTGGTTTGCAGCAAGTCTGAACTCACAGTGCCACTCCCAGAAGTCAGTCCCGGAAGCCCTGGGGGTCAGGGCTCATAGGGGAAAGCCAACTGCAAGGGATTTGCAGTCAGCTTTTCCTGGATGTTTACCAATGGCTTACAAAGTCACCACCAGTTATGCAAAGAATTTTATGTTCCTTGTGTAACTGGCAGTCAACTGCTGCTGAAAAGCCCCCAAGTTTAGGCTAGGGCTGAAAGATGCAAAGGACAGCAGAGACAACAAACAGAGTGGCACAGTTACGATTGTGCTGGAAGGGTGTATGTTCTACTTCTTGAAGCAAATGTAGCAAGAGGTGCCCCACCTGCAGAATCCTAGTCTTTCAAAGGAACAAATCCTGTAAGCAAGGCAACCCATTGCCTCTCCCTCCACTGCCCCAGATCAGTTCAGACTCATCAGAGCACTTAGCTGCACTTGGACAAAACTCCACAAAGTAAATCACAATTTGAATAAAATGTGTGTTTACTTAGAAGCCAGATTTTTCAAGTCTCTGTTTTACTGCTAAAATACCTGGAAATGTCTAGGAAGACATGGCTGGCTTTAGGAGACAGTGCTGAATTTCAGAGAAACCAACAAGAGTACTGACAGGCCACCCACTTCATCTACTGGCAGACTCTGATTATCCACCAGCTCCGACGACTGAGAAAAATCCATACCACCCTTTCTTCCCAGCATAACATTGATCTTTCAAAAGAAAGTCGCCTCCTTCCACCCCTTTTACAATGTAGGGACACTGACAACAGGAAGCAATTAATAGACAACCAATGGAATGAAAGGTTATTTGACTACACATCAGAATGGGGAATAAAACTCAACACTGACATGTTGCCAATGACCTCATGAAGGACATTTCTGTAACGCTGCACTACAAACCACACTTCAAGACAGCCTACTAACTGCCAGCTCACCCAAATTACTCGAGATTTTTCTTTCAGGAAAGCAAGATCACAGAAAGTGTGCCATATAAAGCTAGCAATTAAAGTGTTTCAGTAATCCAGGGAAGGCTGAAGGGGGAGACGTTTGGGAGCTTATATGGTACAAAGTATGTATAATATTCATTAGAAATTAGGCCCCTTTTACCATTTATACCTATGTGGACTTCTACTTAAAAAATGATGATGCATGAAGGCTAATTGGCCTACAACTGAATCTCTCAGTGTAAAATCTATACATATTCCTTTATTATATCTCAACTTGATCAACAGCCTAACCAAGAATTGCAGCTGAGGAGTCAGATGACCCAGCCAGTGATGCACTTGCTACGTTTCTGGAGGAAGAACTGTGGACACAGTTGTTTGTATGTTATGGGGTTTCACAGTTAGCTCTCACCACTCAATCTCTGATCCCTTTCTTGTAAGGTTGCATCAGAGAAACATGCTAAAGATTCAGATTTCTGGAAATTCTGAAAATGTTTCTGAAACCCAAGTCTGCAAATCTTGGCTGGAAGTTTCAGAGTGGCAAGTTTTCTTCAGAAATCCAGTTTTCTACACCATAGCACCAGAATGTTTTCTGAGTGCTTTACTGATTTATCACGGTGACCACAAGATGATCTCTGTATGGGAAAATTGCCAAAAAATTTCCTTCTGGACTTCAGAACTTTTGCTCCTGATGTTGTCAATTCCATTGCCCTAGCTCTCACGCAATCTCGTGATGATGAAAATTGTGATAGGTTACCATCAAATAACTTGGATTAATCCCACATAGATGTCTGTAAATAAGGACAACACTTACTACCAGAGTGAAGACAGTGAGGGGGGGCAGAGAAGGGGGGGGGAAGGATGAATTCTTGGTGGATAAGGTCTATGGTAGATAAGTAGACAGACTGCTGTGCTCTGAATTGCCTGGAATTATTTTTTTAGGCAAGATCATTCTTTCAATCGTAGGCACAGTGAATTCTGTTGCACTGCAAAAGAGCCAGGCTCCACTACTGGTCACCCATTCCTGAACCAGCAGAGGTTGGAGAATGTACTGGACAAGCTCCTGGAGGATGAGAAGAGACCATGTACTAATAAAAAAAGAGCCTTCATGAGGAGGTAAAATAACTGTCAGCCTCAAAATGAGTCCCACCTACTACCGCTCAGCCAGAAAGAGAAGTATTTAAGGGAGGATGGTGCAAGATGGGACAATTCTTTTAAAAATACCAAATAAAATTTGTTTAGGTCTGATTTAAGTTCAAGATACTTGGCTGAAGTCAGGAGTCACCATCTGCTTACACCTTTTTTATTCAGTTTTTAAAAAATTTCAGTCCAACTCTTCACCATCCATCAGGGCCTAACGAACAGAAACTTAACTGCATTTGATGAACAAGAAGGATTACAAAAAACTAGTTCTTTGACACGCTTTATTGGTCATGGCAAATTCAAAGCAATATCGATGGCTGCAAGTTAATTCATAACTGCTCGATCACTTATTAGCCATATAAGTAATGCATATTCCTTTTCAAAGTCTTATTCTCAAAAATGGAATAATTGGCTTCAGTCACAATCCTTAAATACTTTCTACTTAGTTTTATCATAGGGCTTCAGAATCCTGAAACTTCAAATTAATGGTGTGCAAATAAGATATTTAAAATTGTCCGCTCTGTGTATTTACTCTTTGTCTCTGAATTAAATATTTGCAGCATGACTAACAGTGGCATCACAGTCTACTCACTCTCTGAATTCTGGTCTCCATTCAAGCCTGTGCAATTATGGCTAAAATTATTAGGATGAAATTGACCACCACCATGGAAAAATCCCTCCTGAAATTAGCACAGTGGAATAACAGCCTGGCGGTTGAAAGATGTGGTGAGAGAAGGCAGAAGAAGAAGGGTATTTACACAAGTTAAAATGAGTAAAAATGAAATCTAGATCAGGTTTGTCAATGGCTAGGAATCTACAGAACTATGCTAAAGAGAGCTGCAGAAGCAAGGAATAAAAATGGTGTGGAGCTGAAGCTTAAACAAGAGTTTAAATACTTTTTTCAGAGAAAATACTGAATACTATTTCTTTATGCTTAAAGATTTTGCATTTTTAGAAAGATACAGTGAAATCATCAAGTAAGGAAAACATTTTTTAGTTTACTTTAATTCTTTAAAATATTCAAGGCTTCCCTAAAAGAAAGAGTGGTTCTCATTCTCTCCAGCCATGGCATAGATTATTTCAGAGCTTCCCCTGGGATGGACATACCACATGCTTGCACAGCAATAAGTCATTTTCAAAGGAAATGGATATGCAGAGTCATACATCTGGTCACTTGCAGCCAGGATCTGAGTGGGACTCAAAGGCAAACCCTGACCTACACCCAGATCAGGTATTAGAAAGGTCTGTTGCAACTAATGAGATTTTTAAAAGACTGCAATTTTTAAACTCTCTATTTGCATAACCTGTCCCACAATCACCTTTAAACATGAAATAAAACACAGGTCCCTAAACCACAACCACCACCCTCATCTACAACTTCCTCACCTGCTCCCCATCATGTCCCTCCACCAAGTGTCTCTGTGATTTCCAATACTGATTTTTCAGACATTTGCAGACCTCTCTTCATTGCTCCTCCACCTTCACCTTTCTAGACTCCATTCCCAACTCACTCTGTAGCTGGTTGAATAGTTTCCAATGGAATAGGGGTCCACTGGGAAACACTGTATGATGAATATTAAAAACATTGTTCTTGTGTAACTCTTTTAATCATTAGATCTCAAAGTACTTAACAAAGGAGGTCACTATTAGTCCCCATTTTGCACATGGGGAAACTAAGGCAGCAAAGTGACCTGTCCAAGATCAGCCAGCAGAGTAGTGGCATATCTGGAAGTAGAAACCAAGTCTTCCAAGTGCCAGTCCAGTGGCCATGCTGCAGGTTTCACAGGAACGTATCACTTTTGGCATAGTCTGAAAAAAAATTTTTTGAAATTTTTTCCCATCAGGTCCAAAAATTTCATTTTGTTTCCAATTATTATTATTATTATTATTGTATGATAAACACATGATCAAAATATTCACATTGAAATTAAATGTTTCTGCAAGGTTGAATCTAAATCTTGCAGCAAATTTCACTAAGCAAAGCGTTCTGAAATGGACTTTCCCACAATTTAGGACAGGGGTCTCAAAACACACGGCCCTTGGTCCACATGTGGCCCGTGGAATCCCCACCTGTAGCTCCTAACACAGTCCAGAATTCAGGGGTTTGTACGCCTGGCTGGTTTTCAAGACCTCTGCTGCTGGGAGTTGGCACTTGAACCGTAGCTGCCTGACTCCTGGGGTCCTGCCCAGTACTTTCGGACCACCCTCAGTGCTTCCAGCTGCCCATCCCCCTCCCCTGCCCGGCCAGCTGGGGAGGAGCTGGAGCCTGCTGCTACCTGTGATTGGGAGGCCGGCAGAGCCCTGCATAGCCGTCTGTTGGGGGTTGGGGCTGCAGAAACCCTCTCCTCTCCCTTTTCCAGCCTCTTGCAAGAGCTCAGAGACAGAGATGGCCCCTGCAGCTTTTTACAAGCAGCACAGGCAGTTTCTGGGTAGCACCCACTCCAAGAGGGCTCTTGCCACTGTGAGAAGCCCCAGGAACAATCTCTCTTTTCCAGTCTCTTGCAAGGGGCTCAGAGTGGGGGATAGTCCCTGCAAGCAGCAAGAGCTGTCACCAAGAGGCTGCTCAGAAACTGACTGTGCCACTTGTAAAAAGTGGCATGGATCATCTTGGATCTGAGCCTCTTGCAAGAGGCTGGAAGAGGGAGAGGGCTTCTGCAGCTTCTTACAAAAAGCAAGAGTCATCTCTCAGCAGCACTCGGAGACTGCTCCTGCCACTTGTAAGAAGTGGCATGGACCGTTTCATTTCTTCTTTCCTGCCTCTTTTTTCTCTTTTTCTTCTCTCTTCCCTTCTTTGTCTCTCCTTTTTAAGAAAAATTTTAAAATATTTTAATTTAAAAGCTTTCTAAAAGTTAAATTTCGATCACAAATTCATAAATTCAATTAAATCGAATTAATTAATTCTATTTAAAATCACTTTGAATTCAATTAATTTTTAATTTAATTTTAATTAAACAAACTGGCGACCCTGCTGTATGAAGAGGTTTCAGTAACACGGCCCTTGGGCCAATATCCTAGTCCTCATGTGGCCCTTGTGGTGATTTGAGTTTGAGACCTCTTATTTAGGATGAAATTTCAAAGTCTCAGAATTTCCTGCAGGGCAGAAATTCCATTTTTCAGCCAACTCTAGTTGACTCCAATTCATTCTCCAGAACCCCTGACCCTTCTTCTTAGTCTCTGACAGAACAGTCAGTCCACAAATCTTCACCATGGCTCAGTCCCCACATCTAGCTGCTGTGGTGCTGAACAACTCTGGAGAAAAGCTGAAAAATCATTGATTTAGACAAATATCATGACCCCTTTTTCATGTGCAAACCCCTAAAACATTTCAACTGGAAGTGCTGCCACCTTTGAAAATTTTTGATAGGCTACAGACCCCTAGAGGTTTATGAAGCACAGTTTGAAAACCACAGATCTCATTACCAGTCACATCGTACTGAGTGCTAAAAGGATTAACAGTAGTAAATTCTGTCATAGTCCAGTCATTTTCAGACTACGGGTTGGGACCCAGCACTGGGACACAGACCCTCAGGCCACAGTGCCCGCTGATGCTGCTGTGGCCACAAGACTGAAATGCATTGCTCAGAGATGTAATTATTAGGTCATGGGCATAAATTATTTTTTTCAACTGGGTCCCAAGGAAAGAAGTTTGAAAACCACTGCTCTAGTCAAAATGTGGCATGAGAGCATGTATGTCACACACTCCAACCAAATGAGAGTTATGGAGATTACAGGTTCCAGCCCACAATGCTCCAGTTTGTCCAAGCATGGCAGACAGCAGCTACATATTGCTAATAGCTGCAAGCTGCTTTATTTTATGCAACTTCAGTGAAATAATCTCACTCCCAGAAAGGTGCCACTGCAATCCTCACCTGGGCAACCATGACACACATTAGCCAAATAATGCAGCCTCTGAGACACATACCGGGCGCTTAGGACACTACTGGGGGCTATAAAATAAATTATTACTCCCTGTTTTCTTTTCATTAATTCATCAGAAAAGAGAAGGCTTGGAGCATGGACAGAAGAAGAGGCACAGTAAGAACTCCATTAGCAAGTCAAAGCCAAACAGTGAGTGAGCTAGAGAGCAGAAACACACACTATTTAAGAAAACAGCATTTTTCTTTTGTGGGAAACAATGTTTTCCTCTCCTGTTTGCTCCCTAAAGCAGGAAAGAAATTTGTTTGGTTTCGGATTCTTTACATCCTGACATGGCTTAGATTTTCTGCCTGTGTCATATTCAGATGTGCGCTTTCCTCCTAGGCTTGGAGTCTGTTCACTCTTCTTAGCCACATATGTGGAATGCCAAGGAAAAGTGAATTTCTATAGACAACAGGCCCTCTGCTGCCAGAGTTCTCACTTTTGTACTAGGCTTTACACTAAATGATTTTCTGATTTATTTAAAACATGTAAAGGCCACATTTGCTTTTGGCAATCGCGTCTTGAATCTCGCTCTTTCTAAAAAGAAAGCCAAGACAAAAACTGCCATATGAAATGGCACAGGAACACCCTCTCCCCCCCCAAATCTTTACAAAATGATTTATTCTTCAATTTAAAAGAATGGCATGTTGTCCAAATACATTTTTCCTTCAGAAAGGATCCCCCCACCCCCACCCCACGATTGTGCTTTTGTGGATTCAGTTTACTGACCAGTTCATAAAATTTATCAACGAGTTCTTTATTTCTACAGTATACGAATGCATGAGTCACAGAATATAAAATTTTATATGGACACTCAAGTTAAACATAAGAAAAATGCACTCAATTAAAATCCATACACAAAAATAATACAGGAATCTAGTTTGGAAGCCAACTAATATGTACATTTCCCCTCTCCATGGGGCCTCAAGAGAAGAGCAAGATGCCAAGAAAATGAATTACACTTTGAATATCATACTGTAACACATCCAAACTTGACAATTACACATAAATAAGAAAACATTGTTCAGTAGCAGTGATATGAAGTGAAGATAGCAACTAATATAAAAGAAGCATGGAGTACTGTGGTACTTAAAGACTAACATTTATTCACTGCATGAGCTTTCGTGGGAGAAAATCCCACTTTGTCAAACGCTTTGAGGACGGGGGAACTTACAGAATGAATGAAAATAAATGCAGGGGAGTGTAAGACATGGGATCAGGTCTTACTGTAACATCAAATCAAAGCAGTTAAGATTCAAACACTGGGAAACAGCACTGGATTCTTTTCCCATGACAAGTGATTTGACCTCACCCTCCTCTATGTGCCCTCAGATAGCCTTGAAGGTTGCTGTGTTAAAAAGAAAAGTTTTATTTATGCACTAAAGATATTCCCTGAGGAAAGACACTGAATTAAAAAGTGAAGACTGCAATCAGCTCTCCTGCTTATGAGGCCGCAGTAGGCCTCACCTACTCTCCAACTACTTCCCCAGCATCTTTAGTGTGAGCAGAGAGTGCTCTGAAAACCTGCTGTCCCTCCCTTGGTGTAACTGCTAAACTGCTCCCCCAATCCTTCCTAGGGGAGGGAGAAGGGTAGCTGTGGTTAATGTATTCCTAACTTCCCTTTTGGGTATGGGAACCCCTGGCAGATCAGGACAGTATGAAGAAATCCAAGCCTCAAACCCAGGCCCATATATTCAGAAGTAGTGCCCTGACCACCCCCACCCCAAACAGCTATCCAGAATCAGCAGAGATGGGGATGAAAGGGCCCTTAGCCCACCAGAGACTCTGCTCATGAAGATCCTGATAGGAGCAGACATCCAGTCCCACTGATTGGCCAGGCACACTACATAAGCAAGAAGGAAGCACAGGAATTTATCAGGGCAATCTACCTCCAAGTACTGATAGCGGCCCCTTGTCTTTTTGAAATATGTTTGGTCCCCAGGTCCACACTGAAGAGAGTGAGTGCCACCACCTGTTACCATTGCAAGCTTATGGGATGAATCTGTGAAAGACTGGTGTCCTAAGGACAACATATATGTTGTTCCTACTTGTGGAGACCAGAGAAAGATATGTTGTCCATTACAGAGTACTTTGACATCTGCTCTGTGCATTCATGGTGTGCTCCAGGACTGTCATATCCCTCACACCTGTCTCATGGTACTAAATGCACACAGCCAAATGGACCATTTCACTCATCTAAACCCAAAATAGGTCACAAGCAGAAGATATATAGCCAAGCGAAATTCTGCAAAATGTCCAAGTAAAATGGATCATTTATTTAAGTCCCCCAGGGCAGACTGGCTTAGGTGCTGGGTTTTGTTTTTTTTTTGCCTTCCTCTGTAGCATTGGGCATGGCTCACTTGCTGGTTGATTCTCTGTATTAAAGTCTTTAAATCATGATTTGAGGACTTTAATAGTTCAGTTATGGGTTTGAGATTCATTGTAGGAGTGGGTCGGTGAGGTTTTGTGGCCTTCACTGTGCAGCAGGTCAGACTAGATGATCATATTGGTCCTTTCTGACCTTTGAGTCTATGAGTCATCTCCAAATACTGTATCTGAAGGTAATGGATACATTTGCAAACCATCCTAGACAACGGAAAGAAATGTTCCAGGTCATCAGCTGTAAATGTTCAGCAAATTGTTCAGAATTAAACAATGGTATCATGAAAACACATGATAAAACTGATTCTAGGATACATAGTTATTAACTAGAACTGTTATTTTAGAACACACACCAAACACTGCCCTTTTCAGCTGCTTATTTAGTTTCATTTGAACAAAAACCATACACATTAATTTTAGTTGTACTTAATTGAATAATTTCTCAGGGGAATAGTTCAGGGAGAGTTTTAAAGCAGCCTGTTTCCAAGAGCCATTACTAATTGGCATATACCACAATCTCAGTGTGCCAACCAAAATAGTAAGCTCTAATGTTACTGGAACTACTTTCAATCCAGATGTGTTGAGAACTCTCAGTGATATATGGCAGGCAATAACTATATTTACACAAAGAAGTATTTTGAGTTTCCTTTTCCAGCTATCTGGGATAAGATAATGGTCTCCTTAATTGGAAGCATTTGAACATAAAGCCAGGTAATTTGTTTCTCCCTACTCATTCCCAACAAAATTTTGTTCCCCTTGCTTTTGCTGACTTACAGGGTATGTAGGAGCAGACCAGAACTCTGGTTAGCAGAGTTAACCAAGTGTAATCAATGAACTCTACAATCAAAAGCCTCTCACAAAAAGTATGCCAAATTGATTCCAGTGTACAAAACACAAATTAAATGTTATAACAATGGGGTTAAGTCAGTAGAGGAATCCGGCCCATTCCCATGTACAGTGAACAGAGGGCATGCCTCACTATCAAAAAGACTTTAGACCAGAAGGCTTTCCTACATGTGGTCAAGTTGTCAAATTATTGATTTCAGCTGCAATACTATCAGTGGTTAAAGAATAATGTGACAGGCCCTGGAACCCTCCTTATCTCCAGGCACCCTCCCCCTATTGTCCAGGTCCCCTTCATGCATACGCGGGCCCCAGCACAGGCAGGCATTTTTGAGCCCCACTAGCTCTTTCCTCACAAATGAAGCACAGCCTCAAATCCACATCACCCCAACCTTGTCCACTAGTGCCCACACTAGACCCCTCTCCCCAAGTCCCCGTTCCAGCCCTCCTAAACCCCTACCTCTCCCATCTTCACTCCACCCACTTCAAGCCCTCCAACCCCCTCCACACCTACCCAGCCCCCTTTAGTCCCCTTGTCCCCATTCCCTCATAACCCCATGAAGGAGTTCTCACACTTGATTCATTACTGTCTGGAAGGGGTGCAGATACTATGGGGGTGGGGCCATAAGAGAATCAAGAAAAGCAGATAGGAACCCAAAATTAACCAGAAGCCTCACAGGTTGTATTTACCAGGAGGTTTTCAAGGCAGTGTTGCAGACTTAAGACGCAGATAAAACAAAACTGAATTTTGATGTCTTTGTGATCTACCCACCACTGCTTGTGGCTAAGTAACACCAAACCCCTGCCTAATCCCCCTGTCCTGCCACTGGCCTCCACCACTTCCCGAATCCCAACCCCCTCGCCCTGCCACTGGCTTCCCCCACTACTCCAACTTTCTCCCTACCCCCCCACCCTACCATTGGTTCCCTCCTCCCCTGCGTCACCCCAACTCCCTTCCTAACAACCCTGCCCACCTGCTAGCATCCCCACTCTCCCAAGTCACCCCAACCCCCTTACCCTGCTGCTAGCACTTCCCCCTCCCCTGAGCCCGTCCCTAATCCCCCAGTCCTGCCGCCACAGGCAGACACCTCCATCTGCACCCTTTCCTTGGTGGCTGCCCGTCCCCAACTCCAAACCCCCCACCCAGGACCCCTTTACCTGGCCACTGGAGCAGCCATGCCAAAGGTTGCTGCTCCCACCCCGAGCATGCTCAGAGCATGATTTAAAAACTGGCAGCTCCCTGCTGGCCAGAAGACTGTCTTTCAGCTGGGTGGGGGCTGCAGCTGCTAGCCTCTGTGCGTGGATGAGTGATGGGGGCTGCATCCTTGCCCACCCATGCAGCCTACAGGGAACATTGGTAGTAAAGGAGAACATACTGGAATGCTGCATTCCACCTTATTATTCTATTTTTATGGGCCATGGAAGCCTGCCCCTAGAATCTGTAGACCCCAGAACAGCATTCCAGTGCATTCCCCCTTAAATACCCCCTAAATAATATTGAGTAACTCCTCAATTTTACTTTAACCCCTAAATACTGATGAGTAATTTTTCCACACAACTGCGTTAAATAGAAAGTATTAACTCTGTGACAAGCGTTTAATATTAGATAAACATCTAGAGTCTGCATCATGAACCTTTATACCAGAGGTCTCAAACACACGGCCCGTGGGCTGCGTGTGGTCCCTAAAGCTATTTCCTGCAGCCCGTAACAACACTACTGTTACCTATATTTGCAATAATGTATGAAAAGATTTCATTGGTGTGGCCCTCAGGCTAACATACTAGTGCTCATGCAGCCTTTGTGGTGATTTGAGTTTCAGACCCCTCTTTACATAATTGTGTTCATACCAGTTAACCAGATACGGGAGAGCCACTATCTGAAAAATTTTTCTTATCAATTGGCTTATCATCCTGCACTCTATGATATTTCTAATGTAATGTGTGAGAGCATGCACACAGTTTTCATTCACGGTGAAGTAGGGCTCTAAACAATAGCTACAAAAAAAAAAAAGAAGGCGGAGGGGTAACTAGCCTAATTTCACATTTTTGCTCCCACTTAATGCTGTCCTTAGCATGATTTTAAATGTTTGAGTATCACAAGGAAACTCACAATCATTCTGAAAGCTCCTTGAGGTTACCTCACTATCTTCCCCAGATCTGCACACTATAAAATGAATCTGGCCCAACGCATATGTAAACTTTCAGTGAGCAACAAACGTACACTGAAGTTACATGCCTTAGTCTGCTTAACAATACATCACTAATGAAAGGACTATTAGAAAAAACTGACTGCTCATTAAAGCACAGCTGTAAAGTTTTCCTTTTACCTTACAGCAAAAGTAAGTGATGCTAGCAGCATGCTGATAGATAACTCTGAGAGGCAGACTTCTTCCTTGAGGAGAAAGGCCTAGCCACTTGGAAGCTGCTGCTGAAGTTTCCCAAGCACCTTGCACAGAATCTAACTTCTCAAACCTTGTCTAGATCTGAAGAGACCATTCATTCCATTGCAAAGAGATTCACACCATTGATTGCAGGGTTAATACCATTTTGTCCCCAAGGAAAAGTTACAGAGTCAATAGGTTTTGCTTGAAGATAAAAGGTATTGACATGCAAGAACTTTCAAGTAAATCAACAGGTTTTCCAGATTTTGAGCAGCCCTTCAGAAGATTAAAAACAAATACAAGCACAAGACATTCGAAATATATTCCAATTCCTGAGATGTCCAGTCAGTATGGGAAGTATAACTCAAAGTTAGTCCTACACAGATTAAAGAAAAGCTGACCAAAAAAGCAAGGCTTACATATCCAAAAGTATTAACCATAACAATTACTACTCCCAACTGACCAGAATCTAGATAAAAACGCCCATTTTCTGTTTGTGCACACACACGTGTGTTAAAAATCATTTTATAGGTTAAAAAAATACTTTTAATTTTCCACCATAGTCTCTGCAAATTACAATTCTTAAACAGTTAAGAGCACTTGACTTAGAAGTAAGTTAATTAAAAAAAATAGTATTCTAAAGTTCTAGGAACACCAAAAAATATATTACACCGCATGTCATGTTAGGAAAGAAAGTGGAATACGTGTTGATGCTGGTTTTATTGCTTCTCCCCCAGCAGATGCTCCTTTTTTCATTAAATTTCACTCATTTTATCAATGGAGCAGTACCCTTTTTAGAAGCAATTTCAGATCAATAAGGGTAAAGCCATACTTGTTTGCCTTTTAAAAGGCAGAGCTCATGTTTAGTATACAAAAAAAATTAAAATTTGAATTTTTCACTGTGCATCTCATCTTGACTACAGCTTTCACTTCATTCTTAGATGTTGTCATAATTTCAACAATGTTGTGCATCGTCTCTAGAGCAAGGAGAAAAAACATCATCGAGTCTCCAGGAACATTTTTAGAGCACTTCAAGATGTTTATTGTTTATAGTTTCATTTGCTATCACACCTGTCTACGCAGAAACCAGCGAAGTCTCTTCAATGATGCATCCGAGATCAGAAGGCATGAGGAGCAGTGACCACAATGGCTACCATTATCTCTTAGGGCAATAAAATAATTGCTGTGGCCCTAATCCTGCCTCTCCTTATCATAAATCATAAATAACTCACATGGATCACACCCCAGAAGAGCAGAATTTAGTTCTAAAAGAGTCAGGATAAAATTCAGGGCCCAATGAAGTCAATAGGAAAACTTCAATGGGGCCCAGATTTCAGCTGTAAGCTTTCAACTGATCTTAAAATGTAGTCCTTTAAAGACCACGCTGCATTAATTCAATCTTGAGATGACAAAGCACAAACAATGGTTGCACTGCCTGGATAATACAGGAAATGCAAGGTCATTCATTTATAGACAAACAAGAATTCTTCCTATAAGCTGGGGACATATTAGTTGGAAGCAGAGCAGAAGGACCTGGGAGTACTGGTTGATCACAGGATGGCTATGAGCCGCCAATTCTACATGCAGTCCTACATGCTAATGCAGTCCTAGGATGCATCAGAAGAGGTATTTCAGGTAGAGACAGGGAAGTTTTAGTGCCATTATACAAGGCACTGATGAGAACCCATCTAGAATAGTGCATGCAGTTCTGGTCCCCCATGTTTAAGGAAGATTAATTCAAACTGGAATAGGTGCAGAGAAGGGTTACTAGACTGGTCTGTGGAATGGAAAATCTGCCTTAAGAGAGGAGACTTAAGGAGATTGGATTGTTTAGCTTAACCAACAGAAGGTTGAGGGGTGATACGATTGCTATCTGTAAATACATCAAAGGGATAAATGCCAGAGAGGAAGAGGAATTATCTGAGTACAGCACCATGGTGGACACAAGATCAAATGGATACAAACTGACCATCAGGAAATTTAGGTTTGAAATTAAATGCAGGTTTCTAACCATCAGAGTAAAGTTCTAGACTAGTCCTCCAAGGGATCTGTGGAGACAAAAAGCATAGCTGCCTTCAAAACTGAGTTTGGTCAGTTTATGGAGGGGATAACATGATGGGACGGCAAACTTTGGAAACTGCCTGATCTTTGACTATTGGTGGCGGATATGCCGGTGGCCTAAGATGGGAGGGTAGATGTTTTGGATTCTGAGTTATTACAGAGAATTCTTTCTTGGGTGACTGGCTGGTGAGAGTTGCCCTCATGCTCATAGTTTAACTGATCGCCATATCTGGGGTCAGAAAGGAATTTTCCCCCAGGGCAGACTGGCTAGGGCTCTGTGCGTTTTTCGCCTTCCTCTGTAACATCGGGCATGGCTCACCATTTAAATCATGATTTGAGAACTTTAATAACTCAGTCATAGGTTAGAGCATGGGTTCTTTACCTGCAGAACCCACACCCCGTAGGCTTGCAGTAGTAATGTATAATTTAAACACAGAATGCCAACACAATATACTTAAACATGACACAATCATGACAGATGATTTTTTTTTGTGGGGGTGCAGAGTTACTAAGTACTGCTGTAGGGGATGCGGGGCCTCTAAAGGTAAAGAGCCCCTGGCTTAGAGGCATCCTGCTGGAGCGGGGTGGGTGAGTTTCTGTGCCCTGAATTGTGCAGGAGGTCAGACTAGATGATCATACTGGCCCCTTTTGACCTTAGAGTTTGAGGCTATCCCACAGTAAAAGGTGGTATCTTTTTTACCAAGTGCAGGTGACAAAATGGTCTGAACAGCTGTTGCCTTAAGGAACAGAGAACAATCCAACAAAACCTCAAACAAATGACAAGCACCCTCCCTCAAAGCGACTGATATATTCTCTGCGAGTAGCTCAGGTTCCTTAACTTACAAGCATCACCTCTGTCTTTTCTGCACCCAGTGCCAGACAGTTTGGGATCATCCACCACACCCCATCTCATCTGGACACTGAATAATTTGCCCAACTACACACAAAAAGGCCACGAGTTAGGACTTAGTTTCAGCATAGAAGAACCACCATACCCAACACCCATTGGACTAGCAGATACAGAATCTTGGCAATGTTCCCTATGAGTGTGTCTTGAGGTGGACAGTCACTGTTCACAATCCTATGGGATCACATATAAAAACAAGTGAAGCAGGTTTAAAGAAATGCTTTCAATCTGTGAGAAAACACAAAAAACTACCAAGGACAGAAACTGTTCACAGTAGACACGTGACCGATCACAAAGAATCAGTCAGAATTCATGGGTCTATACCTTTAATTGGTGTAAATGATTATAGCACCAGTGAAGGCAATGCTGACATACACCAGTTGAGGACCTGATCCTCGATCTTCATTCGTCAATGAAGGGAGTACATCAACTAACTCAACAAGCACAATTTCATTATCATACCAAGGCCTGAAATCTGATTGACTTTTGAGGGACTCTGACTCCTGACACTGTCAGAATTATCTTAAGTCAACATTCCTGACCACCTTCCCAAAAAAGGAGGATGGAATTACAGTAAGTCAGTAACAGGCAAAACTGTCACATGATGGCTTCTTGCACTGATGTCTCAAAAGTTTTTTCTTAAAGGAAGCCTTTACATTGTCATCAAAGTGGCCTTTACCAAACAAGGAAAGGCATGGATCTACTCTAGCACATCATAACCAATACTTCCCAGCATCATCCAAATTTGTCTGACCAGCCCAAACTCAAGAAGTTGCATTTGTTCTCCTTTCTATCTTCACAGTGAAACTTGAAACAAGAAGTCTGCAGTGTGTGACGTGCTACATCCTCCACACTCCTGTAATGTGATCTGTATCTTTTTTGCTCACCATTGCAATGCAACTGTGTGATTTAATGCCAAATATGTCATAAGAGGTATTCTTTTTAGTGCTCATAGAAAGCTTTACATTATTGGCATGGTAGCATGTTTCCTACAATGTCATATGTGTACAGATATGAAACATGTCCCCAAATGTATTTCATATGGCTTTGGTGATAAACCAAATCGCAGAGTTGTTTTTCCAAATGTACACAGTGAAGGTACAAGATAAAAAGGTTATGCAAATTAAGCACTCTGTCTCAGGAGAGAAAGATCACGAAACAAGGAATCACTTCTCCACACAGCACATTTTTTCAGAAGGCCACTGCCATCAACAAAAGCTATTCAAGGCTTAGGTTGTAATTCCAGTAAGTGAAGTGTCTGCAAGACTCTCCAGAAGACCATGGTGAAACACTTTCTTAATCTCCATGCACGAGCTCTGAATTCCAGAGTGTGACAAACTCCAGCCTAGGAAGGAAATCTTATGCCTCCTCTTTATCAACTTACATATATATATATATAATCTGTTCAGCCTGCAATAAGATTATCCATGCTCACAACACTACTTGGTAATTCTGTTTGTTACAGGAGCTTGCAATATGATTACTTTCAAACACATAGGTACAAGTTTATACACCATTTTTTATTAAAACAACAGCAGGAGGTCATGAGTCAGGAATAAATATTTTCTCCTAACAAACATGAATTCAAGCAACTTACCCTTTACAAACTTAAAAAAAAATAATGAAGCCACACATAAGCACGTGTGCAAATAAGAATACGGGCAGGGGAAAGATATGGTACCGGTGGTGTGTTTGTGTGTATATATGCTCTTAAAGTCAATGTTTTTAATAATTCAGGCTTGTGATATTTAATCTTAAAAATTAGAAAGATGTACTAATGCTGGGGAAAAGCAGCTAAAAACAGTGAAAACTGACCTATATTTTGTCAGTTTCTAGAAACATATTTGTACACTATCATAAGAAAGAGAAAAGAATGGAAACTGAGGAAGGTTGGCACATCACTCTAAAAAGGACAAAATAACAGTTGAATAAACAATACGTATCAGGTCTTCTTTCAATATGTTTGAAGGCTAATAGATTCCAGAGCCTGGCTTTATTTCAGCACTCTGTAAACGCTGACATCTTTAACACTAAATTATATTTTTCAGAGCAACAAGAATTAAAAGGTTTGTACCTTTTAACTTCTGAGGCAAGACTTATAAAAGAGAAGTTTGATTTTAGTACTATTGAGGAAATGGAGGAATATCAAGGAACAAATAGGCTGTTGGTGTGGATTCCCAACAGTAGAGATCTGCAGATCCGCAGGTATCCGCATCTGCAGATGTGGCTACACATAACTGCAGCCTCATTACTGTGGATTGACCCATGAATGTGAATTCTATTTTTAACTGCTCAGGGTGCAATCCATCAGTGCAGCTCTGATCTGTGTCAGCAGCACACAGGGGAACAAGGAAGGACTCCAGCCAGTTCTAGCTCAGCTCTGATTGCCCTTTATGAGAGCAATTCTTGGAAGGCTGATTAAGCCAGATTTAAAGATCCATTTGAGAAAGCAGAGTAGAGACCATCTTGTTGGCCCAGGTCTATGGAGGCAGCAATAGCAATGAAAGGTGTGCCACTTGTTTCCTTAACAATGGTTCCAAGTCATTACAATACAAGCATTCAAAATGCATGAGGCCGATCCGCCAAGTACACAGCTGGGTGTTCATCAACAAGTTTTAGCAATATACACACAAAAAAGGGGCTACTGTGCCTGCAGTTATTGCTTCTTAAAGATAAAGAATTTGACCATTTTAAAAAATAAAGGTTTTTGGCATCCCAGCAGCAGCTAAACTAGAAATCCACATGGCATATTCATCCAAACCAAAGACTACAGGGGTACTAGTGTTCAGAGGTTAAAGTTTTACCTCTATAGTCAAAAAGCAGCTGAGAGAACTCTCTCATGATTTCTGATTCTAGTTTTTTTTGGCCTCCTCTCAAATAAAAACTTTAACATGTTTAGAACTTTGCTTACTATTTAAGTAAAGGTGTTTTCTTGACTGGACCAAACAACCTACATGCCACAGTTTCAGACCGACAAATTAAGAAAGTTGAGCAATAAATCTCCAGGAAAAGGATGTGTCAAATGGCAACTGAATGAGTGCAGAAAACAAAATAAACCCCCAAAATACAAGTTGTTTCTTCCGGTATTTTTTGCCCTGCTTTTATTTTATTGGCAATTCATAAGTACCCAAGGGAGTTAGGCACTCAACCCTGCTGAATTTCAATAGCGGTTGATTCCTTTAAGAAACTTTGGAAATCCTGTGCAAGTGTATTTATGTATAGTAAAATAAGCAGACAAACTAGATCTGGAAATTAAAACCTCTTCAAACCCATTGGTGTCAATGGAACATCAAGGTGCCAGACATCAGCACAGCAGGTGCACAAAGGAACAAGCAGCAAAAGGACTTAAAATAAAACTGTAGTTTAGCAAAAATGATCTTACCAATGCCAAAGTGCCTCAGCTAAATATTAAAATGTGTTAATTACTGTTTTTTTAATCACTGCACCATTTATTTATCCAGGTTTTATATTTGTAATTTAGCTGCTTAAGAAAGAATTCCCTTTTCTCACCATAAATGTTTCCTTTCCTTTGGAAGAAGGGCACTCTTTATACTTGGTTTCATTTTAGTATATTAATTCAGCTCTTAAGTAACAGGGAAGGAAATCCTGGCTGATCAGTAAAAGTCATCCAAGCAAGAATAATCAGGTTGGTTAATTCTGGTTATTTTTGGCTCTCTCTTTACAAACACTGTGGAGCCTCTAATTCAGTTTCTTCTAATATTTTAATAGCAAGCACGTTATAAAAATCTAGCTTCCTATGAAAAACACATTGCATTGTCTTGAGTGCATGTGATATACATGTTCCTTCATTCTTCTGGCCCTAATTTCTTTGCACTCTCTACTATTGATCTTTTGACCATTAATTCACCTTTGCACAGTTACTGATTGAAAAATTTTCCCCATTTCTCTACCTTTCTCCAAAAACCTGAAAATTTTCTTCATGCTTTTGACTTGTAAATCAGTCATTTTGATCAACCTGCAGTATTGCTGCAGCAGTGTCTAGGGACATTTGATTTATAAAAATGCTGTTTTGCTGCATAATATACAAAAATGTGGCTAGTTTGCTAGCAGAACAGCTACACTCCCAATATCACCCCTTTTCACTCCCTCTCTCTCCATGGGTGGCATTTAAGAACCCTGACTCATGACGTGGAAGAATGAGCAGAATTTGCTATGAACTAAGGTAAATCTGAGAAAAAACTCCTTCTGGTATTCTGCTGAAAAAAGCACTATAAGAGCTAAGTATTTATTACTACTACAGACCACTAATGTATGATGAGGGGTCCAGGTTTCATACAACACATCATGGTAGCATCCAAGCACTTCCCACTCAGCTCCTCAGTGACCACACTTTGCTGTTTCCTCTCCTACCATTCCTCTGATTCTCATCATCTATTGTGTTTTGCCATTTTTTCCCCTCTTAAGGTCTTGGATCTCTAATTCTGCACATTGTAGGTATTGTTTATAGCAATTTCATATCTCCTGGACGTTGTTATAGCTCTTTTTAACATACAATTAAAATGTTATGCCTGGACTGTTGTCACACTCCCAATACCTTTCTGCTGTCAGCTTATGCCTGGGTGTCTATTCTGATAGGCCAAACAGGAGAAATGGCAGTGAGGAGCATCTTTATTTCACTACAACTTAAGAAGTTCTATGCCTGTATTGCGACTTCCCTTCTGGGAAGATGCCTGATGTATTTTATAATGATAATATATAATTCAGCAGACTAAATTACATATTTAGCAGCAGACTGAGGTAACTGTGTTTGGAAGAATTTTTATTAGGACTGTGGTTTGATTCCTATTTGGTTTCACAAGCCAATCCTGGCAGCAAGATACCTGTTTGTTAAAGGCTATTCGAGCAGCACTAGTCAAGTTTTGTTCATCTGATTTTTGACATGCTGAAACTAGACACATTTTACACCATCTCTGTGGTGTGATGAAGAAACTTTCCTCACAACAATGCATTTCTTTCTACCTCTAACTGAGAGAAGTCTAACTGCATTGGTGGAAAGAGAACTTTACCAACCACAGTATGCTTGCACAATGTCCACACAATGCTGAGTACCATGGACACAAAGTACTTCTGCTTATGATGTGAGACAGTCTCTGCAAATGAAAAAAAGGCAGAAAAGGCACAGGAACTGCATTCACCATGACTTGCAAGGTGGAAAGTTCCAAAGGGGCAGCTGTATTAAGTCTAGTTCAGCAAAAGAAGCAACAAGTCCTGTAGCACTTAAAGACTAACATCACATTATTTATCGCATTAGCTTTCTTGGGAGAAAATCCCACTTCTTCAAAGCATCTGACAAAGTGGGATTTTCTTCCACAAAAGTTCATGTGATAAATAAATCTATTAGTCTTTAAGTGCCACAGGACTCCTTGTTTCTTAAGCTGGAAGGTGTTAGGCAACATTTCAATTACCTACCACATCATTGCTACCTAACTTCCCAATGGTCCATTGACAGTCAAAAGATGTAGATGTCAAAGCAGGCATAGGCTCTAAGAATAGGCAGTCAAGGGGCTGAATGAGCAGATTCAAAGAATTAGCACATGTGAACAGAACAGCAGACCACTCCTGTCTGCAACTGAAACGCTATACTATATGTGCTGGTAGAATGGTGTGGAGTCAGACAAACAGACCTTTGAAAAGAAGAGAAAGGTAGTGCATTGCTCCAAGTGGAATCACTGTAGAGTAATGCTGGCACCTGAAGAGAACTACTGCTATTATTAACAATACTATCATAAGATGAGAAGAGAGCAGAAGAGCATGAAACTGTGGGATGGCAAGAGAAAGATGAGGGGTCTGAGGACAGCAAGGAAACTGGCCAAAAGGGATGGCATTTTGGCAAGCTATCCATCAACGCTTGCTTTTTCAGCCAACCAAGCATGAGACTGATGCTGATTGCAGCAGAAGGAAAAGTTACTCACCAGGATGCAAAAACTTGAGTTCTTCAATATGGATGTCCCTGGGGGTACACCATTGTGGGCAATCGAGCATCCTCATGTCACAGTTTGGAGACCTCTAAAGAGGTGCTCATCAGGGCCGCATGTGAACATGCCACTCTCACAGCATGTCTTTGGCACCTCATTGGAGCACGCACAGCCCCAACCACCTCAGTTCCTTCTCTATCCAATAACCGTTGAGAAGACTCTGAAGTAGAAAGGGGAAAAGGGCAGGTAGTGGAGCACCCACAGAGACATGCATCTAAAAGAACTCAAGTTACTTCTCCTTGGTGAGTGACCTTTCTTTCTTCAAGTAGCATCCCTGTGGTTGCCTCACGAGCAGTACACTCAAGCAGGAGGAACTCTGGAGTTTTTATTATGTAAGGAAGTTAGTACTGATCTGCCGACTGCCACATCTGAGCGTGCAGTGCACTGTAGGGCATAGGGTTTGATAAAGGAGTGTGATGATGCCTATAGGGCTGTTTTGCACATTTCCCGTAGCAGAACATTGCTCAAGAATGCAGTTGCAGTGGCTTCTGATCTCTTAGAATGGGATCTAACAAGCTCTGGACGATTAATCCTGGCAATTTTGTAGCTTTCCTAGATGCAGCCTGATATAAATTTTGATAGTCTTTGAGTGGAAATAGCTTTTCCTTTAGATCTATCTGCTATGGAGACAAAGTCTTGCAGTATTTCTAAATGGTTTTGTCCTTTCCGGATAGAAGGCAGATGCCCAGCGAACATCCAATGTGTGAAGAATGGTGTGTTAAGGATCTTTATGAGGCTTCAAGAAGAACACGGGTAAGTGAATAGGCTGGTTAATGTGGAAAAAGGAGGTTATTTTGAGAATAAATTTTGGGTGAGGATGTAGCGTGACCTAGTCCTTATGGAAAATGGTAAATGTGGGGTGAGCCATAAATGTTCCAATTTCACTTACACATCTAGCTGATGTAATAGCTACTAGAAAAATTACTTTCATAGATAAGTCCCAAAAAGTACACACAACTAGTGGTTCGAATAGGGGTTTTGCAAAGTTTTGTAATACCAGGTTGAGGTCCCAGGCAGATGTGAGAAGACTGATTTCTGGATACAGATTGTGCATACTTGATGTGAAGCATTTCACTATAGGACATGAGAAGACAGAGCTGTCATTTAAGTTGTAGTGAAAGGTAGAGATGGCTGCTAGGTGAACTTTTAGCAAGCTGATGGATAGTCCTGATTCCTTTAGGTGTAACAGGTTATGATTCTATGATTTTAATCTAGAATCAAATTTATGGGCACAGATACTGATATATATCTTGAATCGCACCATTTGGAAAACCTTGTCTACTTTTGAAGTTACGTACTTCTTGTGGTCGGTCTCCTATTTAGTAGTACATGTTGGACTAGTTCCGAACATTGAAGTTCCTCTTGTCTGAGTCACAAAGGAACCAGGTTGTTAGTTGTAGGGTTCTGATGTTTGGGTGAACAACCCAATCCCGTCTTGAGAGAGAAGGTTGTTGAGTCGTGGCAGAGTGATGGGTGTTCTGATAGACATTAGTTTGATCATTGAGAACCAAAGTTTTCTCAGCCAGGCTGGCGCTGTGAGGATTACAGTATGTTCATTTTGTCTCAACCTATTTTTGGAAGAGTTTTGTGAATTAGGAGTATTGGAGGGAAGGAATAAAAAGTCTCAGACCAAGGGAGGAGAAAGCATCTCCTAGTTAATTCTTCCCTGTGCTGTCTCGTGTGCAGAACAGTGGGCATTTCCTGCTTTTGGATTTAGCAAAGAGATCTATCTTTGGATATCCCCCTTGTTGGAAGATGGATGTGAGGACTGAAGCATGTAGTTCTCACTCATGATCCTGAGTAAAGGATCTGCTGAGGAGGTCAGCTAAGGTGCTGTTTATGCGAGGAAGGAATGCAGCCGAGATCATTGTATCTCGTGTTATGCACCAGTGCCAGAATTTCATGGCCTCCACACAAGAGAATTGGATCTTGCTCCTCCCTGCTAATTTATGAAAAATCTACATACTATATTGTCTCTCACTGTCCTTACACTAGTATGTGTTAAGTGGTGTTGAAAGTGTCTGCAGGCATTGTGCACTGCACGAAGTTCTAGGATATTTATGTGCAGACAAGATTCCTGCACAGACCATTTGCCTTGTGCCATAAGGTTTCTGAGATGGGCACCCCATCCTGATAGACAGGTGCCTGTTGTCATCATGACCATAAGCCTACTGTAATGAAGGGGGTACAGGAGAGGAGATTTTCAGAATGGACCACCATAGGAGGGAATCCTTTGCGTTGGCTGGTAGTGACAGTCTTGCGAATGGAGTGTCTGTTGGGTTTGTGGATCTAGCAAGCCAGTGCTGTCACAGACATATGTGAAAGTCTCAAATGTTGTACTGTGAATGACGTCGCAGCCTGGTGACCGAGCAGCTGGAGACAGTTCAATGCAGTTGTAGTCAAAGTTCTGGACTGATTGTACCAGGTACATAATTGTTACTAATCTGTGATTGGGCAGGAATGCCCTTCCAAGTCGGGCATCTAGGCATGCCTCTACAAAATCTATCCTTTGCATTGGTTGAAGAGTTGATTTGGTCATGTTTATGAGGAGACAATTTTAGGAACAGAGAAACTGAGAGTTGCATATGTTCTGCGGATTGGGCTGGGGTTTGTGATTTTATTAGGCAAACATCCAGGTATGGAAAAATTGTGATGTTGTGTTGTCGAAGGTGGGCGGCAACAATAGCCAGGACTTTTGAGAAAACTCTCAGGGCAGCGCATGGGCCACATGGTAGTACCATGTACTGAAAATCGTCTGTTCCGATAATGAATCTCAGGAATCCCCTGTGGGCTTGGTGAATTGAAATGTGAAAATACGCTTCTTGCAGGTTGAGAGCTGTATACCAGTCTCCAATTTCCAAGGCAGGGATAACAGTGGAGAGTGTGACCATCCTGAAATATTGAGTCTTTATAAATTTGTTTAGCTTCCTGAGGTCTAAAATGGGTCTCCATCCTCCTGATTTCTTCTCTGTGAGAAAGTACAAAGAGTAAAACACTTTTCCTTCATGCTGTTCTTGGACACGTTCTATGGCTCCTATGTCTAAGAGACACTGAGCCTCTTGATGAAGAAGCTGTATGTGAGTTGTGTCCTTGAAGATGGACGTGGAAGGGTCAGCATAAAGGGTTTGGTGACACCATGCTGATAATCTCTTAGAGCCATATGTCCATTGTAATTCAAGCTCATTCATTGCAAACAGGACATAATCTGTTCAGATAGATGGCTGTGGACTGTTGCTCTGGGAAATCGATGAGATTGTGTGAGCTCTCATCATCTTCAAAATAGCAGTGGGGGGGGACTGCAAAGATCATTGTTTATTATTATGATGTCTTCTGCATTGGGGCCTTTGTCTGCCCCTTGCTTGTTCTTGTCTCCTAATTGTTGGGATTAGATCTGTTTGAGTATTGATGTTGATACCGTGGGTTATAGGGCTGGGACCTATAAGGTCCTCTTAGCGGCAGGTGTGTAAATGTTGAATACTCTTAATGTCACTCTTGAATCCTTGGCAGTGTGCATCTTTTCGTCAGTCTCATCCAAAAAAAGGTTTCTTTTTATCAATGGGGACATCTTAGATTACGGCCTGCAGCTGCTTTGGAAGGTCTGTGGCAAGGAGCCACGAAGATTGTCACATAACCACTCCTCTGGAGACAGTGCATGCCATGGTGTCCACAACACCCCGTGCAGCCTGTAATGCTGTTCATATCAGTTGTCCCTCATGTATGACAGCAAGGAATTAATACATTTTAATTATTTAATTAGCTAGTCTTTAAATGTGCCACAGGACTCTCTGCTTGTTTTGCTGAAATCAACTAATATGGCTACCCCTTTGGAACTTACCAAGGAAATGGTGTTTCTTGTCATCGGGAACATGTTCAATAAAATCTCAAACTCTAAGGTCAGAAAGGACCAGTATGATCATCTAGTTTGACTTCCTGCACAACCTTCCTGTTTCAGATAATTGTCATGGTCATAACTGGCAAGGAAGAAGGAATAGCTGACAATACGAAATTGTAATGTGGATGATGTGTAGACTTTCCTCCCTGTGAGGCCCACTGTCTTGTCTTCCTTTTCATAGGGGGGTTGATCTATTATATGGATGTTTATCCCTGTGGTTTGCCACCTCAACCACTAAGGAATTAGGTGTTGGGTAACTAAACAAGTATTCAGAATTCTCTGCTGGAATATCATACTTATTATCTGCCCTGTTACAACGTTGGTAGAACCATGGCTGGGATCTGCCATGTTCTCAGCAAGTTCCATCAGTGCTTCGTTCATTTTGGTAGATGCAGAAGTCCGAGCAACTTATGTTGCAACCCAGCAACTCCCTACATCGATATCTTGAAGGCATCTGCTATCCTTTTGAAAGGCTCTTGAAATTGTTTAAAGTCATCTGCAGCGGTGGGAGGAGATGGCATAATACCTTCATCAGGGGAGGATGAAGAGTTGTGCAGAAGAGAGGATGAATATGGTGGGTCCTTGTTCTTATCTGCTTCAGATGGAATTGGCTCTGTTGTTTTTGGATCAGGTTTGGGTATGGTCCTGTAGGCGCTGGAAGTAGGTGGTCTATTGTACTGTTTGGAGTAAAGTGACCAAGGTTCCCATTAGTTTCAGTGTGGAAAAGAGGATGCATGTGGTCCTTCCCACAGGGGGCCATATCTGGGATAGGAGAGCAGACAGGTGGTAAGAAAGTGAGTTCTTCTATTTCATCATCGTCCCCACTAGAGAAGGAATCAAGGAGGGGCTCCTCTCCCATGATGAATTAGTGTGTACAGATGAGTCGGTGCCGATGAACGGGGAGCCAGTTGGTCATTCAAAAGCTTCCTTGGCGCTGTGGTGCTTCCTCTTCTCTGTAAATGTCTGTGGTACCGGTTCCATTGCATTTGGTGGTGGTGCCACAGCGGCCATCTCTGTCAGTGTCACAGGATCCACACTCTCAGGTATCAGCGCCGAAGTGGCAGTGTAGGACTGATGTCGATGGTGCAGTGCTGATGAAGATGCTAATGGCACCAGGGTCAAGGTCTGCGCTGCTGAATGGGTGGTTTTGGCCATTTTGGCCATTGAAGAGTGGTGCTGACCAGACTTATGTCTCCATTTCAAGGAGACAAAAGGAACACTGATTTTTGGGTCTGGTAGCCTGCGTCCTGGGTGAGTGAGGTTTTTTTTTTCCCCTCCTTCTTTTGAGCGGAGTGAGGTGGAGTTCAAAGGGCTTGATTCTTGAGAGTCTGCCGTCTCTTGTCCTGGCTTGGAGGTGAGGTGGAGAGATTTTTCCATTAAGATTAACTGGAGACATAAGTCTCCATGTCTTCTGGCTCAGGTGCTTAGATTTTACAACATAAGCATGCCGCAAGAGGTGTTCTTCTCCCAGGCACTTTACGCTTACTGTGTGGCCATCGGAGGCAGGCATTGCATTGTGGCTTGACTCGCACCCTTGAAGCCAGGAGAACTAGGCATGGCTCTTGAGGGGAAAGAAAAAAAAATTTTTTTAAAGAAAAAAATAGAACTGAAATAGAAATTAAGGAAAAAAGTGGGAGAAATGTGTCAAAGAAAGGGAACTTGTTAAGTTAAGTAGTAGTTGCTCTGTCTGTGACACCACAGACGGTTGGGGCTGTGGGCATTCCAAAAAGCCACCAAAGACATGCCGCGAGATGGTTGCAGACCCCAACAAGCACTGCTTTAGACCTCTCCAATCTGTGACAAGAGGACACGCCATCATCCACAGTGGGGCACCCACAGGGACACTACTCAAAGGAGAAATTTTGAATTCCCACAATGAGGTTTAGACCTTTTAGGTGTTACTACTTTCTCAAGGAGGTTTAAATGTTCCACTGAACAACAATCTATTTTAACTTTAGTACTCCTTTTTTGTTGTATTTTCAAAGTCTGAACAAAGATCCAAGAGACCACCATGCCAATTCTTCCTTGTGTCCTGTGTCAAAACTGTATTGGTCTACCTCATCAACATTCAATTCATTTTCAAAGTTCAGTTGAAAACCTCTTTTGTCCCTTGACTATGCCTCTTCCTTTTGCTCTTCTACTCCATAGTGTTCAAAACACTCTTTGGAAGAAAGACTACAGGCATCTGCACTGTCTAGCATTTACTGTGAAGACTCAGGGGGAAGACTGATTTGGGAGGAGCTAGAAAAAGGAAGGAGAGAAGTTCTCTAACATTCTTTAATCCTTAAATACATAAATGTAGAAAATACCCATCATAACTCCCCACATCTAATGCTCATCTTCACCCTGGGTGGATTTGTAGGTTTAAGACTCTCTTAGGGCTGAAGACTCTACCATCCATTTTCTATCACATGGCATTTCCATCCCTTATTTCTATTACACTATTATGGCTGCAGTTTAAATGCTAAAAATTACACACCCAATTCTCACAGAAATTCAGTGAGATGTGGGCACCTCCTTCCCTCATATTCTTTTGAAAATGCCCACTTACACGAGCTGCCAACATGCTCTGAACAATTACCAAAAGGCAAACTATTTAAACTATATTTTTCACATTCCCTGAGTTCCCCATATTTGATGTTCACATCATGACCATTCTTGCATTTTGTTTTTGTGGATGGGAGGAGAGGTAGGAGAGAAGAGGGGCATGCACATGCATGCAGAACAGAGAATAACCCCTTCGTTGGCAAAAGATTTAGTGTCAAGTTATTTAAAAGCAGATTTTACCATCAATATTTTCCCGCTAGAGAAATGGATGAACCACATTGTTCCCACCAGCATGCATGCCATAATAAATGAAAACCAAACGCCATAATAAGAACTCAGTGTCTGATGTTTATTGGCTGAGGTAATGGCTTTTAGCAGGAAAATGTTGCTTTCACTGGGCAGAGTACACTGTTTATAATGCAAGCTTTTGAAGTCCAATAAGAAAAAATAAAAGAGGGTTTTGTTTTGTGTGGGGATTTTTCTTTGTTTTGGGGGGGGGGAGGAGTTTTTTTGTTGGCTTTTTTTTTTTTTTTGATGTGATACAAATCAGCTTAATACACAAATTAGGTGATCTCATCAGTCTGTTGCCCCAAGTAAAGCAAGACCATCACTGGCAAAAGGATGGGCTGACTAAATGCCACTGACTGGCATTAATATGGGGTACAAATGCAGACTTCATTACATAGGCAAAGCATGGCTTCTCGCTTTCAATCAGCTACAAACAGTTTAGCTGTACTGAAAAGCGAGATTTTAGACCAGCATCTCCTGTGTCACATTTTGCACTTTCCCATTTAGTCAGAGAATATGGCCTGCCTCGCTACCTCTCTGGCTAGAAGAAAATGACCTACAACCATCACACGCATCACTGATTCACACAAACCAGATGCCTTGAACAAAATGTCAGCCAACGGGGGTGGGGGAGAGAAAGCACTTTAAAATTCAACCAGAATTGTAAAATGTGGTTTAGAAGCTTTTGCCTTTCATTTTTCATAAACTAGATCACATATTTCCACTGAGGTCCTTTTCATTTCTTTGTTGTGGAATCAGCAATGCTTTAAAGCCACTAAAGTTCCATTTCTAACATGTTTCTGTTTTCGATCTAGCAGAGGGACTATTTATTTTCCTAGCCCATGAGGGACTTAAACAATTTGTCTTTGAAAACTATTATGAGTCTTCATCCTGACTGCTCTCTCCCACTCCCCAATCTGCTTTTCAGATTATGGTACTTTGATTTTTACCAACTCAGTTTATAAACTGCTGTAGAAAGCCAGTTACTCAGCATAAGTTGTTTAAAGTTTGTATGTTGTTTTTAAAATTTTCCTCATGAATGGTATTGAAATTCTGAAAACAAGGGATTCACTAGGGCATTGTGGACTAAAAATGTACAATTCACAGAACTATGGAGCTTCCAGGACTGCAAGATTGAAAACCCAAGCACATTTAAAGAAGGATGAGGCAAATCCAAGAGACACATTTCAGGGTACTACTTAAAAAAGTAAACCTGATTTCAGGGGAGGACGTCCTCCAATAGATTAAGTTTCATCTGAGGTAGTGTTACACTCTTTTTAGCCAGTCTCTGCTCCACTTCCCCATTAAGGCAAGGGAAAGGGACTGTCTACTGGTATGTCAGCCAACCACCTCCCATTTTCAGTACTGTAAGTATCCGCACACGCAGTTCCAATGTGTCAGCAATGATAGGGAGCATCTCTCTCAGCGACCGCAATCCAATTTTAGTTGCATAAGGGACATACACACACACAGTGCCCCTTCAAATCCTACTGGAGCCAAAACTGGCAGGCTGAATTTACGAAAATATTCCCATTTTAATCCACCAGCAATTTACATATTGGCCTATATGCTGTATTTAAACTCAGTTTGCATAGAAGCATATAGGAAACTGATGTGTATGAATATAGCAGACCGGATTTGTAACAAAAAGAACCTATTAGCATTTAGTGATCTGCTCTAGTTCTCTGGCCAACAGTTTCTCACTGTGAGGAGATGTGACCTAATGTCTAGACCAGGGCGTGGGGCATCAAGACTCCTGGATGCTCCTCCTAGCTCGGCCAGTGACTTATGTGACCTCGACCAGGTTGTTTCACCCCTTTGCACTTTCAGTTCCTCATCTATTAAAGGGGACAATATTTGCTTACTTCACATTATTAGACCTCAAATACTTTGAAACACTGAGATCCTTTGTTATCAGCACTATATGAATAAAGGCAAGCACTACTGTAAATGGCATGTGTAACAACTGTAGCTCACTCCTGTAAACAAGATATGATTAACAGAGATACCACTGCTACTGCATCACTGTTGCTTACTTCTAATATGTCTCCTCCCCGGCTTTCCCCGCTGCACTGTTTAAAGCAGCTGTTAAGAAACAAGTTAAGGAAAAAGTGTAGCTTTAACGAAACAAGGGATTTGCCTCCATTGTCAGAAATGACAGATGATAAATAGTTTCTAGCGAGTTCCTCTGTGAGCCTGGCCCCAGCTGTCGGGTCAGTATTAATGGTCTTGGGTTGGAGGGTTACCCTTCAAGTGGCCAACATAAGAGGAAGACCAAGGTGCCATGAGTTCAACAGCTGCAGTTTGTTTAAAGAATGCAGGCGCACACTGAAGTAGCACAATCAATCTGCACCCAACTCCCCCTCCACCTTTTCCTACCCATTTAAAGTGGAAGTAAAAACCTGAGAAGTTAAATATGGAGCAAGACAAACTGCCAGTAGATGGAAAGGAAGTGGTGCACATTTACCTTCAAGACTTCTCCCTCCCATTTTACCTTCCAGGTGAACAGGGAAGTTCTGTTAAACCTTGTAGTGTGATTTCAAATGAAAGGCATGGAAGTCCGAAACTTATGGAATGGCACATCAAGGGAAACTGTAGCTAATAGGCAAATATCTGAACAGCAGAAAGACTGCGCTAGGTCATACTAAAGCACCACAATGGGTAGCAGGCTATGGGAGCACCTACAGTTCCATAAGGAGATGCAGTGCTGAAGGCAGGCTGATTTCAGACACAGGCCAAACACTGCTGTGGGCCACAGCATGAGAGCCCAGCTCTGTTTATGGTTTCTTAATAATATCTTCTATATAAAAATGGGACAGGAGAGGTGATAAGGCAATGTATCACTCCACTATAAAAACAGTTCCCAGGAGAAAGAGAAGAAAAAACAACAGTGGAAAGGTTTAAATGACTCTGAGCCGATCAGGGCCCTACTCCAGCTCTGTCTGAGCAGTACAAAGGGTGCAGAAAGTGAGCTAAGAACTGTTCCTGGTGAATCCATAAATTGTATAAAGCCAGAATTGCACCATGCACCAACATTGCATGTAGTGCAGGCAGCAGAAGGCGGTGAAACCATGCTGTACTCTAGCCACCCTGGGCAATCCAGCCACTGGCTTTCCCTTCCTCTGCACCCACACACCCCAGGCATTTGGTGCAGACCTCAGGTGCAGCTCAGGATCCTGCCCCTTTCCCAAATATTCTGAATACAGTCACTGTTTAGTAATGGATTCTGGCCTTCACTGTCTAGGGTTTGCTGGCCCAGATTTGGGTCACATCTTCCAGGAGCAGGGTGTCCCTTCAGAATCAGTCATTTCCAGCTTGTGTGTCCAGTAGGACACCTAAATCTGAATAACCAACGAGCTGACCACCACCACCTACTCAAAAAAACTCAAGGCAACAGAGGAAATAATCAAAACAGACACACCACCAGAACCCTAACCAGGGATATTCTATCTACCACCAAAACCCCATAAAAAAGGAAACCCTGGATGCCCCATCATCCCAGGCATTGGTACTCTTACAGCAGGCTTATGTGGCTATGCGGATTCCCTCCTCAGACCCCATGCTATCAACACTCCTAGCTATCATTGAGACACCATCGACTTCCTGAGGAAAATCCAGTCCATTGGTGAACTTCCAGAAAACACGATCCTGACCACTATGGACACAGAAGCTCTTTACACCAATATTCCACATAAGGATGGGTTACAAGCTATTAGAACCACCATCCCAGATGATGCCACAGCACACCTTGTGGCTTAACTTTGTGCTCACGGACAACCATTTCAGATTTGAGGATAATTTATACCTTCAAGTCAGAGGCACTGCTATGGGTAACCACATGGCCCAACAATATGCAAGCATTTTTATGGGCGACTTAGAACGACTTTTCTTCAAGTCTCATCCCAAAGCACCTCTCCTCTACTTATGCTACATTGATGCCATTTTCATCATCTGGACCCATAACAGGGATGCTCTTTTAGATTTCCACAGAGATTTCAACAATTCCCACTCCACTATTAAATTTAGCCTGGAGCATTCCACTTAGAAGATCCACTTTCTGGACACTACAGTACAAATTAGGGATGGAGACATCAACCTGTCCTATACTGAAAACCTACTGATTGGTATAGTTACCTACGTCCCTTGAACTTTCATCCTAAACACACCACTCGATCCATTTTCTCCAGCAAAGCACCAAGATATAACTGGATTTGCTCTGATCACTCAGACAGAGACAGACATCTTCAGGATCTCTATCAAGCAATTCTTAAAACTACAGTAACCACCTCCGGAAGTAAGAAAACAGACTGACAGAGCCACACGGGTACCCCAAAAATCAACTACTGCAGGAGAGGAGCAGGAAAGAAAATAATAGAATGCCTCTGGTCACACACAACCCCCAAGTCAGACCTCTACAACAGATCATTAAGCACCTACTCTAAAAGATGGTGTCTCATTCTCTCGAGCCTTGGGAGGCAGACCTCTCCTCACTTACAGACAGCCCCCTAACCTTAAACAGATACTCATCAGCAACTACAGACCTAACAACAGAACCATTACAGCAGGCACATACTCCTTCAACAAACCACGCTGCCAACTTTGCCCACATATCTGCACGAAAAACACTATTACAGGACCTAATCACACCAGCAACTCCATTCACCTGCTCATCCACCAATGTGATTTATGCCATCATATGCCTGAAATGCCCTTCTGTGTTATATACTGGACAAACAGGACAGTCAGCGCAAAAGAATAAATGGGTACGAAACTGAGATCAGAAATCATAACATTCAAAAACCAGTTGCTGAGCACTTCCACCTTTCTAATCACTCTATGGATAGTTTGTTAACAGCTGTGCTCAAGCAAGTCAATGAGACATCAAGACTTCAAAGATAAACAGCTGAGCAAAGAATGATATGCAGATTCAATTATGTGAAAGCAGAATTAAATTGTAACTATGGATGCCTTTTCCTTTACAACAGGTGATTTGACTTCACCTTCCTTTATGTTCTGTTTCCCAGTATTTGACTCTTAACAACTGCTTTGGATTTGCTGTTAGTGTGACCCGATCCCATGTCTTACACTCCCCTGCATTTATTTTCCTCCCATTCTATAAGCTCCCCCATCTTCACAGCATCTGACAAAGCGTGATTTTCTCCCACAGAAGCTCATGCGATAAATAAATTTGTTAGTCTTTAAGCACCACAAGACTCCTTGCTTCTTCAACGAGTTAGTGTTTCCAAAAGGAGGGGAGTTCTGGGCTGGACACCCACAATGTGCTGCTGAAAAGACTCTTTGAGAAAAGGACATTTACCTAGTCACTTTTTCTATCATTTACTATGAAGCAGAGTAGTTCTAAGTTTTACACTGTCCACAGAAGACTGTGAGCAGGCTATAATCCCACAGCTAATGCGCCTCAGAACAAAAGATGACATGGCAAGGTGAGTCTGGTCTCCTGTCCCCAAAGAAGTTGGTGAGGCCAGTTCTGGGTGCTGTCACTCATCTCCTGCTGTCAAAGGATCCTCACCAGACTCAGGATACAGAGAGGTGCTGGTAGGGAGCAGCATAATTGTTTTCTCTCTGGGAGAATCTCCATTAGTAGGAATGGCAGAGACGGTGAGGGATCACTGGGCTGCATTAGGAAGGGACAAGAAAGACCCTGCAGGAATCAGACTCCTGAGCAGACAGAACATTGGCCCATTTCCTGTCATGGTTTAACTTGTGAACCATGTCAAGTATTCTAATATATTCATAACACTCATTTAGTTTGTTCATGCCTGCAATTGTCACTAAAACCAGACAAGTTAAAAGAGTCAGAATACTGATGGGGATAGAGAGTTCCTGGCTTCTGGTTACTAGTTCAAATCCAGAAAAGACAAGCAGCAGTAAAAAGTGTTATCACCCAATAGATCTGGGACAGGAGCTGGTGTTCCCTGTCCCTCAGTGTGATCACAGCACATGTCCACTCCAGATTAAAAGGGTTTTGGAGATTGGACTGTCTTCTCATTCATAGTGGAGATCTTTTTAATTCAAAGTCAAAGGACATTAGTTTGGGCCAAAAGTATTAACTTCTTCCAGGAGGCAGTAGCCTTTGTCAGCCCCTGTGCCAGCCCTGCCCACCACACCCTTAGCAGATGCTGGGGTGGGGCCCGGCCTCAGTTTTCCAACCAGGACCCAGAGCAGGGCCAGAGCCAACTCCAGCCAGCAGGCGGCCTCTGGTTCCTGGCCACGGCCAGCTCCCACTCCTGCCAGCAGGTGGCATCCAGTTCCTGGCCAAATCCAGCTGCCACTGGCAGCAGCAGCTTTGGGCAGGTCAACCCACCCCAATCCCCTCCAGCAGCCCTGCTCAGCAGAGGGTGGAGCCAGGAGCCCTGCACTGCAGCTTCTTTTTCCCTGCTGGCCACACTCCCCAGCAAGGAAGTACAGCTAGTGGGGACCTGGAGCCGTGGCATGCAGCTCTTCTGGCCCCAGGAGGAGCTGGGGGCAGGCCAGCGGGGAGCCTGAGCGGCACAGCATGCCACTCAGGGTCAGCCCATATGCTGCGTTTGGCATGCATGCTGGGGGTTGCTGACCCCGACTTATTCCATTAATAAATGTAGAAGGGCATCGTTCCCTAGCCTTTGTACCCATCAGCATCACCACATTCAAAGCAGTGCGTAATCCTGTAGCCTTTTCTCAGCTATAATTATTGCTGGTGTCAGGAGACAACTTAGTCAAACAGAAGCTAAGCACTAACCTCAGGACTTAGTCCATCATTATTATTGCGAATTAAGGACTGACTGACTGATTGGTATCTTTATAAGATACTCTTAAAGACTGACGAGCCCCATAAGCTACTCTTCTAGCTGCTGTGCAAAATTCAAAGGATTTCTCAACCTCCTTGGCACAAGCTGGCCAATATGATTCTTTGCCAGACATGCTTAAAGATTCACGGTTATTACTGCAGCTCCCCAGATTCTGCAAGAAGCCACTGCCTGTCTCCTTATGCCTCACAGGAAGTGCAAAACACATCAGACTGGTCTTTTAACACTCTCATTGAGTGCAGGATCTACTTGCCTTTTACCTTTTTCAAGCTCCTTTTCCAGTCTAGCTTTCTGATCTATCTTCCACTAGTTTTCCTGAACCTTCCATCTAGCACTACCACCTACTCTCAGAACACATACACACAAGTGTTAGGATCTAAATCCTCCAAGCATTTAAAACAATCTTCCACTTACTCCGTCATAGTGACTTGACATCTCTTCAAATCTCATCTTAACTCTTTCTGGCTTTTCCTCTGCTCCACTTTTCTCCCTCTGCCAGTCCAACTAGAGTAGGGGTCTCAAACACATGGCCTGCAGGCCACATGTGGCCCCTAAAGCGATTTCCTGTGGCCCACACCACCATCATTAATGATATTTACAATATTGTTGCATGAAAAGATTTCAGTGGTGTGGCCCTCGGGCTAATGTACTAGTCCTCATGCGGCCCTATACAGCCCTCATGCAGCCCTCGTGGTGATTTGAGTTTGAGACCCCTGAACTAGAGCATCTATACCTGTTTATTTAGGAAGTCTGAACAGGTTTACAAGTCACTGCCATGCAAATATCAAACACAAAAGAACCATTACAACAATGACCTTCTTTAATTAGAGAAATCTTATGCAGTAGTCGTGCCATTCCCCTCCCAGGATCTGTTCTGACATGTGACCTCCCCTGATCTCCACTTCTGAAGTACAACTTAACCCACTATGCCAGGTGACCACTCACTAGAGTCAGTCCACACCAGCCTCCTGTGTAATCAGTCCCAGGCAGTAAGCATGTGCCCACAAGTCACTTAAGAGGATGGCTTCCCCAGCAAGCACTCCCAGCTCCCAGATACCACATCAGGAACTTCCATCCTACAGAGGTTGGGACCCTTCCCCAATCACTACAGACTCAAAGCCTTGTTCATCTATTCATTAGAGAAATGGGTATGCCCCGTCTTACTTGTTCACACCATTTAAAGTCCACACAGCTTTAGATAAAACAAATACTAGTTCATTGATTAGAATACGATTTTAAGTGAGTATATAGCAAATCAATGTACAGTCATTTAATAAAGGAGTCAGGAGTTACCACAAGCTAGAAAATGCATGCTAATCTAACAACACTGCCCTAACCTCACCTCATGGTCCAACATTACTCACAAGAAGTTTGGCTCACAGATGTTTTTACAGTCACTCTCTGCCCAATACCAGGCAGGGCCCAGATCTTGATTGAAGTTGGAGGATGTTTCAAGATGGAGTCGCTCTAGCAAAAAGCACCTAACTATTCAAAGTGTCTGTGTTTTTCAATCCCACTCAGTCACTCCTCTCCCTGGGCTAGGTGATTTCCTTTGTTCCACCTGAGCCAGGGAGCTCATTTTGCATTGTTTTTGTCATGTTACCTCTCCAGCCTCTGTGCTGAGAGAGAGACCCGAGAGTCTGAGCTACATAGCGTGCTTTACATCTGTACACATATACAATGCTGCAAGAAACATGATACCATAACAGTAAGGTAGAGCATTCAAAAGGGAATGTTGCCTGGCATAATTGGCATCAAACTACATAATTACATCGCAAAAGTGAACAGAAAAGTTACTTAGATCATAACCTAGGGCTGCACGGATGTGCATCCCATGACAGTACTATCCAGTTACCTTTTGTACTATTTCATACTGCAGAATGAGCCTCTTTACATGATCCAAAACATAAAGGTGTTGGTATTTTATTAAATTAAATGAAAATATTTATCATGATCAAACCAGGCATAGCTATCAATTATTAACATTCAGAAGAATCTAGACAGGTGTGATGGGGTTTTTTTGCAAGCAAATGTACTAGTGTACAAAACAGATGTTTTATGAAAAAGGAAATAAGAGTGATAAGTTCTTGGCCTAAAAGCTTAAAAGGATTCAAGAGCAAATCACACGATGGTTCAATATGTGCTGCAAAGAGCTGCAGCAGACACGTTAAAGAGCAATTTGTGACTTGAGCCTCCGCATGAGTATCACTGGTCTTTATGTCCTTGGCACAGCCTCAGTATAGAGGGCTAGACTAGATGACATCTCAAGGTCCCTTCCAGCCCTACATGCGTATAATGCTTTATGACAGCAGTTGCCATTTCATTCCCTCACTGAAGGCAATAATTTTTGTAAGGCATTTCCAACTTTCATTTCCAAACAGGATACATAACAAATGCTCTTTCCAAGGTTTACATGAATCTAATTTAAGGTTTAGGCTTCAACATCCTTTAAGGTGCAAATTTTCTTTTTAATCAAGCTTTCACAGCACAAATAGCCACAAGACAGCTACGAAGAATCTCTATTTGCCAATTCAGGATCATTCAATATGAAGGTCACTTCAAACAATCCTACACAAATGGCTCTAAAAGCCCTTAACTGACTCAAGTACAAAGAATATTTTTATCTATTTTATCATACAAGACATGGGTCAAACACTGAGTGAACAAAGATTAATCCATGCTTGTAAAGGAACAAAATATTGTATACTTAGAAATTCATTGCACTTGTATCAACAGGGTGCAACAGTTTTAATTAAGAGACACTAATGCACCCACAAAATCTACTGCATTATGACAATTATAGCTTTCCTAGATTGGCTGCCAGTATGATATAAGGTCCAAAAGAAATTACCCCTTTCTACTGCAAGAGAAGAATAAATTGGTTTCCTTGAATCCAGTGGTTAAAGAATCCAAGTTCCTGACCTTGACTGTTTTACTACTAGTAATCTATGCTGTAGGGAACAATTGGGATGACATTTGCTGAAATGTGTGGGATTTATGGTATAACAGGCTGTCCATATGTGCCAAAAATATACAACTCTTATATCCAACCAAATCAAGATTAATTATCTATTCAAATACCAAAGAGAACAGAGTGCAATACAGGTGGTGCAAGAAGCTGTCTGGCTTTCTTACACTATGAAATAAGTTATTTTTGAGGTCATATTAAATATTATGTATCTTCTATCATACTCTCATTGGGAAAAGGAAAAATAGCTTCTCTGTCATTTTCTGTGCTGATTCCCCCTTCCCCAAACAAATGCTACAAAACCCTTTCATAGACAGTCATGTTAAGCTCACACAAAAACACCATATTGCCTGACTTTGATCACCGAGACAATCTGATAATTACTGCACCTTTATGACAATCCCTATTCGGAGGCAAAAAAAATATTGCACCTTCCTATCCACCCACTACAGGGCATTACAGATCAAGCCTATTTCTCCTCTTCCCTGCCTCCACCACTGGCCTCGTGGTATTATTGCTGATAGTTGTTACAGCTACGGTGTCCAAAGAGCTGTACGTTTGACAGAGGCCTCATTTTCTAAATGCCATCCTTATTCCCTTCTCATTTTCTAAAGGCATAAAGTCAACTTCATGTACTTCCTTTCTTCAGCAGCAACAGCTAGCCTTTAAAATCACAAAGCAAACATCCTTTTAATAACACAGACAGATCACAGAGGACAGTTCTTCTGCCCCCACCTCCACCTCAAATGTGAACAAATTGCTAATACCCTTGGCAATCTACTTAGTTTCCCTCTTAATCCTCGTCTTAACCAACTCTCTCCCCTGCAGGAGTTCCTATCAATATGTCACTAGCAGTCACTTAAGGTAGTCAAGAGCCAATGTCATTGTGAACCAACAGTGGAATGACTCGATACCCAGCAGGAGACCAGTCTATACTAGGTAGCACATGACAACATCAATCATTCTTGAAAAAATATGCCAAGTTGGCTCAAGCCGGACTACCAAGGGAACACTCCTCTCTTCACATAACCATACAGCAAGGCATGTTTGTCTTCCTTCCTCAACACTCTAGTCCTAAACCAGGACCACTTGTACACAGCCCTTTCACATGCCTCACAACTGCATGTGTGCACACACACCTGTCAAGTCAAAGATTATGAGACCAAGTGACAACAGCAGCAGCTTTGCAACTTCTGATTTCGTGCACAAACCTGGAGACTTGAAATTTGAGCCATGTTTTCCCCTCCAGGTGCCTTTGCAGTAGCATATTATGATGAAAAACTTTCATTATAATGTTATTAGTTTTGCATCACCTCAGTAACACAAATAAACAGTTTTCAGTAGATCACAGTTAACCAATGATTATGTTTTTTCTAAGGAACACAACAGTTTTAACAACTATTGACCAATCAGTAAACTGAAAGCAATAGCTGCCAATACTAAGCTCCCGTTGATTCTTTTATGGCTCACTGACCATGTGGTTTACTTTACATATGCCAGCAACAGTGCCAGGAAAACAAAAGATGACAAAGCTCTCACTGCATCCATTTCCCAACCATGACTGCCTAGGGGCCATGCCTGATGTACAGGTCATCCAATTCTTTTCCATCTTTTCTTTACTTTTAATTAAAGCTAGTGATTCACGACATATAGAGAGGAAAGAACACCACTATCTAGTATTCAGGCTACCAGAGTGTAGAGGAGGAGGGAAAATATAAAGTTTATGCCCCTCTGATGATGCATAAAAGAACCAATTGGAATTGGTGAGACCAAACAGAGTACTGTGTCCAGTTCTGGGTCCCCCACTACAAAAAGTATGCGAACAAATTGGAGTGACTCCAGCAGAGGACAATGAAAATGATTAAGAGCCTAGAGCATATGACTTACAAGAAGAAGTAGGTTTGTTTAGCCTGCAGCAGAGAAAAGTGAGGGAGAGATATGACAGCAGCCTTTAACCACCAGAAAGGGGGCTCCAGGGAGGATGGAGCTAGGCTGTTCTCAGTGGTAGAAGATGACATAACTAGAAGCAATGTTCTCAAGTTGCAGAAGGGGAAGTCTAGCTTGAATATTTGAAAAAAGTTTTTCACTAGGATGATGGTGAAGCACTGGAATGGGAAGTGGTGCAATCTCCATCTTTACAAGTTCTTAAGACCCATCTTGACAAAGTCTTGGCTCGGATAGTTTAGTTGGTGTTGGTTCTGCTTTGAGCAGGAGGTTGGATTAGATGACCTGCTGAGCTCCCTTCCAACCGTCATCTTCTGAGATTCTTCGGGGGGAAAAAACGGTTCTGGTTTTGCTTAAGAACCCCACACATTAAAAAAAATATAGACTGGAAACTTATATGGACAACTGGATTATGAAAATCCAAGTATTCAACAAGTGAAACCTGAATGACTGAGGGAAAAGATTTTTATTAGGCTGCTTATGCTGCTCCTTTAGTATCTATTTAACTCACATACCCTGCTGTTGCACGAAAAGATGTTCGTTAAAGATTCAAACTCTACCAACATCTCAGTTAAGTGTTGAAAAATTGCCTAACCTCGCTCTCTGGATCCCAGAGTAGGTCCTAAGAAAACCCCTTTAAGAGAAGCAGTGAATCATATCTCACTTGGTAAATGGTTGTTTTCAAAAGGACTAAACCTTTTAAGTATATTTTCTCCAGAGTTCAGTTTCCAAGTACACGCAGCTTCTAAAGCCAAAACTCAGCTGGGAGGTTTCCGCTAATCAGTACAGCCACAAAGTGGAATGCAAGAATGACGATACAGTATCTGTACAGTAGGACTAAATGTTTTTACTACCCCTGAATTGATAGACATGTTAATTGGAGGCAGCTGCAGGGAAAAAAATGCCCTGATGACATGATTCATTCCTTTTCATAGATAATTACATCTGCTCATAGTGAATCATTAATTCAGAGAATTTTTTTTCTATTAGTTTAAACACAGTAATTAGATTTGTTAGTGTGTCAGACAAGGCAAACCAGGTGACATGTCTTCATTCAGGGACTTGTTTATAGTTTCGTTGTTGTCAGTTGTAAATTAAATGGCATTTAGACACCATTAACTTTCACCAAGATAAATCCAGTATTTATCAGTGACAAAGGCAGTGCAGACACCAATGGCAGCAGTCTTCCAAGGGGTGCAGTAGGAGCAAAAAAACCAAAACCAACTTGTTTAAAGACTGAGCTTGGTAAGATTACGGAGAAGACGGTACAATGAACTTGCCTACAAATGGCATTGGTTCCATCTGCTACTGCTGTTAGCAACAATCTGCTTTGGCTGGAAAGGGAGAAAGGGATACAAGATGCAGAGGGCCCTGAGTCTCTCTCCCAAGGGTCCAGATGGTTGGTCTTGCTCACATGTTCAGGATCTGACTAAACACCATATTCGGAAATAGAAAGGATTTTTCCTTCAGGTCAGATTGGCAGAGACCCCCTGGTGAGGGAGTGAAGCACATTCATCATTAGGACAAGAGTTTTATGCTTGTTTGAAATAGTGTAAATGGTGGATTCTCTGTAACTTGAAGCATTTAAATCACTATTTGAGGACTTCAGTAACTCAGCTGCAGATTATAGACCTATTGCAAGAGCGAGTGGGTGGGTGAGATTTCAGAACTTGCAATGTGCAGGAGGTCAGCGTAGCTGATCACAATGGTCCGATCTGGCCTTAAAGTCTCTGAACAAAAGACTGGCCACTAACTCAGCAGCAGGGAGATGTTAACAGCATAGTTTGTGCCCCTTAACATAACAAGCATTTTTACTATAATCCCATTTCTCAGGATTTGTAGCCAGGCTATCTGGTTCAGCATTCTGTAGCAGAGGACTTCAAACTCCATGAGCAAGATGACTGTCTTGCAACTTCTGAAAATAATAATTAAGGTTAACCAAACACTGCAAGGTGATATTGCCCCATTTCACAGGCGAGGAACAAAGTCACAGAGAGGTTATGTGATTTGCCCACAATCAGTGGACAAGCAAGGAAGCAAAAGATGTTAATCCCAAAAGCTAGTCCTCTGCTGTGACTACCAGATCACAATAGTCAAATGGCAATCACAAAAGAAGGGGTTTTCTTAGGTGTGTGTGGCATGACCAACAGCTTGAATATCAGCTCAGATTTTTCCATACCCAAACTAAAACTGAGAATTAGCAATTACTATGCATTTTGAGCTGCTGTTGTTGTAAAAGGCAGGAAATGTACCAGTTGCATTTCATTTCATTTCTTTCTTTGGCTACTTGAAACTTAGAATATAAATGAAGCTTTCCCAGACAATTACTGGTTTTCCTACAAGAAATCAACATCATTGTTTAAAGGGAACCCACCCCTTTCTCCAGTTCTTAAAATGTGTATCTTGGGAGTGCTAAGACTGTGCAAGTTGTAGTTCAATTCCATAAGCAGCATAAGCTCATCCTAACGTGTTACACTGACAGGACATACTCTGTTCAGGTTCATGTCACATTCTCATCCAAACGATGCTGTACACTTTATCTTCAGGCATACACGCAGTTACAAGAAGCGTTCCAGATGCCACAATAAACAAGTTAAGCCCCAATTCTTGCAACACCTATGAGCTTAACTCCTGTTTCTCTCAAAGACCTGAAGAATGACCTTTGGTCAAGACAGACATTTAAAGTCTCTCATCTCTCCCAAAACATTACTTTCATTTTTACTCTTAGCGCCACTGCTTGTTTGTGTAACTGGAGACTTGTCATGCCCTTTCTTCCAGAATGATTTAAACTGCTCCAGTGTTAAAAGTAAAACAGAAAGAACAAAGATTCTCAAATGTTAATCATCTTGCAGAGGATCCACTGGGAGTAACTGAAAAAAATGCAATGCTTTGTGATCTGCTGACCTCACTTCCAGGTTACTGCCTGTTCAACACACAGAGACTCCCTTTCCTGTACATATGGTGCACGACTTGGGAAAGAATTTACCTCACCAGCTCTTTTAGATTGGCCATTCAGAGTTCAAAGTTCCCTCCGCAGTGACTACAGAATCAGAACTATTATCTACTGCTAAATGCTGATAATGTTTTTGGTACTGCACAGTTCAGTAAAGCACAGACATCCCTCTGTCCCCACAGGTTCCGATGCACTCACAGACACAAAGTGCAAACTCCAGAGAACTGGAAGGCTTTTTTGTGTGTGACATTTCAGTTTTCTTGTCATGGACTACAACAGGAAGGCATTATGACCAGAGAATCCAGAAAGTTAGTTCTGTTCTCTGAAAAGGCTTTAGCCACAGACACACAGAACGCCACATAAGTTCCATGTGATCAGTATTTAGATGCTGATCTCCCAAAATCATATTCTGCTGAACCAGGTACCCTTGAATTTACCATCTACAACAGGGGTCTCAAATTCAAATCACTGCGAAGGCCACAGGACAACTAGTACATTAGCCCTAGGGCCACACCACTGAAACCTTTTCATACAATGATACAAAGTAGAGTCAAAACGAAAAAAAAAGTAATGTATATATGACGAGCAAGTAAGAAAGAATTACTTCCATTCAAGATGGAGGTATCATCAGGAAGACAAACAGTAAGTAAACACTTTAAATTTTGCATTATCAATTATTTGAGACATTCTAAGTGTCGTGGCTAGCCACAGGAAATAACTTGAAGGGTTTGAGGCCCCTGATCTACAACGTGATACAGGAAAACCGTCTCCAAAAGAAACGAAGAGCCCAACATCTATTTCACGAGAGAGAAACAAACATCATCTGCTCCCTTTTCTCCTTTCAACCTAAGTTAATCAAGTGGGGCTAAGAGGACGGCTGGTATCAGTAATTCAAAGGGAAACCAAACCACCCCCTGCCACTATGGAGACGTGCTAGCTTTGTTAATGGAGAAAAGTACACAAGGACTGGAGTGGAAGAAAAGATTGAAGGAGGAAAAAGGCTGCTTTTATTACAAACCTAGCTATTGTCAGCTGCACTCTGTGGCTAGCCAGCTACTTAACTCACTTTATCTTGCAGAAGTTACACAGCACTGCTAAATTAGCTTGCCACTTGACTAGGAGATCTGTGTTCATGGACATCTAAGACTACACATTTCATGCAATGTTAACAAGCAAAGGAAAGAAAAACTACTGTTTTTAAGGGAATAATGCAGAGGGTTTTTTTATTTTTATTTTTAACTATTCTCAAGTCATTTATCCATTTATTCCTCCAACAAAAACATGAAGAATTGTGTGGGGAGGGTGGTGGCTCAAGACTGTTTAAGAGTGTATGAAACGGCTGTTCCCTCTAAAAACACCATTTGTATTGCCAGTGAGAGATTGCAACACAACCATGACACTGTCCACTTACTCAATAAAATATCATGAATCCCAGCTGGAGACTCCTTTTCCTTCCCCGAGGGAGAAAGATGTTTTTCATGGGTAGAGTGTGGAGAGAGATGCAAACTAACATTAAACCACGATCCAACCTTGGGGAAGATCATTACACACCTCCAAACATGTATGAAAGTTGGCCTGCATGAGTAGCAAACTAGTGGTGAATTTGCCTCCTTTATCTGTGGCCTCATCCGTAGCACAAGAGTGACATATGTTGACAATGATGAGCACAAGAAGGTTAATTCCCAGCCCTTGAACTTACACTGAAAATGCCTCGGTTGCATGAGCAGAAGAACAAATCCTTCACCGTGCTGCAGAGAGTGAGAGACAGACTTGCTGGAACATGGTACCTACTATTGTTTTCACAACAACTTCAGTAAAATGAACAAGGATCCTGTGGCACTTAAAGACCAACAAATTTATTTATCGCATGACCTTTCATGGGAGAAAGTTCCACTTTGTCAGATGCTTTGAAGACTAACATGGGTACCCCTTTTGAACATAATTTCAGCCCACCTACACGAGCAACTAAACCATTTTCAACACCAAATGTAGTAGAGGGAATCAGTGGCTGGCAACCACTGCAAAAATAAATAGTTTCCCTCATGTAGGCAGCCATCTATGAGCAAGTCCATAGTCTGGCAACCTGAATGGTCACATCAGTGTTTTCCGACAGAAAGTGCCATGTACAACACAAGGCATCCTCACCCCACATCCTAACCCCAAGAGTACACTCCACAAATCAAACCCCATTTCTAATATTAACTTACACAGAGTAGTAATCAATAAGGCAGGTTAAAAAGAAAGTTACGACAGTTAAAAAATGGCAAAACTGCCATTTTTCAGTGCCTAAACTTTATTTTCTTACCATTATTAGCAGGAACCATTTGAAAGTCCTTTTTTTCCATTTCCAAAAAGGAATCTTGCACTAAAGTCAATAGTGTTAGCCACTCTATGAAATAAATATATATATTTTATACAAGGAACAGCTTAAGAATTGCTTCTCTATTGAATGTGATTTTTTAAAAAAATGGGAAAAGGACATATAGCATAAAAACTGGTAGAGTGAAAAAGACAACTTTTGTTGTTTACAATATGCTGTCAATAGCTCCCATCTCTACTCCTTATTAAGACTGGTTTTTACCAGACTTCCTTGAAATGTATTGTTCTAGGAGACTTGTTTAAAAAAATGCTTTCAAACAACTCCCAGCAACGTGAAATAAAAAAGTTACTCTTAATCATCCCTCTGACTCCACAGGAAAAAAAAAACCCATACCCCACTCCACCCCCACGGTCAGGCAGACACAATTTAGGAGCATGGAAAATGTTAGTGACTTGAATGACAAGTCAGGTCACACAATTCCCCAAATCCCACAGCAATTCTCATGACCTTTATTCAAACAAGGTCTACTGCAGGGGGTCTCAATCTCAAATCACCATGAGGGCAGTGTGAGGACTTGTATAGGGCCACATGAGGACTAGTATGTTAGCCCAAGGCCGCACCACTGAAACTTTTTCATTCAACGATATTGTAAATATCGATAATGACAGTGTCATTAAAGGCCACAGGAAATAACTTTAGGAGCTGCATGCAGCCCACGGGCCGCTTATTTGAAACCCCTGGTCTACTGATTGTCTCTCTCCAATAGACTAAAAATTTTGCCAAGGACCGGAAAATGTCTTCTCTTCCAACTAAATATCTGAGTAATGCCTCTTTAGAGCACTGTCTCCACTCCATTGCACCACTTGAGGATGTGGTTTTATTTAGTCGATTTCTGAATCAATTGCTTGTTTTTACTGACCATCAGTTGATCTGGGGGTGGCGGTGGAGGGAATTGATCTGACAGCAGCAAATTTGCATCTATCAGTGTAGAAATGCCCAAATTAAGGACAAGTTGAATTTTGCCCTTAAAACACAGATAATCTTATTAAGCATAACATGACCAAAATTACATCATTTAAGTACAAAATCTACATATAAATCTGTTAATTAGTTTACAAGTTAAAGTTTTAAAAAGTGGATGCTGAAAAAAATTTAGTATCAGTCTCAGAATTGTATTTGTTATGAATGATCTCATCTCAGACAGTTGTCTGTCTACAGAAATCTGTCAAGACATAAACTCAGTACATCTACTGCAATGATTTGTTTTTGAAAAGACGTTTGGGGACTTAATGGTCTTTTTTTTTCATTACACTGTACAACTGAAAGTTACTCTTCTAGCAGAGGCTGAAGAATTAGTATTCTCCCTCTGTTTTGAGAAAACTGCACTATCCCTGAAAGTTGTTTCTAAATTACTGACATGTCTCCCATCCTCAATGCCATCTTAAGATATATTGGGGGGGAGAGGGGGCAGGGGGTCTGGAAATAGCATGTGTGTTTAAGATTCTTTTAAATTAATTTTAAAAATTAAAAACATGTTGCCTTTCTGGCATACACAATCCGTAATTTTCCTTGCCTCTGGCTTTACCACCATGATCAACCTGGGGAGTTGGATAGGATGTACCATAATCAGCAAAAGAATCCCTCCTCAATTCCAAGGGAGACTAGATTTGCCTTCTCACTTGTCTCTACCACTTCAACAAAGTCTGTTCCATCAAGTGCTAAGGGACCATAACGCCATCCCCAAAAAGTCAGTTTCTGTCTGGAGTGACTGTGATAATCAACTCCCAATGTGAATAGAATGTAAAACGATGCAGGGACACACAGAAAAACTTGCAAAGAACCTACTGCCTCTGCTTATAATTCTGCAAAGCAGCAAGGCTGTGAAATTATGGAGACTTAGGGGTTTCAGTGCTTTTCAGAACCTTGTGGGAAGCAGTGAAATTACCAACTATCATGTCAATTTCACACCACTGCTGCTTACCTAAAAGTACGTTGGAGCTAGTCTAATGACAAGGTGGTCCAAAAAAGATTAGGAGAGGGGGTAAAGAAGCAGATCCCACTGCCTACTGCCTCACTCACTCTTCACAGCAGGCCAGAAGTGACAGAATGAAGCTCCTTCTCCCTTGTATAATTAAACAGAAATCCAGATTGAAGACATCTACTCTAGCCAGATGCCGATACTAAAAGAAACACTACTAGAAATCCTAGCACCTCCCCTTCCCAGCTGCATGGTGGCCTGGGCTTCTCGCTAGATGTTGGCCTGAACCTCCAGTCTTCCCCATCTTAGTCTTCTGTATGTAGCTTTCACTAATAGGCAGTCTTTCTGCTACTGGTTCCACCTATTCATTACCTGCTCTCTCTGCAAGAAATAGAACTAGACTAACACAGCTTTCCTTTTTGAAACTAAAAGAAATATGAGTATCTAATTAAATACTCATTTACCATCTTTAACTTCAGTCTGCAGCTCCTAATTCTGGTCTGGCACATCAAGATTTTAGAAAATCTTGGAGCTGGAGCTACACTGCATTATAGATCACAGTGGCTCTCAACCTTTCCAGGCTTTAGTACCCCTTTCAGGAGTCTGATTTATCTTGCTTATGCCAAGTTTCAATTCACTTGAAAACTACTGGCTTATAAAATCAGACATAAAAATACAAAAATGTCACAGCACACTGTTACTGAAAAATTGCTTACTTTCCCATTTTTACCATATAATTACAAAAATAAATCAGTTGGAATATCAACATTGTACTTGCATTTCAGTGTACCTTATATAGAGCAGTATAAACAAATCACTGCCTATATGAAATTTTAGGTTGTACTGACTTTGCTAGTGCTTTTTAGACAGCCTATTGTAAACCTAGCCAAATATCTAGATGAACTGATGTACCACCTGGAAGACCACTGCATATCCCTACAGTTATATGTACCCCCGGTTGGCTACCACTGATATACCAGATCTTAGAGAGATATTTATTGCTCTTTAAGAGCAAATAACCTACCCCTAGTTTGAGAAAAGCATTAGCAATGTGAATGCCAAAATGAAGCATGCACTGGGCATTTCAGTAAACAATGAGAGCATCAGTTTAGCACATGGACAGCAATATGCTACACAGATTTTATTCAAGGCAAGACATTTCCATTCACTTCCAATTACAATGAAGCAAACAACCACCAGTGGGGGGGGGGGAAATCAGTTGATCTTATTCTGCCCCAAGTTTATTTCACACACAAGCGTGAAGCAGAATCTTGCCCAACATGTCTATTGTTGGTTTTTAATTCAAATGCAAATCACCTAAAACTAATCTTTGCCTTCTAGCTGCAGACTGGTAGCCTGACTGAGTCAGAACAGTACTGTTTAGGAAGATTATTTTAATATAAACAATTACCTTGGGGTAGGCAGAAGACTTTTCACAGCACAGTCAAAATGAAAATTCTCCCTATTTTACCTGGTTTTGTATTCTTTTAAAATTATCAGGTTTGGGAACTCCACTTTAGAGTTCAATTCATATTGCTAATTCTTTGGCAAAAGATCACGTTATCCACAAACACTGGCTGAAATCCCAATTGCAATAATATGATGCCGCAGGTCATGTTACGTATAAACAAGACAATGCAGAGGCGTGGAGAAAGTTGACATTCAAAAGATAAAGGCAAGGAACAAGCCTATTTGAAATTACATCCAAAGCAACTACATTAAAACACTGCAAACTTCAAGTCAAGGACTTAAAAGGTAAGGAACACCAGAATAAAAGCTGCCTATGCTAGTGCCCCATGGACCCAGTTAACTCCTCACTCCAAGGTCCCCCACTGCTATGTCCCAGGCCCAGCACCTCAACCCTCCACATTCCAATCAAGCAGCTTACCTACGTCCTCTCCTTGCTACCACAGGAGGAGAATTAAGCCTTGGGGTAAGCAGGAGGAAAAGAGATTCTCCATGCTCTCCCATTTTAGTGCCCAGCACCACAGTGGTCCCTGGCTGCTTGGAGGAGCAATTGCAGGCAAAGAGCTTATCAGCCCCACTGAGCACAGGTTAAATCTTGGGAGGATTTAATTGTTGAACTTTACAAAGTCTCTGAGATTTTTAGAGGCTCATAACTTAGCCAAAATACGGACAAAGCTTTACAGGAATGAAAAAAGACTATGCAAATGACAAAATACCAGTGGCTGATTCAGAAGGCCTAATGAAGTTAGTGTGGTCTATAAATGAATATGGCAAAGAATATGGTCAAGATTTGAATGTAGACAAGACAGAAAACTACAATGGCATGCAAGGACTCAGAAAAATATACAAGATTCCAGAGAACAACACTGCCATACAACCAATAAGAAACTACGGCTATTGAGGAAGCACCATTACAGGAGATGGACATTAGCACCAAAGTAGCAAGAGCAAAAGACATTTTATGAAATAATAAACACCTGATGAGAGGGACAAAAATATGCCTAAATTCCAACACTTAAAAAACTGACATTTGGTTTGTGTTAAACTATGGCTGTGAAATACAGACATGCAAACAATTGAGAGTAAAGATCCTAGAATGATGGTGTTACAAAAGAATTCTGAAATATCACAGAGAGACTGTGTAATCAACAGAAAAGTACTGCAGATGATGGGAACTCAGCAAACTCCAGTCAGATTTTATAAGAGAAAGATTTGATGTTTGGAGCATATTTTAAGGCAATGCCTGATTACGGGCACTGGAAGGGAAAGCTAATAGCAGAAAATGATGGCCTTGGATGGACAATGTGGTATTCTAGCTAGATTAAAAGTAGTATTCAATTGCATCTTCAAAGCACAAGTTATACAGCTATTTGTGATGTTCTAGCACAAGCCCCACAGCCTGAGTCTGTCAACCCAGGCTGGGATGCTCAAGCCAAAATAATATACGGATTGCGAAGGGTTGAGTAACTTTCCTACAGACCCCTATCTGCGCTGACTACACAATGCATCGAAGGCATAAAATCTTTCAGCCAAGTGCTCCCAGGGAAATGAATCAGACGGCTTGACAAATGATAGCTGGCTGGCTTGTGTTAGCATGTTTGGTTTCACTGCTGCATTACAACCTATCTGCAGGACTTGTACTTGAAAATGCTTTTCCACCTTGCTGCTTGAACAAAGATGCTATGAAATGAAATGATGCACTGGCATCTGCTTTACCATGACATGCTAAAATGTTACCTACAACATTATGCTCTACTAGGAGCAACCAGATGGGCATAATTTAGGTTTGTCTGCTTCCAGGAAAAGGGACCATCACTGTCTATGCCAGAGCAAAGAACCATTCTAGTGCTGAAGCATTGACTACTACCAAAGCATTGTCAAAAAGACACACACAAAAAGCCTGAGCCTACTTGGAGAATCATTAACAGTAAGATCCCCAATAGAGATGACCCACCACACCCTCAGCTCATCTGCATTTCTAATACAGTGCAAAGGTTATGTGCTTACAAGTCAGGCAACAAGGCTGAGCATTTGTCAGAGCTGGGGCTTTATGGCTTTTTATAGGAAGGAAAATCTTTTTCTAATTTTAGTGACCACAGAGGGGTTTCACCCAGTAACGAATTTACTCCATGCAGATGGATTACAAACTGAAATTTCATTATCTGAATTTGCCTTTTATTATGTTTGATAAACCCCCATGTCATAAGAGTGAGTAACGTATCAGAACACTACTATAATTATTTAGTGGTGCAATCACCACCCCACTACCATCTCTTAGAGCATTAATTTATGCTTTAGAAGCATATGGGATCTCTCTCTCCAGTCACATTAACCTCAAATCATGTTTACAACTGAAATATACAATTTTGTCTAAACAAACACTTGCGCCCAGTGTTCCTCTAGGTCTACTGATGTCTAGTAACAATTAATTCTGCATATGCTCAATCTAGAAATAATGACCCATGGGACCAGTTCGCTGTTGAACTTTAACTGAGCATTACCTGCCACTATCAAGACTATTTCTGAAAGCAGACCTCTGCTAATATCATAATGCTATTTAAATAGGCAAGAAAATCACATCTACTCAGGTGCTGCACAGTGGAGAGTTCTGTTTTTAGACAAAAAGTCAGTGTAATATCCAGTTTTATCCTAATTTCTCTCTCACTCTAGTTGGAATGTTACAAGAAGTTTTTGGTTCAGTTTTCTGGTCCAGTGAAGCGCTGATGACTAAAGTGCTTCCATATGTTATATTTATTTATTATAGAAAGGATCAGGGAAGAATTCTAACTGCCTAGCAATTGGTGAACATTACAAGAGATCAATTTTTGACACAGTTGCCACAATTCTGCTTTTGGGAATTGCTCAGTGTTGGAAACGGACTGCAATAGTCTGAACGGCAGTCTGGAGGGAAGTTCCTAACTCAAGCAGGTCTGAACCATATCAGCCAATGCATCTTACTTTCTACATGGAGTTTAAATGCATCCCTGGAGACAGAGCCCTGCAGTACGCTACATATCTCACTACTGTCCATCTCCCCCTGACCTCAAACCTCAATACACATTTCCACCTGAAGACTCTTCACCTCCTTCTGAGCCTCCCTCTATGGTGCCCTTCCCTGGAATTGCCTCCCTAACGCTGCTGTGAAAACTCTTTTCACAAAACTCAAAGGGGCTCTGTAGCACCACTGTTTGCAAACACTGCTGTTGAACTGGGAGATGAATCCACCTTCTGATCATCCAGCGCTTTGTGCATCTAAATTGTTGCCCAGTGTTCATCCATTTACACTCTAAGGCCATGGAGAAGGGTCTGTCTTCCCTGCATATTTTATACAGTGGCTAAGCACAAAGTTGGTGTTCAACAAATGAAAAGCAGCAACGTTAACAACGCAACAATCATAACTATGTGGGTGAAAACACTCATTACACCTTCAAATGAACTTGCACAGAAAAATAATGAAAACAAAAACATGGCATATTACCCTAGGACAAACTTTATTATAGTGAGCACTCGATATGTGATCCTTCAGTGCTCATCAAAGGAAATCTGCACATTACCTTCAAAAGCAGAAATAAAAATGAAGTTCCCAGACTCTAACAGACACTGAAAACCATGGACTCAAAAGGGACACTGGTTTTATGGCTCATTGCAACAAACTGCAACAAACCAACACTGCCTGCTTCTCTTAATTGTCCATTTGAAGCCCCTTATTCATAACATTAACCCACAATTGCCCCCTTCATTTTAAATGACTGCCTATAAGTTACCCCATTATTCTTAACAATCTGTCCCAATGTGTTAGCTCACTCCGATTTCCTCCCCCCAACATGCAAGAGAGCTCTGTGTAGTCTGCAAGTCTGTACCTTCCATCATAAGAAGACAGCTCTAAAAAAGATCTCCTCTACCTTATCTCTAACGTTTCTAAAAGTTTTCTGGGCTTTGAATCAAGGCAAAAATGATAATGGCCAATTCTTCTGGCGATTGGTTGGAACTTCTCTACTCTAGCCTGTCAGAAGAGGGCAGGCGGCCACTGCCCCCCAGGGCTATATAGGTGGCCGCCGCCCAGCACCTCCCCAGTTCCTAAGAGTCACCAACTCCAAACGTGGGGACGGGAGGAGGGCTCCGAATGAATCCAAGCAGCCCATCTCGAAGGAGGATGGTTATTGGTAAGTAACCCACTGTTCTCCTTCGAGCATTGGATACATTCAGAAATAGGTGACTTCTAACCATGCTGATGGATGGCAGGTGGAGTTGGCCCTTCTGCCTTCAGCACAGCAGGAACTCCGACATAGTTAACTGTCCAGAAATCAGGTTCTCAGGGGTCGAAGCAAATGACCTAAGGACCTTCAGCCTGGAGATGTAGGACGTAACCCAGTGGAGAGAATTAGACCTGGACTGCCCGAGCACAAATGGTATGCCTGGGCATGGCGTCCTAACGTCAACTTACGCATACGAGGTACCAACACATCATGGCAAAGGAAAGCATCTCTAACCACTCTACCTGAGGGGTGTTGGCAGGTGCCCTGCAGAGAACAGAAAATTTAGCATTCTAGCAGAGACACGTGTTGGCATGGTGCTTACAGAGAAGCTCCCAGAGCCTGGAATGCTGGGCTGGCAGTGGTGGTTATCAGCACTTCAAGAAAACCGGAGGACAGGGAGTCTCTTGCCTCCGTTCGCTATTGTAAGGCACACACAGGTCATGGGGTTATGCCGGGGACTTGAAAAGGGGATTGAGGACGGCCGCCCCCCCCCAGAACCTGCGGCCGTGAGACCACCATCAGAGGATTTCGGGTATATGACTCCGGCGCACTCGGCATCCCACGGGAGAGGTGGGCAGCCAGAGTGGGAGGGGAGAATCTAGAGAAGGAACGACGAGCTAGTTCAGGGAAGCTGCTGGGACATTTGCGACCACGGTCGACGCCCCAACAGGCACGCTTATAATGAGGTGACGGAACCAGCTTCAGGCCCAGATGCCTGGCCTATCCTGTGGAAGTAGATAAGAGGAGCACAAGTGGTACCGTGATGAAACCCCCATGGGCGGAATGTCAGAATCCGAATCCTTGCACAACCCGAGGAAGTGGTATTACTACTACCTACGCCTTTCCCTTTCCTCTTCTTTTGAATTTCAGCCACAGGAAGGCAGCCACAGAAATGCTACAGTGAGGGGTTGGACGTGGAGGGCTGGGGCTTAGTAACGGCTCATAAACCCGGTAAGGCCTGGTTGCTAGTACCCACGGCCTAAGAAACCACAGACTTCGGCCTACATGGCTTCACCCCGCCAGGGAGGATCAATCCGGGAAGGAGGCGAGCCTAATTAAGACTGCATCAGGGTGCCTGTCAGGATTGATGCTCCCTCCGGGAAGGAGCCCCAGGGATGTACAGAGGCGACAGGCTCCTCCAAAGTGCCAGGGCAGTGGGATGCCACCCAACGGGGTACATCCCACCATCTCCTCTTTGTCGTTTTTAACGTGTAAGGTATATCTGGAGTGTCCTCTATAGGAATGGTAAAGAAGGTATAGATCTTACTGGAAGGTGAACTCTAACAAGGATCAGCCCATTCCAAAATTCCACAACGGAGAGAGGAATTTTGGGGTTCACGAAGAGTGGGCTTTAGAGTAAACCTTTGTCACTACAGTTTAAGACAGGGAACTGTATCTAAGACACGCCTACTGAGAGTAGGAGAGCCTTGGTCTGTGATGGGAGGGAAGGAAGAGGGAAACAACTTACGGGGGCGGGGGGCGACTCTAACCGCTCTGCCTAAAGGCATATTGGTAGAGGTGAGAGAAACCCAGATGATTAGTTTTCTGGCAGCAACACATGATAAAGTACCTCCTACAAGGGAATTCAGGAGGCTGTAGGATAATTGGGCTGGCATTGGTGGATGCTGGCACCTCCACGACCAGAGGAGAGAAGGTAGACCGTATTTCCCTTGGTCCAGCAGTATGAGGCACTCGCGTGCTCTGAGAGCGATAGGTGTGGGCATCTGGGACATTTGGCGTCCCGCAGAGGGGTGGGCTACCAGCGGTTAGGGTCTAAAAGAGTTACCTCATCCTAGGTTGGAGAAGGGAGTGCCAGCAGCTGGAGGCAGCAGCCGACAACCTTAAGGAGCGCACTGCGAGTAGAGCACCCAGATCATCACAGAGAAGGCAGTGCCTGGCCACTAAATGGCCCTATACAAGGCAGACCGGAAGAGGACTTCACATGAGCCTGATGGGTATAACCCAGGCCTATGCGAGCCTACCAATTGAACTGTGGTGGTCCCTGTTGAATAGGACTGCTTGTATCAATAACCTTGTGTCAACACGAGGGAGCAGCATTATGATTATTTCCCCTTGTGCCCCCCCCCCCCCCTTTTTTTTTTTTTTGCGCAGCTGGTAAGAAGCCAAAGCAGTATAGAAGGCAAGGAGCTGGTTGTGATAAAGCAACGCCCAGGGGTTGCTCATAAGAATGGGAGTCCCAGGGATCAGGTCCTGCAGCCTACAGGACACTGGTTTACATGACTTTGTACCATGAGGACGAGTCCAGCCAGTGTGGTCCAAACTTTACAACTGGCAACGCACAGAGGCATGCGCCCAGGTAGGGGCGCCCCCAAGGGAAGGCCTTTAGGGGAGAATGGGACATAAATGAGGAAGAAACAACGTCTACCAAGAGAGTGGGGAAGGTACGCCACTTTGAGGGTGCGCATCTTGCCATCTCATTACGACCCTTTCAATTTATCTGAAGGGCCTTCTACAAGCATGTTATTGCCATTATGAGACTTGCCCCGGGAGTGGGTTCTATCGGGGACAGCTGGCTCCCAAACTCCCAATCAGTGGTCAGGATGACGGGTGATGTAATCAGATGTCTATTGAGCGGGAAAGGCCCTTAGTGGTCGGTTGGACCTGAGCGTAATACCAAATCACAACTGCGATGGCTAGAAAGCCTTCAGAACATAAGGAGGGAGAGGGAGTTGGAGCCGCAGGGTATACGAGCAGGGTGCCCCAGAGCTATACCGGGACGAACCCAGCACTATGACCATCCAAGGGAAGAAACTATGAGAGGAGCCCCGTTGGGTACTCTCTAAGGGATGATGACTAGGTGTCTAAATCTGTTCAATGCCTCCCACACATCCAACATGTACCTGCTGATTAGGGCCTGGTTATTCGCAAACCACAACTGGAAGGCTGAGGAGCAGTATACCCTCTTGCCTAGCAGTTCTAACTCCCCTGCATCCCTCGATGTCTGGCAGGTATCGCAGGAGGTCTGTTCCGGCCCCAAGGCCGCCTCCACCACAGCACGAGGTGGGACTGGGTGGTGGGCAAGTGAAGGGAATTCTGACCCCGGGACCCTGTATTTGAGGCCCGCCGTATCTGAGACAGGTGAGATATAACCCGGACTTTTGCCAGTGGGAGGAGGCCAAGTCCCAGACGCTAGGGTGGAGGGGAATCGTGAATGGTTGCACCGAGTAGAACACTGGACCGAATAAAGCATCGGAGGGTGCCTCGGAGGATTGAATCTCCATCCTCATGTGGCCTGAGACGCGGTGCAGGAGATCAAAATGCACCAACAGGTCACTCGTGTAAGACAATGGTACTGTGTCTAGGACTCTCCCTGGCGCCGGGGGTGGTACCGGCGCGGTCACAGGGGCCTATAGTGGTGACCACTTGTGAGGGCGGTACTGGAAGGGTGATGGCGCCAAGGCCCAGCGCTGAGGCCATTTAAAGCCCTTTGAAGGCCCATCCCCCAGGCTGGAACAGGGGGAAGCATCTCGTGACCCACAGGACAGTATCAGAGACAGCAGGGTGATATGTTCCCATGGGGATGGCTCCACGGTACTGGGCCTCAGGGGGGTGATGGGCTCCAGAGCTTCAGAGGCTGGGGCCAGTGGTGCAGAAGGAGAGCAGTGCCAGTTGTGTTGGGCCCAGGCCCTCGACATGAAGGCCAGCTTACCCCTTCTAACTGGTGCCAGGGAGGGAGGTGTAGGCAGCAGGAGAAGTGCCCTGGCAGCCTCCACTGCCTCCGGGGTCAGCGGGATCAGCTCTGATCCCGACCAGCCCTGGGGGGAGCCCTGTGTTGAAGATATGGAACTATGTTGGTGCTGCGGTACAAGGGTCGAGCCCAACCGGCGCCAAGGAGAGCCCCGTGTCAAAGACGCGGGACTACAATGGTGCTGCGGTACCAGGGTTGAGTGCGACTGGTTCCAGGAAGAGCCCCGCTTTGGGGATGCGGGGCTTTGTCAGTGCCGTGGTACCGAAGTCAGTACCGAGCTTGTCCTGTGGCCCCTGTCGGCACGGTGCCATGTGGGTCCCGGTGCCAAACTGGCACGCGGTGCTGCAGGAGGTCCTGAAGCCTCGGGAGAGGGCTGCTGAGCCTGATCAGAGGCCAGGGCACGGCACCTTTGCTCCCTGTCCTTGATTGTCCTAGGCTTGAATGACACACAGATGGAGCAAAGCAGTGACCACGTGGCTTTCGCCTAGGCACCAGAGACACTTCTCATGGGGATCATCCCACGGGAAGGCCTTGCTGCATTCGGCACAGGGTTTGAACCCCGCCATGGCGGACGACAGAGTAGCACGATGTTCCGGCCCAAACAGGGAGATCGTCTTCGGTGGAACTAAGTCCACAAATAGGTGCTCCCAGTCAGGCAAAAAGCTCATAAAATGAATGAAGGACATGCTGCTTGTGAAGCGCAAGAAGCAGGCAGTTTCACAACCAATGGGAAGGCGGAAGAAATGAAACCGGGGGCAGGGGGGCTGGCCGCCTGCCCTCTTCTGACAGGCTAGGGCAAAAAGTTCCAACCAATCCGGTGCTCTGGCACGGAGACACTTATTTTTGAATGTATCCAAGCAGCGCTCAAGGAAGAAACTTTCTGCTACACAAAGTGGTGAGACCGCTCCCCCTCCCCCCCATCTCTCTCCCTCTCCCTCCTTGTTTAATTATGACTCCCTCTCTAGGCCTGATACAGTATCTAGGTGCTGGGGCTTTTTCTTTCCTTGCATGTTTATTAATGCTCTAACTGGGTATATTTTGGGGTATTTTTCTCTCCTTTTGTAATTATTATTATTATTAGTGCAAGTTTTAGATACCTAGCAATAAAATGCCTTTTGTAATCAAACCAGTTTCCAGACTCTTAAGATATCATTCCCTCTCCTTTGTGGTCTTAGTTTCTCTATATCGCTTTGCAGCAACACTTCTATTACCTAGCCAAAGATCCCTGTAATGCCCACAACCCTGTAAGGTTTGCTCATTGATGGGGATATTAGCCTGATTGACTCCAGGGGCATACAAGGGGAGCAGCTGAAAAGTGCAGTGTGACCCAGCCTGCTCAAGATCCATAATCAAGCCTACTTCGGTGCGGTACAGGGGCACATAAGGGTAAGCAGCAGAGAAGTGCTGTGTGACCCAGCCTACTGAGTTCAGGGACATATAAGGGGTCAGCTGAGAGTGCTGATAGACCTGGTCTGCTCAGGCGCACCTTGTTAATTGATGAATGTGTATATTAGGGTGGTTATTTGTATTTGGGGGTTGGAAGAATCCAGTCCTGGGAAATCGAGGTCCTGCAAGAGTTGCTCCATTATGAGAAAGCTTGCAGAAGGGAGAAGTGAGCTCTGTATAGAAACACAAGTGACACAAGGAGCACACTAATAGAATTACCATCTTCTCCAAAGATAAAATAACCTTAATAAATGAGCATACCCTGAGTTGCTGGGCAAAGCTGGTAACAGCACAGTAGCACAAAGTGTCTACTCTTCTCATAAACCAGGACATGGGATTTCTGAAGTCTTTTCTACTATTAAAACAAAGCTCTGTTAGAGTGATATTTCAGTTCTTTTTGCCTACATTCATAGGATCAGTCTGAAATACAGGAGAATTCAACAGGGCACAGCTCACAACCAGACTCACAGCTTAAAGGTAACTGACTTCAAGGTGTCTTTACTGGTTCCAGTAATCCCATTATGATCAAATAGCCAGGGATATGAGTTCCTTCCTCTACGTTATAACCACCTACGATCTGACTCTAATGCAAGCTTTCTGAGAAAACCTGTAAATTGCTACTTAGCATTCAGACCCATGTAATGAAATCATCAAGATGCAGTGGAGCATGGCTCCCACAGTCTTGACTCTTCTCCATCCAGAATATTACACAACTCCAGGTGTACATTTAAGAAAACCATGAGGACTGATCCACCACATTTGCACAAGCCCCTAAGAAAAAGGTAGAGGGAACTACAGGATGCTATTATAGCAGCATAATCTTTATAATGAAAAACTCTCCCAGCTTATTCCATAGCCCTGCTATTTGCACATTATCTTAAGTAAGCAGGCCCAAGACACTTTCATATTCTCTCTCTCTAACAGTGGCTTTTTAAACAGAGCCTTGAAAGGGGATATACAACAAGTACTATTCATTTATAACACTTCTTACATAACATTTAAAATACTATAATCTGAGCATCTCAGCAAGGTCAGACTAGAAATGGAAACAAAAGGAGGTTCCATCAGACCCAGTCATTAGGACACACACAAGAGAATTTGGAACCCAGTCTGCAGCACTCAGAGAAACACCAGACAGACTGAGCCCCAGGAGCACTAGCTGGACACCCGAGATCAACCCATCTGTGAGGGAGATGACCACAATAATGGTGGGTTACTTACCAGTAACTGTCCTTCGAGATGGGCTGCTCACATACATTCAGTTACAGGTGTCTACATGCCGCAGCGCACGGTAGCTCGGAAAGTCTTCAGCCTTAGCCTGTCAGGTCAGGGCACACGGCCAACGCCCCCTCCATGCTGTGACCGTGGCTACATAGGTGACCATGACCCTGACCCTCCCAGTCCCATATATCTTCGCGAACTTCATTAGCCAGGATGGTGGGAGAGGCCTGAAGGTATGCGAGCAGCCCATCTCGAAGGAGGACAGTTACTGGCAAGTAACCCGCTGTCCCCCTTCAAGCTCTGCTCACAGCATTCAGTTACAGGTGACTGCTAGCCATACTCATGGACAGAGGGAGGAGTTACAGTCTGCCCACACTGAGTACAGCTCTGCCCAAAGTGGAATCATCTCCAGCCTGCTGGGCAATGACGTACTGTGTTGTAAAAGTATGTATCGATGACCTCGTAGCGGTCCAGCAGATCTCTTGGATCGGGACCCTGGCAAAGAAGGCTGTTGATGATGCTTGGGCCCTGGTAGAGTGGGCTCTAACAGTCCCAGGAAGGAGACTGTTTGACCTTCCGTAGCAGTCTTTAATGCAGTTCACAATCCATTTGGAGATACACTGTGAGGACACTGGGAGACCTCTTTTGCATTTGGGAGGTCTTGTGGAATGGCCAAGTGCGCTCAATGTAAGTCAGTAGCGCTCTCCTCAAGTCCAAGGTATGCCATCTCTTCTGGTTCTCCGTAACCTGAGGGTCTAGATAAAAAATTAGCAAGCAAATTTCCTGGTTAAGGTGGAAGGGGGTGGCCACTCTAGGGAGGAAAGATGGGTGGTGATGTAAAACCACTTTATCCAGGTAGAACCTCGTATATGGGGGTTCAGAGGAGAGGGCATTCAACTCCGAAACCCTTCTAGCACAGGTGATTGCTACTAGGAAGGCCACCTTCCAGGACAGGACCAGCAGAGTGGCTGAGTCCAAGGGTTCATAAGGAGGCTCTGTTATCGCCTGGCGTACCACATTCAGGTCCCAAGGAGAAGTGGGTTTATGGGGTTGAGGAAATAGTCTCTCCACCTCTTTCAGGAATCTCACTGAGGTAGGATGGGAGAAGACTGGGCCCCCATCCACCCTTTCATGGAGGGGTGAGATCACCGCTAGGTGGACTCTTGGCTAGGAAGAAGAGAGGACTGTATTGGGAGCTGATGTAGGGTCTATACCTTTGTCCCAGGCCCAAATGGAGAATCGCTTCCATTTGGCTGTATATGTGCACCTGGTAGATAGTCTTCTACCACCAACCAGGATCTTCTTAACCCTGCCCTGTATCTTGTCCAGGAAAGTCAAGCAGGCTAGTCTGATGGCCTGCAGTTCCTTCACATTTATGTGGAGAGGTCTGTCCCTGTGGGGCCAGACCCCTTGAGTGGAGAGCTCCCCAGATATATGGGCCACCCACCCTGAGACCAAGGCATCTGTTATCAGGGTCACTGAGGGCCTGAGCTCCTTGAAGGGAATATCCCCCATGGCAAAACGGGGATACCTCCAAACTTGAAGTTTCCCCAGAGTGTCCTGGGGAACTGACAGTACCTTGTTGAGAGAGTCCTTCCATGGGTGGAACACCATGGAGAACCAGGCCTGGAAGAGCCTCATTCTCAGGCATGCCATCTGAATCACGGAGGTCAAGGCTGCCACGTGGCCGAGGAGCTGCAAGCATCTGCGGGCTGTTGTCACCTGGGATGTCTGCAGCTCTGTAATGATGATGCGCATGGACTGAAATCTTGAAAGGAGCAGGTATGCTGTCCCTTTGTGAGCGTCGAGACACGCCCCATGAACTCTATGCCCTGGGACAGGCAGAGTTTTGACTTTTCTCGGTTTATACAGAGACCCAGGTACCTGCAAAGCTTCATTACTGTTCTGATGTGGAGCTCTACCTGAGATCTTGACCTCCTAACTATCAACCAGTTGTCTAGGCAGGGGTAGGTTTTTATGCCCTGCCTGCACAGGTATGCCGCAACTGGCACCATGCACTCTGTGAAAACCCTGGGGGCCAAGGAGAGCCCGAAAGGGAGAGAGGTGAATTGGAAGTGGTTTTCTCCCACCATGAATTTTAAGAATAGCCTGTGATGGGGCCGTACGGCTATGTGAAAGTAAGAGTCTTTCACATCAAGGGCTGCGAACCAATCCCCGGGAAACAGAGATGGAATGATCTGTGATAGGGAAACCATGCGGAATTTTATTTTCCTTATGTGTTTAACACTGAGATCTAGAATGGGTCGGAGATCCCCATTGGATTTGGGGACTAGGAACTATTGGGAGTAAAACCATTTTCCCCACTTCCCCCCTGGGGACCCCTTCTATGGCCCTGAGGGAGAGAAGTTTCTTGCATTCGATCTAGAGCAAGTGGAGCACTTCCCGGTTCCCAAGGTTTGGATAAGGAGGCGGAGTCCTGACCCAAGGAGTTGAGCAAAACTGAATGCAATACCCCTCCGCGACCATCTCGAGGACCCACTGATCGGATGTGATGTTGGCCCAGTGGTGTGTGAAGAGGTACAGGCGGTTGGGGACCAGGTGGGTCGTGGGTTCGCTGCCTTTGCAGTAACCGCCAAAAACACTGCTTACTTCCCGACGAGTGTTCAGAGCCCTGACCACACCTACTAGGCTGTGGGGCATGGAGCTTCTCATTCTTGCTTGAGCAAGCCTTGTCTTTATCCAGGTCCCCAAGATGGCGCTGGGAAAATTGGAAGGACCTCGAGAAGGCGCTCTGCAGTTGAAGCTGCTGTTTCAGTTGTTGCAGCTGCAGGAGCTGATGAGGTTTCACATGATGCCTGCTAGATTGTGGGGTATGCATCCCCAGCAACTGGAGCGTGGCTCTCGAATCCTTCATACCATGGAGTTTTGCATCTGTTGACTCAGCAAATAGGTCAGGGCCCTCAAACGGCAGGTCCTGGATGATGAGCTGCAATTGTGGGGGCAGGCCTGAGCCCTGGAGGCAAGCCAAGTGACACATTACCACAGCGGATGCCATAGTGTGAGTGGCTGTGTCTACGGCATCCCAGGTACCCATCAGAGCATCCCTGGATGCCATCTCCCCTTCCTTAAGCATTGTGTCAAAGTCCATGAGGCAATCCTTGGGAATGATATCACAAAAACCTTGCATGACACTCCACAGGTTGAAGATATATCTCGTCATGAGGGCCAAGTGGTTGGAAATGCGCAGCTGCAGGGCTGCCGTGGAATAGACCTTCCTGCCCAACAGATCGAGCTTCCTCACCTCCTTATTTTTTCGGGTGGAACTCTGTTGGCCCTGCCTCTCTTTCTGGTTTACTACATCGACAACCAATGACCCCACGGTCAGGTGCTGGAAAAAGGAAGGACAATTTGTCCTGAGGAACATGGTACTTTCAGTCCGCTCCCCTTGAGACCGGTGGGATCGAGGATGGGGTCTGCCATTGCGCCCTGGCAATTCCGTACACCCCGTCGTGGAAGGGAACAGACACTCTAGCAGGTTGGGCATTACATCCTAAGTCAAAGAGGGGGTCAGTTTCCTCCTGGACAACCCCTAGCTCCAGCTTCAGGTTCGCCTCCATGCAGCAGAGCAAATCCTGTGGAGTGCGGGACTCCTCATTACAGGCAATTGGCCTCTTGAAAGCACACACAACTTGTGAGGAGGAAGAACGAGCCCGTGATCTCCTACGTTGAGTAGAGTCAGGATCAGGTTTGTCGTCCGAGAAGTCCAAAGAATCTGGAGATGGCACCAAACAGTGCTGGGACGTTGAACTATCATCAGCCGTCATGTCCAACCAGTCAAGCAACCAGTCATTGAAAGATGCTCCAGCCTCAACACAGCGCGAAGGAAAGCAGCCTCGGCTTGGGCGTGGGGTCTTTGCGGTGCCGGGGGAGACAGGCCCCGGTGTCCTTGACGCTGCCGACGACCCCTTTGCTTCCCGTGATGTAGGCATCAGGGAATGCTCGCGGCACCATTTCCCGGATCGTTCACCAGTTCCCAAGGCTTTGGGGGAGACAAAGGAGCAAACGGAAGCTGGGGGTGAAGACGACAACAAGCTAGACTATCGGGCTCTCAAACCCTGGGAACACGGTACCGACAGGTCCCAGAGTGAGTGTCAGGGCGAGGAGGCCATAAAGCAGTACTTGGCTCCAGATTGTGGCACCGATGGAAGGCTGGGCGGTGCCAGGCTGGCGGACGGTGCTGGCTCCTACATTGACTGGGTTGCCAGTACCAGGGTCAGCGTTGCCTTCGGCTTAGGTTTCTTTGCTGGCATCTGAGCCAGGTCTCGGGACCGAGCCTGCAGCTTCGCGGGGGGGCCCGTGGCATCGATGGTACCGAGGACAGTGCCTCTCTTGATGACCGGTGCCTTGGTGGTACGAAAGAGGATGTCGACAGACTTCGGACTCGGCGCCAAAAGGCAGTGCTGAGACTCTGGTGCCCAAACCCTTCGGAGTGCCGGCAGAGCACTTGTGGCTCGGGTGGCATCAGAGGTGGGCATGCTGCTCTCGGCGAGACTGCAGAGGCACCGCTCTGTCTTTGCAAGCCCTCCATTTAAAGGTCTGGTGGATAGAGTGGCTCGTGGCAAGGTACGACTCACCTAGACATGCGAGGCATTTCTCGTGAGGATCATCGATTGGGAAAGCTTTGCAGCATCCCAAGCACGGTTTGAAACCAGGCATCTTAAATTTCACGTGGAAAGACAGGCACTTGCTTCTGAAAGTTTCCTGACTGATCCAAAACCGTCACTGAGGGCGGAAAAAGGAACTGGGAGGGTCAGGGTCACGGTCATCTATATAGCTGCAGTCGCGGCACAGAGGGGGCGCGTTGGCCATGTGCCCTGACCCGACAGGCTAAGGCTGAAGACTTTCCGAGCTACCGTGCGCTGCAGCACATAGACACCTGTAATTGAATGGTGTGAGCAGCGCTCGAAGGAGAACTAGAGTTCTCAGTCATTTTCTAGCTTTTCACACAAGGCCATCGTGAGCCCAGAAAATTGGATGAAGTACATCCTGCAGCTTTGGTGAATACACAGATCATGAGTGACTCACTTGCTGGTCACAGTCAGTTGTGTAACTCCCCTCATTACAGCCTGCATCGCAAGAGATTAGGTTTGTGTCTTTTTGCTTCCTCAGACCACCTTCATACAATCATAAAAGGAAAGGGGAGGTGTATTAAAAAAACCAGCCACACAACAGAAATCCAGGTTTTGTCCACCATCCTGTCACACTAGATGGCTGTGGAGCTGTTAGATTAGGGCAAGGGAGATGCTAGTTATAAAGTGTAATTAACGAGAAACATTACGTTTCCCCCCCCAACCCATGGTGCTTACCTGAGTGTCTGTTTACTAGTAACTCAGAGGGGCACCCTCTACCTGGGATGTTGAGAGGAGCAAGGGCAGACAGTCTGCTCAGCTACTCAGAGGGAGAGCAGAGGCCCTATTTCAAACAACAGGGATCCTCTATCTACTGAAGGAAGTGACAACAGATTTGCCTACACGGCTGCTAACATCCAGCCTACTCAGAGAAGGAGCACTGTCTCAGCGAAAGTGGGATTAGGGTCCAATGACTGACAAGAAAAATCTCAGGAAAGTAGAGCTGCTAGCCTGATCAATAAGAAAGGTGCTCTCTGAGATGCCTGTCCCCAAGAGAACTGCAAGAAGAGAGTTTATCTGGGGAGCATGGAGCCAGCCACTGAAAGGGCAGGACTTACTGTTCGGTGAGCTTGTGCTCAGGGGCATTGCTGGCACCGGGCAAATGGGGCCCGTGCCCCGAATCCCGGCGCCTTTGCCCCAGGACCTGTGGGGCCCTGCCTCTCCCGGTCTCCAGCCTGATGGGGTCAGAGATCCAGGGCCGAGCCGCCAGCGGCTGCCACAGCCACTCCCAGCCCTGGCCGCAGCCAGGGATCCGGGACCCACCCGCCCGTGGCCACGGCTGCCACTCTCGGCCCTGTCCCCATCCCCAACCTCGTCCCCAGCCAGGAATTCAGGGCCCACCTGCCTGTGGCCCCGTCCACAGCCGGGGATCCCTGGCCCAGCCGCCTGCGGCTGCCCCCGGCCAGGGGCATGGCCTGCAATCAGGGGGCATGGCCTGCTGGCAGGGGTCAGGGCTTGGGCCGGTGCCCCAGGTCCTCCCTGGTGCAGCGATGCTCCTGTTTGTGCTTGTCCTGTGGTGCAGGCAGGGTCTCACTGAGAACTGACCTCTGGGTACATGGAAGCAATACCCCTCAACGTGGTCCTTTCCTGGTTTGAGATAACTCCCAAATTAGAGGGAAAACTCCCTACCTAATCAGGATGAATTAGACCTACAGCTCCCTAGAACAGATAAATCAGTTACCATGTGGCATGTATTACTCTTGCTGCCTGCCTGCTATGATGGTATCTGAGCTCTGGGGTAGGAGACTATAAGTTGTCACTCAAATCGGCACCTAAGCCCTGTGTCCCCATACAGTGAGAGAAAATCTCAGCAACAAAAAAGGTCTGACTCCTGCTGAAGAGGACACCTGCCAACTGGAATGGCTGGCCCATCTGCAGGGGCTGAAGAGTCAAGAAACCAGAGGATCATTCATGGAATTGTACAGGCATCATCTGTCAGATGGTCCAAAACTGTTTGTGCCTCACCTCCATTCCCTGAACTCCATCCTCATGCCAGGGGCTGAATTTTTTCATTATCCAGTCTATCAATCCTCTAGAGGGATTTGCCACCTTATAACATGTTCGAGTCTTTGAGGCTGTATTGAATCAAATCATTTAAGCTCCTTATTGTGGCTATAAAAGATGTCTCAGGCCAAAGACCTCCATGAAGTACATGTAACTAATGGGCACTAAATTTTACTCTTGCTCTATCAGATCACATTACTGTGGAAATTCAGGGCTATTACCAGAATGGGGAGGACACCAGTGACAGTCACTTCCTGTTCATGACAATATTGTGTGTGTTTACTATCTGGCTGGCAGCTCAGGGTTACCCTCTGGTCAGGATTTTCCTTCCAAGATACCCTGGTGATCCCAGAAGGAAGAAGTAAGGGAGCAGAGGCACCACTAACTAAATGTACCTGGGAAAAGAGTAAAAAAAATTACACATGAACCCAGATCTGTCCATCAAAACCCGTAAGGACGTTAGTGTCAAACAAGATAACCAGGTGACTGAGGTGCTATAATTATTTTCTCCCCACTGGAGGGCTTGGGGTTTTTTTTGCCACTCTCGCGCCCCCCCCCCCCCTTTAAAACAAAGTTTAACACCAAAGCCTGAACAAACATTGGGGGAAGTTCTGTTTGTCAAAATCTCTTGGCAGGTAAAGGTTGCAATTCATGTGTGAGACCTGCCAACAAGCCCTGTTGCAAAGCCAAAGGCAAGACCTGACAGTCCTGATGTTTAAGGTACAAAGAACGAGGAGGAAGAACAGCTTTGAGAAAACCTTTCAGGCTTTCTTTACTGATCTTAAAGAAATAAAATTATATTACAAAACTCATCTTGTCTTATGCACTGCTGATCATCTTTAAGATGGAAAGAGGGAGACAACTTCCCCCACACTCAGTGGTGTGGGTGAGTTAAAAACTGACTAACCATGGAAAAATCCACATAATTGAGAAGACAAATGTTGAACAATTATTTTACAGCTTGAACTATTCAAGGAAAAAAGTTATATCTGCCAAGAGACCAGACAGACTCCCTTAGTGCATGTATTAGTACAGAGCAGCCCAGTCAAGCTTCAGAAATGAAATGCTTTTATCTTCATCCAGTTTGTGCTTTGGTGGTTATCTGTTTCTGCAAGCACTAAATAAAGCTGTAAAAATACTGAAAGGAAAAAAAGAATGGACTCCACACACTGCGTGTGGTGGGGGGGTGAGGTGGGAGTGGGGTAACATGAATGATGAGAGGAACTACAGGTTGAGAAAGGATGGTCTCACAGCAAAGGCAGCTGAATGCTGACAAGGACAACTGGATTCTACCTCTGCCTCTGCCACAGATTTCTTGCGAGTTACTGGGCAACAGTAAAGCCAACTTTTCACACTTAGTTAATTGTGTTCCTCATTCACTGGGTCTCAACTTGAAAACAGAGGCTTGACTGGCAGAAGTGCTGAGCATCCACTGCTGGAAACTGATGTCAACGGGAGCTGTGATTTGAACATACCAGCTAAATAATGCTTCACGTACCCTGAAAGGCAGGTCTCACGCATCTCAAACTGCCCACCCAAGAGTAGTGACCACATGTTCCCTTAATTTTTTTTTATGTAATATGGACCTGGCAGGCACCATTCGTACCTCAGTGTGGTTCCTTAAAAATAAGTTTCTCCTTCGAGCGCTGCTCACATCATTCGGTTACAGGCGTCTACGTGCCGCAGCGCACGGTAGATTGGAACGTCCTTAGCGTTAGCCTGTCAGGTCAGGGTGCATGGCCAACACCCCCTCCACGCCGCGACCACGGCTATAGAGGTGACCGTGACCCTGACCCTCCCAGTTCCTTTCTCCACCATCAGCGTCGGTTGGGATCAGCGTTATCTTGCTAAAAGCAAGCAACTGTCTTTCGCGTGAAACTCGAAATGCCAGGTTTCAAGCCGTGCTTAGGACGTCACAAGGTTTTCCCGATGGATGACCCGCACGAGAAATGCCTCGCTTGCTGGGTGAGTCCCACCTCGTGGCAGAGTGCTCCACTTGCTGATCCTTCAAGTGAAGGATTCGGCTGGAAAGAGAGTGCCGCCTCCTCTCGATTTCAGGTAGTGGAGGTGCCTCTTCAGCACCTCAGGGCCCAGTACCACTCCCTGCGGTACCGCCGACAAGCCCGGTACCACCAGACCTGGTACTGTCGCCAGTACCACCACTTCCGGTGCCATCGGACCCGGCACCGACCACCACAATGCCGGTACCAGTACCGTCATGCAGCTCTACGCCCTTCTCCAATCTGGTACCGTTAACTAGCCCGACACCAGGTCCAAGTGCTGCAGCTTCACGCCACCGCTCTTCCGAGGAGCTCTCGGTACCAGAGTCCTGGACATCGGGGGGGGGGGGGGGAAGAGGTCTTCCAGATCATCCTCCGAATACCCCTTCCTTCCCTCCCAGGACGAGTGTCCAAGAAAGCAGCTTTGAAAGAGCTCTGTATCACTGAGCTTGAGGAGACCACGGCCACCAAGAGAAGTCTCCACTCCCCCCATGGCTCCTATACCTCCAGTGAGGTCACCACACAACGAGTGGACCCTCGACTGGCTGAAAGTGACAACAGATGATGTCTCCACCCGCTATGCTTGATCGCCATTGCCGGAGTCCTCGGATTTCTCCAACAATGAGCCAGACCCTGATTCTACACAACGTAGCAGATCAAGGGCCCAATCATCCTCCTCACCAGATAAGCATCTAATTGACATGTCCGCTGACCGCAAGGGAGGGTTTGCATGGTGGCAAACCTAAAGCTAAAGCTGCGGGTGAGCCAAGAGGAAGATGACTACCTCTTCGACGCATACGATAGAGCCCCTCCAGCTAAGGTCATGATTCCCTTGCATTCTGGGATATTTCGCATTGTCCAAGAACGCTGGCAAACACCTCCTTCGATTCCACCAGTGTCCAAAATGGTGGATAAGAAATATTCTGTCTCCCCGGAAGGATTCTCCTTCCTGTTCCATCATCCCACCCCAGGATCCCTGGTGGTTGAGGCAGGGAGGAGAGGCAGGGCCAGCCGAGCACCACACCCAAGAATAGAGAGGCGAAGAAGCTCGACCTTCTAGGTAGGAAGATTTATTCCTCCGCCATCCTCCAGCTGCGTATCTCCAACCACTCAGCCCTAATGACGCGCTACATCTTCAACCTGTGGTAGGCCATGCGAAACCTTCACATGGCCGTCTCCAAGGAGCGCCTGAGAGACTTCGAGGCAATGCTGGAAGAAGGAGAAAGGGCATCCAGGGACTCACTAGCAGCAACTTGGGATGCTGTGGATACGGCAGCCCGCACAATGGCATCTGCGGTCGTTATATGTTGGTTAGCCTGGCTCCAAAGCTCCAGCCTCTCCACACAGATGCAGCAGATTATTCAGGACCTCCCCTTTGAAGGCCCTCACCTCTTGGCATCTTCCACCCACACGAAGCTGCATTGTATGAAAGACTCAAGGGCCACGCTCCAATCCCTCGGAATATACACTCCACAACCCATTAGGCACTCCTTGAGGTCACATCAGCAGCTCCAGCAACAGTTACAGCAACTGAAGCAGCAACTGCAACTGCACACTCAGTTTCCGAGATCCCTCCAGTTTCCCCATCATCATCTTGGGGACCTGGACAAAGATGAGACCCCATCCGGTGAAGGGGGGGGGGGGGGGAGAAGCTCAATGCCTCGCAGTCTGGACGGTGCGGACAGGGATTGGACTGCTCATCAGGACGTAAGTAGCATTTTTGATGGTCCCTTAGAGGGCAGCGCTTCAGAGCCCCTGTTCTCCCCCCGCCGCCTCCGCCACTTTGCTCCATGGTGGACCCCCGTCACGTCAGACCAGTGAGTTCTCGACACGGTGGCGCAAGCATACTGCATCCAGTTCCTCTCAATCCCTCGGGACAGAAAACTGCCCTCTCATATAGTATCAGAGAATCCGGAACTGCTGGGCAGGCTCGAGGTCGAATGCCAAAAGCTACTCTCCCCCTCAGGGTCACAGAAAAAGTTTCCAAATGGGAGCGCAGCAAAGGGTTCTATTCCCGCTACTTCCTGGTCCCAAACCCAATGGGGAGCTAGACCTCAGGGCACTCAACAAGCACATAAGGAGAATAAGATTCTGCATGGTTTCTCTGCCCCAAATCGTTCCCTCCCTGTCCCCAGGAGACTGGTTCGCCGCCCTTGACTTAAAGGACGCTTACTTTCACATAGCCATCCACCCCCACCATGGATGTTTTCTCAGGTTCATGGTTGCACAAAATCACTACCAGTTAACCACCCTCCCCCTTCGGGTTACTGCTAGCTCCCAGGGTGTTCACAAAGTGTGTGGCACTGGTTGCAGCATTTCTACACACGAGGGGTATAAGAATCTACCCCTACCTAGACAATTAGCTCATAGTGGGCGAGTCAAGTCGACAGTGCAAGACCATGCCGACCTGGTAGTGAAACTGTGCAAGTTCCTGGGAGTCTGCATAAACTCAAAGAAGTCCAAGCTTTGCCCCCCTCAGGGCATAGAATTCATCAGGACACGTTTAAACGCTCGACAGGGCACGGCATCCTTGCCCCGTCAAGATTTCGGTCCACTGGCACCATCATCACAGAACTGCAAGCGCCTGGGTTGTCCACAGTGCACCAGTGCATGCAGCTCCTGGGACACATGGCGGTTGCCACCTCGGTAGTCCGAACAGCTCGCCTGTGAATGAGACCTTTCCAACTCTGGTTCACCACGAGCTTCCAGCCAGGGAAAGACCGTCTGAACAAGGTACTCTCAGTCCCCCAATATGCCCTGGAGTCCCTCCAAATCTGGAAGGACACTGGCTTCGCGATGGGAGGTATCCCGTTCAGGGAGTCCAAGCCTTCAGTGACCCTGATAATGGATGCTTCGGACTCAGGTTGGGGAGCCCACCTATCCGGGGGCCTCTCCACACAGGGTGTTTGGAACCCCAAGGACAGACTCCTCCACATAAATGTGAAGGAGCTCCGGGCTATCAGGTTGGCCTGCATGACCTTCCTCGACCAGATCCGCGACAGTATGGTCCAGGCCCTCACAGACAATACAGCTGCCACATTTTACACGAACTGTCGGGGGGGGGGGGGTCTGCTCCTCGGCTCTATGCAAGGAGGCAACCAACCTTTGGCGATTAGCTATAGATCATCACTTCACGCCAACTGCCTCCCACCTGCCCGGGGTAGACAATGGCCTAGTGGACTCACTCAGCAGAAAACCCCTTGCGAATCACAAGTGGTCCCTCCACAACGAGGTATTTTCCCTGCTGATAAACAGATAGGGAACCCCACAGGTGGGCCTGTTCGCCACAGAGCAAAATCGCAAACGTCCCCGATTCTGCTCCCTTCGAGGTCAGGAGGAGGGCTCCCCCAGTGATGTCTTCCTCCTCAATTGGTCGGTGGCCCTAATGTATGCCTTCCCACCAATTCCCTTGATCCACAGGGTGCTATTGAAGGTCCTCGTGGAGGGGGCACACATCATCTTGACAGCCCCGGACTGGCCCAGGCAACACTGGTTTCCACTCCTACAGGACATGTCCGTGCGGACCCCGCTCTGCCTCCCACAGTGGGCGGACCTCCTGACACAGGACTCAGGCTGCCTTCGGCACCCAACCCAGGCCTCCTGCACCTGACAGCCTGGATGCTCTCTAGCTCAGTGAGCAAGAGGGGTGCTGCTCGGATAGGGTTAAGAAGGTCCTGGTTGGTAGCAGGAAACCCTCCACCAGGTCCACCTACATAGCAAAATCAAATCACTTTTCCACTGGGTGCCGTGACAAAGACCTAGACCCTACCTCCACACAAATTCAGGAAACTTTAGACTACTTTCTTGATTTAAAGAAGAAAGGCCTATCCCTGTCCTCATTAAAAGTTCACTTGGTGGCAATTTCGGCCTTTCACCAAAGAGAAGAAACTGTTTTGCGGGATCGGATTCTAAATGACAGAAATAAATATTGTTTAAACAAGACTTAACATTTGAAAAGATTTAATATAATCATTCTTATTTACCAAGCTAAGGCTAACAATTAGGTAATGCCCCCAACCACAATTCTTAAGTATTCATAACTCATACATATCTTCTATTTACAGTGCTAATTGGTTTGGATCATAAATCAATACTCACTATACAGAAATGTAAAACCACATCAGGAGTCCACACACTAATTATATAACAGCCATGACAACAACCTGTAAATGGTGATCTTTCATTATACAAATATTCAGTGGGCTAGAAGACAATAGCTGTACCAGAAAGGAATGATGGGCTTCTGGTAGAGAGAGCTGGGTTCAATTCCTACTCTATCATCTTACAATCTCTCTGTGCCACAGGCAGAATTTCCTTTCTCCCACCTTCTACCTTGTCTAGTTTAGATCTTTAGAACAGGAACTGTCTCCTTCTTGTGTGTTTGTATGCCCTATTCCCACATGAGAACTTTATTATAATCTGTCTAATAATTATGTGCAAAACAGAGCCCTTTGTGACACACGCTACACTGTACAACAGGCTATTTACAAGCTTTCAAAGTCCTACTGATAAAAAAATCAAGTGCTGGCTCCTGTCTACATTTGGGTTTTCTATAGCACCCATCACCAAAGTACTAAAGTGTCTCAGCAACACCAATAGGTAACCCTACAGCTTTATAAGGGAGCAGACTTCAGTTATGTGGAGTGGCTATAATTATACTGAAAGTGCTGGACTGACAACCCTTCAGACTGACACCCTTTTTGTCTACAGCAGTGATTTTCAACCAGCGCACAATGGCACATTGGTGTGCCATGAGAACTGTCCAAGTGTGCTGTGAAATTCTGTACAAAAGTAATAAAAACGTACAACGAACATGGTTTCTTCTTGAAAAATATTCCATCCAATCAAAATTCCAATTCAAACTTATGAAAAAAATCAATCATCAAATTAAAAGCGAGGTATCGGTCTTTTGATTCTAAAATGTGAACATTCTAAATGCAAGTGGCCAAAAGGACAAAACTGAGATATGTATTTTTTTCTGGTGGATTTCAAACATTAATGCACTTGCTTTTTCCTTAGCTTGTTGTATGCACTATGTGGTAAACCATTCTAGTAAGATCATAACCATAGTGAATATGACGTTTATGATCAATCAATTCAGCTGAAGAAAGTGGGTGTGCCATAGAACTGTTTCATTGAAGCATGCCGTTACTGAAGAGTTTGTGAACCACTGTCTACATAATGGGTACAAGAGAGACAGTGACAGGGATGTTTCTCCACACTGTCCAAGCAAGTTGCCTCGAAAAAGAATGCAAATGAGCACCTTGCTAGTCTCAATTCCTATGCAGTTCTTAGCATCAGTCAGCTAATTAATAGCTAATGGGAGTTTACAACCAATTTCTTTCTTGTACATCTTAAAACGGTAATGGCCTCTGTTTACTAATGAACCGAGATCTGAACTGATGACCAAGAGGGAAAAAAATGACCCAATTTGCTACTATCAATCTGAGCCAACCATTACAGGTTGTACTCTGGTCCTGTTTAGTCCCATTAGCAATATGGGCTCTGCAATGCTACAGACATAACACTTCAGTGGGACAGCCATGTTAGCCTACTTCAGCTAAACAAACAAGGAGTCCTGTGCCACTTTTAAAGACTAACTGATTTATCACATGGGCTTTCATCAGATGCATGAAATGGAAACTGTAGTATATTAGGTGAGATGCGGAGAAGGGTAAATCATACGATCATTTCAGTCTTTTTCAGACAACTGAACACACTTTTTTGATTCAAATAGAACAGAATAATAGATGAGAAGGTGAGAACGTTAAAAGAGGGGGAAAATTGCCTTTGTTAGTGAGCTAGCCACTCCAAGTTCCCATTCAGACCTAATCCAATGGTGTCAAATTTGCATATGAATTCCAGCTCTGCAGTTTCACACTGAAGTCTGGGGTTTTTTTTTGTTTTTTGGGGTTTTTTTTGCGCTGAAGTACTATAACTGTCATTTTGTTTACAGAATGTCCATAAAGCTTTTGGACTTTGCAACTGTAGCCACATTAACACTGATAAAGGGAAGGAAATAAGCACAAACAGTAACTGTGGCAGATACAGACATAGTTCTGGCCAAATTCTCTGCTAGCATAAAACTACCGAAGCCCTCATTTACACTAGTAGAGAATTTGCCCATTTGTCACATGGATGGTGCAAAAGCTGATAGGTACCTCAGCAAATGTAATGTTTATAAAAACCCTAACTCTGAATTTCCTTTCTTTTTATTTGATCCTTAAAATTGCTTAACTTTCAATTACTCAAGGGAGTTCTGCTAAGTTAATTTAAGGTAATAAAGACAGATCAATTATTTCAGAAATTGTCCTGTGGAACATTTAGTTATTAACATGGTGGCTATTCACCAGAGTAATATACAGCATTTAGGAGATTCTCCCAACAAAAACTCAAGCTGCAGATAGACAGCTCCCCTAACCCAAAGATTTTCGAACTTTTTTTCATGGGATCCAGTTGGGAAAAAAATCATTTATACCCATGATCCAACAATTATATCTTTGAGCAATGCATTCAAGTCTTTTAGCAGTGGCAGCAGGGAGCACCACGACCCAGTGCCTGAGGGTCTGTAACCCAGGACTGGGCCAGACCCTAAGTTTGAAAAGCATTGCTCTAATTCACTTTTGATAATATATCTGCAGTACTGTACACTCATGTGAGCAACCCACAGTGAAAAACAACATCTCTAGGAGGGTAAAATAAACAGCACTCAGATTTTCCAAAATCATTCTCAAAAAATTATTGTGCTCTATATTCGATTGCCTCATCAAAAGGGCCAGAGGCTAATCACTTGTTTTATTCCACTCTTTAATTCTTCCATGTCACAAACAAGAGGATAGGCAGAACATTTTCCAGGGTCAAACTTGTATCTATCCCACACCCCTCCATTGCTAATCCATGTGATCACACTCCAAAGTCTAGTCTCTGAACATAAGCAGAAGTTCTCTTGGTACCCTGTTTCTTTCTCCACTAGAGCATCCCGCAGAGCAACATGTGAACATGAAGCCCAAGCAGAACTGAAAAGCAGCCCTAGGGTACAGTCCATCTGGCATATATTTAGCCACCAAATTTTAGAATACAGATTACCCACAGTACCTCCATAAAGAATGATGTGAAATCCCATAAAAAACGCAAGAGTGCACCCAGTGAAATCAGGGTTCTGATCACAGAGGCCCTGTGATCAACACTGATCTAACAGAATTCCACAAGACCCTCTGAAGAACTCTGGATATATTACAATCCTCAGCAGCTTGGTCAGACGGAAGTAAATGACCTTCTTTCCTAAGATGACGTTTAATCACTTTTGGTCAGACAAGAGCAAATACAATAGCATGTACATATATGAAACATGATTCAGGAATAGTTTCAACAATTGTTTGGAATGCCTGCAGCACACCCCGGGGGCTGGATCACCTCTGACTGCACAGCTACACTATGAGCATTAAACTAAAAAGGGGAAAAAATACCTGAAGGCCAGTACAAATGATGACCTAACAAGAGCACAAAACTTAGCAAAGCAGACTGTCTGAACTGCTGCTGGAAGGGAACAGTTAGCAACAGTGGTTTTGCCTACAAAATTAGGGTTGCTTGGGAAATTTTTAACCAACAAAATTCAGAGAGGTGGGTCCGTGCAACTGTCAGATGTTGACTCAATCACGAGGCTGATATTAGAGCAGCATTCCAGAAGTTTAAAGCACAAAATGTTTAGTTCCAAATAATTTAGAAGTGAGGAAAAGACCTCAGCCTAATTACACGAGGAAGAAACTCCCAAAATAGATTAGCTTAGTGAGCTGGAAAATGAGCCTCCTATAAAAGTGTGTAGTTTGATGGAAATTTTGACTCCCGTACCAAAGTACTGATGCAGCTTTTAAGGAAGATGAACTTCCCCAGCCCAATCAAAGTATGCATGATGCTGTCATGACTCAGCCTTAAGAAGGAAAAGATTCCAAATACAGTATATTACTAGATTGCTATGCTTTCCCATTTAAACCAGGGGTCTCAAACTCAAATCACCATGAGGGCCACATGAAGACTAATAGGTTAGCCTGAGGGCCACATCACTGAAACCTTTTCATACAATGATACAAAGTATAGTCAAAAAAAAAAATAAAATAAAAAGAAGAGTAACATATATATGGCAAGAGTAAGAAAGAAAGAATCACTTCTGTTCAAGATGGAAGTCTCATCAGGAAGACAAAGAGCAAGTAAGTAAACACACTTAAAATTTCTCAAATAATTGATCATGCAAAATTTAAAGTGTCATTCCAGGCTGCAGGAAATAACTTTAAGGGCCACATGGGGCCCATGGGCTGCAAGTTTGAGATCCCTGATTTAGACTGAATTATAGCAACATAATATAGGGAAATTGCCTGAGGAAAGTCTGTTGCAAGTTACATACAGCAAATACACAGTATGTAAAAGCAAGGGAGGCATTTGTTAATATGTGCCAGGGACTTCAGTGGGCCACTGGCATGGAATGGTCAGCAACAGTTACTGAGCTCTATGTCGTGTGAAGTAGAAACTAGAAAATGAAGTGTGGAAGTCAAGTTTTGCCAAGGATTTACTGTGTGGCAGAGAAAAGCTAAGTCATTTGCTTGGCGCCTCCAATTCTCACCTTTACAAAGCACTTTGAAATCTATGGATAAAAAGCACAATATCAATACCAGGTGTTCTCAGTATGATTCTAAGACACCAATGAACAGACAAGGCTAGGCGGTTTTAGCATTTGCTCTTCAAATTTGGAATCTGCTGCACTCTTCCGGCAGATCAACAACAAATGACTTATAGTCACTGTATCACCTGGACAATCATTTTTACTGATACTTGAAGCAGTGTTGTCTAGTAGCTAGAACAAGGGGGCCGGAGCCAGGATCACTGAGTTCTAAACTGCTCTTACTAGCTGGGAGCCGGAACAACAAAAATGACCGTGTCTCAGTTTCTCAATCTGTAAAATAGGTTTAAATCTGCCTCCTTCAACACAGCATTTTGAGGCTTCATTGTTCAGAAAAAGCCTCACCCAAAAAATGCTCTGGGGCACACTTGTTACGAACACTACAGATCCCTAAAGACATAGAAGAATTTGGGGACCCCCTACATCTTTAGTCTATACACCAGATTACAAGAGATCCAAGATTGATGTTTCACTCAAAACTGGAAAACTGGCTTCTCCTGAGCATACTGTTACTTGAGGGTAACAATAGCAATCAAGGGGTATTAGTTTGTGTTATTTTTTTTAAATGGATAATTTAAAGTAAAACTTATCAAACTAGATATTTGATTGAAAATTTCTTTATACACATGGGGCTTAGGCGACTTGATTACACCAAGCATCTTTTCCTGATTTCTCTGTTTGCATAAAGCAATTTTCTAACTTAAAGGATGAGTGAATAGCAACTTATTCAAATCCCTGGTTTGGTCAGAGAGCGTATGTAAAACAAGCAAAGGAAAGCTATTCTATTAATAGGTAATTTGACTTCAGGCTTCCCACGGTTTGAACCTGAAAACTGCTCTGATTTGCTGTTACTGTATGACCTGATCCTATGTTTTACACCCCCTTGCATTTAGTTTCATTCCTTTCTGTAAGTTCACCCATCTTCGAAGCATCTGAGGAAGTGGGATCTTCTCGCACGAAAGCTCATGCAAAAAATAAATGTTAGCCTTAAAGTGCCACACAATTCCTTGTTGTTTTTTTACTATTCTATTAAGTTTACTCAGGGAGCTGGGACAGAAGCTACCGAATAGCGATAGATCAATTAATTCTAAACATTAATAGGAAATGTTCACTTAATATATTTAACAAAATATAGGAAGAAACTTGATCACCTAACTTATTAGCATACAAGGGGGTCTTTGCCTTCTGAGTGGTTAGATACAATATTGCCCAGTAATAGACCATACAGACCAAATCTTCATACCAGAGAAAACCAGCTTTTTTTTTTTTTTTAAACCAATTCTTTCTAACACAGCCATTGCTAAGCTGAGAGAAAGGAAGGAAACCAGAAGATCTACTCAAGGGGTGGGGGGGGGTATGTATATGTCACTTGAACAATTAAGTTGATAATATACTATCTTTAACAGCAAATTATTTATCATTTGCATTACCTAGTACCTACCAGTACCAGTCATGGGTCAGGACCTTATTGTACTTGGCACTGTACAAGCCCAGAACAAAAAGATGGTCTCTGCCCCAAGAGGCTTATCTGATCAGATTTACCAGTCAGACACTAGAATCTAAAGAAAAGAGACTTTCAGATCCTCATATTTCACTTACTTTGATCCTGCCTTTGATTTCACGAAATCCTCAAGATCCAAATCACTTGCAAGTAATGCAATGCGTCTGTTCTTTAATCACTGGCCACAGACATTGCCATTTAATTAATAACAAAAGGCAAAAGTTCTTAATGAGACCAAGCAAGAGAGAAACCTAATGGGATCCAAGACCATATAAAAGGCAACAAACTAAAATTTAAGTTAACCACACATGGTTACTGTCAGGCAAGACACATCTTTTTGCAAATAACCTAACTAGCTACTTCTTTCCTTTTCGGGTGGCCTCAAATATACTGAGTGTAAAATCCCATACATCATATTACAAAGAAAATAGTATAACAGAGTAAATCAGCTCATTTATCAGCTGATAGAGACTATGATGCAATTATGGCACACAACCCTGCCCAATATCCTCTTGCTACTGTTTGAACAGCAGCAGCATACTATACATTTTTGTAGAACCTACAATAACCTTGATATACAAAACAGTTTTTCACTTATTTCATTAACTTTTGCTGTTCTTACCATTCTGTTCCTCCAGCTCATTCCCAATGTCCTGCCCCATTTGTTTTTGCCTGGATAAGACTGAGGAGAGAGTAGCAAGTCCAGCATCTTGCTCTGCACAGAAAAAAGGAAATAAAGCACATAAAAGCCACTGTGAATACACCACGCTACATGTTGGATAAGGTGCAAACGAATCCAGAGCATTAAAATACGATAGAAAAAATGGGGGGAAACTGCTGTGTGTATGTAAGAATTAAGCCACAGTACAGAAGACAGACATTAAACAGCATGACAGTGAATTCCTACTGCAGTAACATTTTTCTATAATAAAAATAATGGGAATAATGGATAATTAATTTGTCTGCTCTGTTCAGGACATTCAGCCAAAGCCCTAAAAAATCCAGAAACTGAACGGACAGCTGTTACTCAATCCTAAACGCCCTGGAATTTCTGGCACACACATACAGGCCCCTGATTACCCTTTTTGATTTTCCAAGGAGTTTTTTTCATGTGGCTAAAAGACAAACAGGTGATGCAAGCATCAAGGAATTCTAACAGGTTTTGGAAAACTGTGAGAACAGAACATATGTGGAAGAGCAAGAGCAAGAACATTAACAGAGCTGGATATAAAATGAGGATAGCCACAATTTAAAATGCCTCCCCCCCCCCCCCCCCCAAGACTGCCAATGCTCCCCAGTCACCACTCATGATTAACAGTTTGTGAGCCACATGCAGCCCTGACAATGCACCACTGTTGTGATCTGCAGCTCTCACTACACAGGGGGCGCACAAGTGGCATTAAAAGGATATGTGAAAACTGCTGTGGTTTACCACTTGTTGAAAGGCAAAAACACTACCTAGAGGTAGGGCAGAGCTGCATCAAGGCCAGATATTGCCAAACTGCAGCCAGAGAACACAGAGGTCAGAAGGTTGGACTGTACATTCAGAGTCTGATTGCCTTCTAAAGTGCTACATGCCCAACACTACATCTACCCAATAACCTGTATGACTTGCATGAGTGCACACGGCTCAATCTGACACCCCTCCTATACTGGCAGTGTTCAAACGGACTCCTGAGAGTCAAAACAGAATTGATGCTATTCTCCTGATCTGTCACTCCACAGATCAGGTCAGGTACAGAGGAAAATAAAACAGCTCTCTAAGATTTATTTTATTTGATCCTCCTCAGCAACATTAAACACTGAATTCCCTATAGTATTACAGCATACGCCTGTCTATCCAAAACCCTTCCCTGTCCCCTACACCTCTCATGGTAAGGGCTACTGAAGGGATTTGGATAAAGCAGAGACTCCTAGCCAGGACTGCAAAAAGGTGGCAGCAGCAGATGAACTCCTGACCAAGGAGCGTCCATCCTGCCGCTGAACGGCTCCTGTAGCGGTGCAGGGAGCCCTCTGCAGCCCCATTGTTACAACAGAGTGGAGTTGTGACTGCAGAACTGCTGAGGGCTTCCTGGGCTGCTGCAGAGCTGATGACTACTGATCCCCGCAGGATTACGGTACAGGGAAGGTTGCAGCCTGGGTGGGCCAAAGCGGAGTCCTAGCTTGGGGCCTCTGCTTAGCCCTGCACCTCACACCTGGATGGAGCTTTCTGCAGCCCAGTTGTAATTGAGCAAGTGAGCAGGACAGGGCTAGGGGAGCACGGGGCGGGTTGGCCAGCCTGGAGCAGCCGCTGCCAGGGATGGGAGCTGGGCAGCCCCAACCCTGAGTTCTGGAAGCCACCGGCCGCTGCCAGGGGGATGCTGGGCAGTCCTGACCCCGACTCCCAGAGACCAACCGCTGCTGCCAGGGGCGGAAGCTGACCCCTCGTGGTGGGCGCTGGCCGGCCACCACCCCCACACCCACTGAGGATGTGGTGGGCAGGGCTGGCACAGGGATTGGCAAAGGTTGCCACCCCCTGCTCTAACGCATTCATAGACAGCAATCATCTCCTCAGCCATCTTTTGGTTAGGCTGAACAAGCCAAGCTCTTTGAGTCTCCTCTCATAGGCAGGTTTTCCGTTCCATCCTAGTAGCCTCTTTCTGCTCCTGTTCCAGTTTAAATTAATCCTTCATAAACATGGGGGACCAGAACTACACACAACATTCCAGATGAAGACACAACTAGCGTCTTGCGTAATAGTACCAACATCTCCCTATCTCTACTGGAAGTACCTCTTCTGATGCATTTTAGGACCACATTAGCTTTTTCACAGCTACATCATATTGGCAGCCCCTAGTCATCCTATTATTAATCAATTCCAGAGGGGGAGCTGTGTTAGTTTATTGCAAAGCAAACAAACAAACAAGTTCTGTGGCACTTTTAAAGAGTAACAGATTTATTTATTGCATAAGCTTTTGTGGGTAAAATCCCACTTTATCAGATGCATGAAATAGAAACTGTAGTACATTACATGCAGAGAAGGCCAAGTGCACCAGGACTCCTTGTTTGCTTTATCATCAACCAATACATGCCCAGGTTCTCCTCCTCCGCCGTCACTTCCAAGTGACGCATTCCTAGCTTTATCAAAAATTCTATTATTAGTCCCTAAAAACCCCTTGAATGATTCCCGCCCTCTCACTTACCCAAACACAATCCATGTCCCCTGTGCTAAGTGGATAATTAGGAGCATAATGGTACTCCATTTGCCTTCTGAAAAATCCCAGCCAACATGCTTTAGAAGAGCCTAATGGGATCTAGGTTCAATTTCCAGTGGGATTTGAATGCTCAAACCTCAAGGACCCTTTGAAAATCCAGCTTCAGGGAATAAAATAGATATTGTGATTGTAATGAGATTCTCATCTCCTAAGGCCAAGATTCAAAGTAGTAGGGTGTGCCTAACCTTAAGCATGCATATAGTTCAGCTGAAGGCAATATCAACAGTAGGGGCCCTAGTGAAAGTCAATGAAACTCATGGGCAAGGGGAGGCATGTTAGTCTGCATACAGAAAAACATCAAGAATCCTGTGGCCTCTTAAAGACTAACACACACATTTCTTCAGGCATAAGCTTTTGTAGGCTGCAACTCATTTTAAAAGCCACATCTGACAAAGGGGGTTGCAGCCCATGAAAACGTATGTCCGAAGAAATGTGTTAGTCTTTAAGGTGCCACAGGACTCATTTTTTTTCAATGAAACTAGTGACATGCTTAAAGTTAGGCGTGTCCTAAATACCTTGCTGCATCAGGACAAAAATCAAACTGTGCCCAAACATTATGGAGCAGATGTTCCAACACAACACTACTTTCTTCCACTGCAATCAGACTCAACTGCTAGTGTGTATATTGTAGGGTTGAGTCTGTGTGTGCACCATAACCCAATAGACTCAGAGGATTATCTATGCATGAAAGTAAAGAAACCATGAAACATGTCATGCCCAGCCAAAACCTGCTCACCACTTACCATGATGAAAATATGTTCATAGAAAAAGATTGCTTGGTTGGAGCAAACAAACAGAGGAGAAGTTTTGTAGTGCTATTTTAAGAAGGTACTGTCAGGTCACACACAGTTTACAATGTTGACCTTAAGAACATGCTCTTCTTGTAAATATGTGAAAGCAGCAGCATTTGAAGGGCAATGCCAATTCAAAAAAAGTTTCCTGACAAAAAACACCAGGATCTTTGAGCAAGAAACTAAAAGTTTCCAACCTGAGCTGAAGTTTCTGAGATCTCACAGCAAATCTAAACCAAATTATAAAGGCATTTAATACCCTGATATCTAACAAAGATGATATAAAAATAAAGAGGCATTCATACCTTCTATGATTCGTTGCTGCTGCTGTCTGATCTCATCAAAGCCAAGCCCTCTGGTTTCCTCCGTCTCTTCCACGAGCCATGGGTTCATTACACCTTGTTTGACCCCTCCAGTCATTAGACTAGATCTGAAAATGGTTTTTAAAGCTTAAAATAATTTCTCTAATTAAAAGCTATTTCTTCCACATTTGTCTCTCAAGCAACTAGCTAGCAATCATGTAGCTGCAAGACATACACTTACCCTATTGCATGCAATCCCCCCCCCCCCCAAACATCATCCAGAGAAAAGCTTCTAAACTATTACAGCAAAGTATTTTACAGAATTCATTACATCAGGTGAAGAAAAGGGAGTCGGGACCTAAGGATTCTGTAGAAGATACAGCTAACATATGCCTGTAGGACACCAGATAATATGAAAGAAAATATAAAATCATGATGCAGGTCCTCAAAAAAATCAATTTGGAAGTATTTGGAGGAGAGGAAGGTGATCAAGATCTATCAGCATGGATGCACCAAGAGCAAGTCATGCCTGACCAACCTGATTGACTTCTATGAGGGAATGACTGGTTTCTGTGGATGTGATACCTTGACTTATGCAAAGCTTTTGATGTGGTCTCTCACAGTATTCTTATCAGCAAGTTAAAGTAGCAGAGATTGGTTGGATAAATGGATAATAAGGTGGATGGAAAGCTGGCTGAATCACTGCACTCTGGGTACTGATCAACAGCTTGATGTCTAACTAGCAGTCAGTATCAAGGTTAGTCCTGGGTCCAGGTTTTGTTCAAAATCATCATTAATGATCTGGAGGATGAAGCGGAATTTAGACTCAGCAAGTCTGCAGATGACACTAAACTAGGAGGAGTGGTAGATATGCTGGAAGCAAAGGACAGGAGTGTGACCAAGACAAATTGGAGGACAGGGTCAAAAGAAATCTGCTGAAGTTCAGAAAGGAAAAGTGCAGAGTCCTGCACTTAGGATGGAAGAATTCTATGTACTGTTATAGTACGGGGACCAGCTGGCTAAGCAGCAGCTCTTCTGCAGCAAACGACTTGGGGGTTACAGTTAACAAGAATCTGGTTATCAGTCAGCAGTGTACTCTTGCTGCCAAGAAGGTTATTAGCACATTGGTCTGCATTAGTAGGAGGGTTGCCAGCAGATCAAGGGAAGTGATTGTTCCCCTCTATTTGGCACTGGTGAGGCTACAGCTGGAGCATCATGTACTGTTTTGGACACCCCACTACAAAAAAAGGAGGTGAACAAACTGGAAAGAGTTCAGCAGAGGGCAAAAAAATTATTAGGGGGCTGGCACACATGATTTATGGGAAGCAAGGAGTCCTATGGCACTTAGAGACTAACAAATTTATCACATGAGCTTGTGTGAGAGAAAATCCCACTTCATCAAATGCTTTGAAGATGAAGGAACTAAGCATCTGACAAAAGTGGGATTTTCTCCCACGCCAGCTCATGCGATAAATAAATCTATTAGTCTCTAAGCCACAGGACTCCTTGCTTCTTTTGCTGAACTAGACTAACACAGCTGCCCCTTTGGAACTTGGCATGATTTACAAGCTTACTTAGTTTGCAGCAAGGAAGAATGAGAGGAGCTTACAGCAGCCTTCAATTACCTGAAACAGAGCTCAAGCGAGGATGGAGTTAGGCTGTTCTCATGGGTGACAAATGACAGAAAAAGGAGCAATGGTCTCAAATTGTAATGGGGGAGATCCAGGATGAATATTATGAAAATATTCTCCCTAGGAAGGGTTGAAGCACTGGAATGGGTTACCTAGGGAGATGATGGAATCTCCATCCTTAAGAGGGTTTTTAAGGTCTGGTTTGACAAGCACTGGCTGGGATGATTTAGTTGGAGACGGTCCTGCTCTCAGAAGGGGTTGAACCAGATGACTTCCTGAGGTCCCTTCCAACTCAAATCTACTATGATTCTATGAAAAAAGGTTTTTATTTTTGCTTATGGATCCCCCATATTTTAAAAAAATCAGACTGGAAAACTGTATGGACAGCAGGATTACTACAGCCTGCAGTCCTTTTGGCACCTAAGATCCCAGTTTAAATTGAGGGGATTTGGGTTGTGGAAAGATTATAGAACTGTACCCTCCACCCCACCCCACCCCACCAGTATGTTATGCTAAAATAAAGAAACGCACTGAACGTTTAAAAAATACTACTCTAACTCAGCATCACACCCCAAAAACTTCATGAAATATTTTCAAGTCTCTCTCTCTCAAACAACCTGAACACTTTACAACTCCAGGTGGGGTTAAAAATAAAAAAAAAATCCACCTCAGTTCATGTAGTTTTATGTTTTGAAATAAACAAAGTACAGTTCAAGCTTGCATGCTTCCACAGAGTTTGTGGCTCATATAAATCAAACACAATAAATTAACTGTGCACAACATCAGAGTAAAACAAAATTAGTTGTATGTTTTCAGTGAAGAGTTTTTGGCAAAAACATTGTGGAAGGTCATTCATTTCAGCTAAAATCAAGGGCTTTGGGTAGTCATTCAGTGAGGATTTACAGTAAGTTAGAGACATCTGCTGGTTAGGAAGAGAACCACCACTGCCGTGAAATGCTTCAACATCCCTTATCAGTGAAAATTCACAGCTCCCTATAAATCAAGTTTACATGCATGCAGACCCCCTTGCATTTATCTGCACACAACATACTTCCTAGAACACCTGCTGCCCAAATGAAATTGGAGAACACACTTAATAGCTGCTCTCACTTTTTAAAGTTTCAATATCTACCAAACTCTTTCTTTTGTTGAAAGTAAAGAATTTGCCAGGATTAGCTAATGCATCTTACTCATTCCAGACTGAGTTCTTATTCTAGTTTATGATATCTCACTTAAAATTCCCAGCATGGTCAATACAGTCAAGGTACTGCACAGCAGAAACCGGATAATCACCAGCCTGCTTTCAAACACATATGGAACAGTTGGTGGTTTGGACTGCTGTTGTACTTCAGTTTTAAGCCCCCCATACAAACTTACATATGCTTACTGACAAGGCACTGGAGCAAGTTTCAATTTCACAGGGATATGCAAGCCCCCAGAAATGTCATTTCCTAGATTAACTCCACAAGGCAGTGATGAACACTAAATGGCCCATACAGTTCCCACTGAGCTCACAATTACTGAAACCAGTCTTGCAGAGCCAAACAAAATGAAAGCAGCACACATCTGACAGTCTAAATATTTAAAAAATACTTTGCTTAGTAGTTCAGCGAGCAAAAATACACAATACCAAAAAAGTGATTGATCTGATATTGGCAAAATAAAGTGAGAGAAATACGTAAATCTCCCTACTCCAGCTAGCAAGAACGCAAATATATTTGCCATTTTAAAAAGCCAACACAAGCAAATTTGGTCCAATTTGTGGCACTGTCTGTCTTCTAATAATCCACCCTATTCTTCTAGTTTTGGCCATGGCAACTGGTCTGCTCATTACAATAATCTTTTTGACATGTTTGGTAACTACCTTCCCACACAGAACCACATAACTTCTTATTTCCTCTGATCTTACCATGTTTCACTGTGGTGGTGTGAAGATTAAAGCTTATCCAATTAGCCACCCACTGTCTCTGTCAAGTTAATCACTTAAATCTGTGAAATCGTCACAGAGCAGTGGAGTGTGTAGATAGCTTTTGATTATGGGAGCAGATTTAACTAATTATAAGGCTTAGTGATTTGCCCAAATATAAAAGATGAGGTGGGTTAAAATCAAGGGGCTATGTCATTGCTTAATAAGCAGGAGCTTATCTTTTCAAAGGCATTGTTTTCCTGATCATTCTTACAAAGCTGCCCAAATAACTTAGATTAGTCAACCTGCTGGTACTTTAGACCAGTGTTTCCCAACCAGTGTGCTATGGCACACAGGTGTGCCATCAGGCCCAAGCAGGTGCACCACAAAATTTTTTGAAAAACTATTCAAAGAGCTCTGGATTGGCTCCTTGGCTCATGAATATTAATGAGTTCATTTGGAAAGTATATGATGGTGTGCCTCAAATTAATTAAAGGTAGCAAGGTGTGCCACGGCAGAGAAAATGTTGGGAACCACTGCTTTAGAACAAAGCCACACATTAAGGCTTACCATCCTTGGAAGAACGATCAGCAAGCTTGAATGTTAAACAAAACCTGGGTCAAATGACAATCTGGTGCATGATGAATTGAAAGTCCCTTGAAGATACAGGATTTCTTGGCTGTGTTTGGAACACCTCATCTTCAAGTCACAAATTCATATTGAAAGAGAGCAGCACAGTGAGCCACAGAATATGTTCTCTCACTCATATACCCCCACATGCAGCCACTTCATACTTCAGACAGTTCCTGGTTATTCAAGCAATATTTGTGGACTTTATATATAAAGACTGCAGACTGTCCCAGAATGCTCCTCCAGGCTTGGGTTATATGCTACCACCACCACCCCACCAAGCTCCTCTGGCACCTCCTCAGATGAGGAGAGTTGTGGACCACAACTGCTCTTGACGTAAGGAGCAATACAGAAAGTGCTGGCTCAGTCATAGGGGCTGAGTGCTTCCCAGAGCCACCGACACAAGAGAAAAGGACAAGCCTGGATCTCAGACTGAAAACCACCCCAATAGAAACTGGTGCGATGTCCTTACCTTGCCAGACTGACCTAAAGATAAATGGCCTAATCATGAGCCCACTGACTTCCATTGGAGCAGACTAGAACTTACATATTGTAAACATCATTGACAGAGTAATGGAGAAAAATCAGCTGTAACTGAAATAAATGTGGTCTTGAGAAACAGACCAGTTCTTTTCCATATCAAAAGAACAACAATCTTCAACTATTTCTCTATCCTTCTTTGTTCAACTTTCCCCTCTGAGTGTGAGCAATGACAATGTGCAACTTCTGATAACCCAAGAAGCCTGGAGTCTCAAATCACAAAAAATCTTTCATGTAACATACCACGTGAAAGCCACTTTTCAGGTCCGCTAGCCAAAGATCGATTAGGCTGTGAATGGACATTTACATCTTTTTTTCTGTGCCTCCCTGTTGTCTCACTGGTTCAAACAGCTTCCCTTCCCTAAGCACCCTGAACAAGGTCCGAAGCAGATGACTGGAAGCATAGGGAAAAGACACTCGGATAATACTCTCACTATTACACAGCACAACACAAAGGTTGGCTTCCCTTCACATGAAAGTTTGACCAACTATGGGTATATAGTTATCACAACATGATACCCCTTCTGGGCAGAATGAGAGATTGCTTTACCTTAAACACCGCCCAAAGTGATTTAAGCCAAACCAAACCAAAAGGCACACAGGAATTACTGTGTAACTGCAGCAGTTCAAATTCACCCCTTAGCTTATACTGGTATAACCATCCTCTGTAGAAAACATACCATGATAATCATTCTCCACTGAATCAGAATCACTTTTCATTTAACTCAGTATATTAACAAGAACAAATTAGAATCCCCTTCTAGATCATTTGTCCTCCTGCAGTGCCCTCCTCCCAGGTTTCAAGTAAAATGAGCTTCTGTAAGACATGGTACACAGTCAGTGTCAAAACAAGGAGTCTGGACTTCGAGTCCCTTCCTCCAAGGCAGCACTCTCACTCTGTCTTGGTACAAAATGAAAATGGTTCTTTGGAGGGAACCACTACCTCTGAAATCACATCCAAGGTCTACTTCGGAAATCAGACAGGCACTAAATTCCAGCACTAGCCTTTCAACTTGGTAATATGGTGTCATGAGTGAAATGAGTTTGCTACTCTTAGCTCCCACAACAATAGACATTTATTCTTATTACAAACTCATCACATTTCAGTAGTGTACAGAGGGGAGACTAGGTGGATGGCCTTTGGGGCTAGCCCCACACCAGGGCCAGATTAGATGGGCCCGGGATGAGGCTGCCAGTTTCAGGGCATCACCTCCACCCTCCCACTGCATGGGCCAGACTGAGGTTTTGGGCAGCCTCCGATAATGGAGGGGGCCCCTTCAGTACTTGCGGGGGATCAGAGGGCACACTCTGCAGTATTCCCACCTCACCAGTCAGCCCCAGGGGGATGGGGAAGGCTGGCATGTGGCCACTGCTCTCCAAGGCAGGACTGGCCAGCATAAGGGCTGCCAGAGTTCACCCCCACCCCCAGACCCTGGAGTGCAGCAGATAATATGAAAGAAAATATAAAATCAATTATCTGAAACTGGGAGCCCAGGCCATGGCCCCTCTAGTCCAGCTCTGATGCGAGGCTGACCCAGTACGCCCCATGCAGCCTGGTAGCAGGGGCCAGGCCCCTACAGATCCTCAATGGGACAACTAGGATGGTGGGGCAAATTTTATTTGGCACCCTGTGCACTGGACAGCCTGGGTATGCCATTTCACATGTTGAGCCTTGGGTCAACAAATGAGCCCAAGGCAAAAACTGCACCAGCAGTCTAGACACAGGAGTGGACTCTAGAAACTTGCCCAATGCCTGATAACTTAAAGAAGTCTAAAAGTGATGAAGCAAAGCTGCCTTGAAAATCAACCTCTTACTGCCAGTTTTTCTAAGGCTAATGCATATTAATGATCTTGAAGACACAATGAGAAGTAAAAGTGCTAAAAGGAAAATTCAACTTATTTTTCTCTGTATGTCTTAAGCATTTCTTTTTTGATTTGCTCTTGGTTAAAAATTTAAATACATAACCACGGTCCTGGCTACTTGTGACCATAAGAAAACTTTCAGCAAGAACATGGGTAAAAATCCTGTAGTTTGTTCAAACTCCAGCTCAGGTTAAATACTCTGCCTTACTAAAATCCCTTGCTGTTTAGCTGCAGAGTATTCACCTCTTATGTAAAAATGTTATACAAAGCTTTGTCTCATAACCACCTCTGGACATCTCCATGCCTTGAATATGTAGTACAAGGAGAAGTGAGGCAGAGACCATATCCACTGAAAACCAATGAAAAAGTTTATGCAGAGAAAATGGGCTCTCTGTGATAAAGATGCACTCAGAGTCATGTAAAAGGCACCACCCTCTACTCATGAAAATTTTGTTGCATCCCAATTAAGGCTAAGAATGCCAGAAAGTAAACTAATGCTCTACTAAGTAATGTAATGCCTGTATCTGCATTCTGGCCCAAGCTGTCACTTAGAATAAAAATTAGGAGTATTAAGGCCACTGTACTATACAATCTGAAACAGCATTACAGCCATTTTCAAAGGCTGTAAACTCACTGAGTGGTGACCAAATATAAACGGAGATTAATTTTGTAAAAGCTCCACAATTATATGCCATAGGAACAACAAACATGATCACTGGTGCAAGAAGGTTAATGAAGGGAATGGCTGCTTAAAAAAAAAAAAAAAAAAAAAGACAGACTTCTGCAAATTTGAGCTGTCACATCAGGGACTGATTAGATCAAAAAAGCTGGTACTGAACCAGCAAAGACTGCCACAGCTGGAGCTTAAATTCCAGGTGTGATCTTTTATTATGAAGATGATAAAGCTGACTTTTAAATTTAAAGGGAAACGTGGGCTACCAAATGGGCACTTCAGAAGAAATCCAAAACAACTCTTCTAAATGACTAATGAAGTCCTCAGTTTAACAGAAAGGAAAACAGATGTCCTCTGTCCCTGTAAAAGGTACAACATGAGCAGCAGCAACACACGCTTTCTCATCCTTGACCTGCCAAAGTCACTGACTTCTGGGGGAGGCTGAGACACATTCAATATCCAGGCAAATCGGCCCCTGGCTTCTCTTTTAGAATTTCTAACACCGCATGGGTGTCTTACTTCAGGGCAATTACACCTGTATTCTTCCTTCATAGTCCCTCAAGAGCTCCCACGCAAGGCTCCAGATCCTCAGCAGGCCCCCCCACCCCAGGCAAAGACCCAAGTCTCTCCCCCTCGTGCGGTTTTTCCAAGCTTCACAGTTTCCTGCCTCCACTGTGCTATCTCTAGCAAACCAAATTTCACAATGCCACCAACATCTATGCTACACTTTTTCACAAGATGTTTAAACACTATATGTATGCAGTTGAAACTAACCACACAGCTCTTTGTAAGCAAGCAAATTACCTCTTAAGGCATTATTTAAAACAAAGATGTGCACGCATGCACTTGCACACCCACACGCTTTCCATGGGTCATGCCAACTTCAACCTTGGATGGGTGTCTGTCTATCCTTACAAATTTTCACTGAAGATTGGAGCTCTCTCTTGAACTGACACTCCCTGTCTGTTGGATCAGAAAACAGGGCCTAGGTCCATTTAAATTCATCTATTTATCCTGAAGTCTTTTCTTTGTCTGCCGGTCCCTGGAGAATCTAATTTGAACCACATCTCAACCTCATCAGGTGGTTTTACAACCTGAGTGAATGCTCCTAATCACGTCCCTGCACACTGTTCTTGTTTTAATAAGCTAGACACTGTTCTTAGCTCCCAGAGAAACTGCTGTTACTCTTCCTCATGGAATTAAATACAAACCCCTGGCCACAATGATACCTAAACTTAATTCAATGGGATCTCCCAAAGGAAATTGTTGTAGCTGTCACACCCAGTATTTCTAATGGAGCTTGAAATAACATGGATGCAGCATTGGCAATAGTTATTTGCAACCTTTATCTAGTGTGGTGGTTTGAAACGAGAAAGAATTGGACGGGATTATCCAACCTAGCAGGGCGCAGCATTGTATGATTCAATGTGCCTGCATTCTGGAACCTTTACTAAGGTTTCCCATAACTCAGTTTTCACACAAGTTTTACTTTATTAGTCCACTGTCACTCGGTGGTTGGTTACAAAATACACACAGTTTATATCCTACCAACAACACAGCTGTAAGAAATGTCCCAATACTTAACAACAGAATCTTGGGACACACTCCTCGCATGCCATGGTGTGAGGGTAAGAAAAAGACTCAGACAAAGAAAGACCTAAGAAGCTTGTTTATTAGTGTAGAGCAGGCTTGTCCAACCTGCGGCCCGGGGGGCCAAACTTTGGCCCATCAAGGGCTTTCATCCAGCCCACGGAGTGCTGCCACAAGAGCCTGGAAAGCTGAGCCAGCAAGATGCTATATGGCGAGGGGTTGGTGAGTGTAAGCTGAGCTGGCACTGTACTCAGTCTGATGTGTGTGGTGGGAGGAGAACTAAGCCCGAGGGCAAGTGGAAGCCAGGGGAAGGAGAGCAGTGCTGAGTGGGGATGAGGAGAACACCGTGGGACCAACACAGGACACACTGTGGCAGTTCTGGGAGGGTGAAGGGGCACGGGAGCAGTGGGGATGTTTGGTGGGATCCAGTTACTTCCTGACCTGGACAACATCTCAGTTCTGCTCTCCTCTCATACCCTAACTCCAGCACCCTGTCCCTCAGTGGCAAAAACTCTTCTGTAGAAATTGCTACCTTTCAATGTTTCTGGTATAGAGATGCCCAGTTCCAAAACCTGTAACCCCTGCAGAACTGGCAGGGTTTCTGTCCTGTCTCTAGCTGATTCTGTTTTCCTCTCCCCAGCACTGCCCTCCTCTCCCTGAGCAGCGCTTTGGCAGGGAGTGAGAAGAGCAGAATTGGTGGGGTCCCTGTCAGGAAATAGCTGAGTCCTTGTCACCTAGCTGCTTTGCTCACCCCACCTCACCCTTCTTCCTCTCCACTCCTCTGCCATGCTCCCCTGTCCTGCCTTGCCCCCTCATACAGGCACTCCTGCCCCCGTCCTTTGTACACAATGCAAGCAAAAGTAATGCCAAATATCACACTAAACATTAAAGTTTATTAATGAAGATTGATTTGTGTCTCTCATCAAAAATTTTCTCACTGGCACCCTGACTGAGAAATGAATTGTAATGTGGCCCCTCACCCAAAAGGGTTGGACACCCCTGGTGTATACAGACAAGCGATGTCACTACTGATTACTAGACCTTATCAAAAGCCAGATGCAGTGGTGCAGGGCTGATCTCTAGATTCTCACCTACTCATAATTAATAGCTAGACCCCTTCACGGTTTCCCTCTTATTTTATTATATATGTAACTACTACACTATCATTTCTTTTTAAATGAGTTTATTAACTATGATACAGAGGTTCCATGGCCCCATTCTTTGCCAACAATTCTCATCTCAGATCTGAAACTCACTACACCAAACAGAAGATTTAGCCACAGACTAACACACAAGGTGTCTACAGAAAGCTCACAACTTGCCAAGACAATCTTTGTGAGTTGTATATACAAATAGTAGTTAAGGAACAATGTCCTTATATCAGAAGTAATGTCTATGGATCTGGAGTAAAAATTAGTCACTAGGCTTAGCCTGTTTTAGCGATGACCCATTCAAGCAAAAGGGAGCTCTCATCTCTCCCTGCTCATCAGGCTAGGTTCTATACTCAGCCAAATGAGTTCTTTTCACCACAGCATCATGCAGGGAACTGATGCAATCCTGGGATAGATAAACCACCAACACGAGTAGAGATATTACTTTTATCTCTGTAGCTGGCACTGCTGATGGAACACTGTGCCCAGTTCTGGTGTTGATAATTCAAGAGGGAAGTTGATAAATTGGAGAGGGTTCACAGAAGAGCCGTGAGAACGACTAAGGATTAGAAAATGAAACTTATAGTGATGGATATAAGGACCTCAATCTGTTCAGTTTAACAAAAAGAAATGAAAAAGATGAGCTGATTAGTCTTCAAGTATATGCGTGGGGACAGTGAGCTCTTCAACCTAGTTAAAAAGAGGTCTAACGATCTAATAGCTGGAAGTTGAAGCTAGACAAATTCAGGCAGGAAATGGTGTAAATTTTTAACAATGAGAATAATTAGCATTGGAACTAACTCCATCACTGAATTTTTAAATAAAGACTGGTTTTTTAAAAAGATATGTTTTAGGAATTATTTGGAGGAAGTTTATTTCATTCAGGAGGTCAAACTAGATTATCACAATGATCTTAAAATCTATTATTTTGTCTATCCTTGGCACACCCCAGAAAAGTTAATGGAAAACCATCCAAGACAACTAGAAATGACTCGGACAAAAAGGACCATGGGGGGGCGGGGGGGAGAAGAGATCACCCTGAATACAAATAAAAAGATTTTTTTTTTTCAGTACAACAGTGTAGGGAAAGGCCCTCTGGATCCCTTCCTTGAGTAAATCTCACAAGGATTTCAGTAACTTTTGGATTCTGGTTCTTGTGAAACTAGCCAACTCCGCAAAGGACTGAACTTTGGGGACAAAGCTACTTTATTAGCTAGAAAGTTAACTATTAGTAAGTGTAGGCCTTAGTTCACCTTTTATCATGATTTTGTATTGCAACCCATCACTCTCTCATTCTAGTTAAAGCTTTGTTCTTTCTTAAATACACTTATTTTATTAAAAGGGCTCACAGGTGCCATGTGATTTACATGAGCATTGGTTTAAGATAAAACAGGTATGCCAGGGCACACTACAACTTTGGATGCAGAGGACCAGAATTGCTGAGAATGTCATGTCAGGAGCTGGACATCCCAGGGGAATGATTCCAAGGAATTTGGGGGATTGGGTGCTCCTATTATTAACCTGCAAGGCACTGTTGGAACTGGCATAACACAGAGGTGGATACTTGAGGGGCTGAAAGTCTGGTTGTGTCAGGAAGCTGATACCAAGTCACAACAGGACAGATACCCTTCTAGTGGAGGTAGCTGGACGTCTTTAAAACCACCACAACAACAAATTAATCATTTACTTCACCTTGTAGCCAATTAACCATATTTTCTTTATTGCACCCCCTCACCACCAAGCTCCCATTGCTACACTGCCAACAGAGAAATCTAGAAGTAAAGGGGGGGGGGTCCCCAGACAAAACCACTCATTTACCAAACTCCTGGTGATCACTACCTATAGGCGGGCACCTGGGAGAAAGAACACAGATATATTCTCCTTGTCCCAAGTTCAAGAACAGCTACAGCTGATCAAGGACAGCTCACTTTGCACTGTCAACTGGTTAAACTTTCAAATACCTTATTTTGTATTGTATTTGTAGCTCATTTCATGGACTTTGATGCATGATTTACCCAGGACATGCAAGATTATAAATCTGTACACCAGATTGTGTAAACCTATATTTATTCATAACATATACAAGCAACTAAAAATAAGTTAGTTACCTGAGATTATAGAAATTTTAATTTTTAAGAGTAACTGAAATGTACGAAAATCAAGAAACTGAGCTGTGCACCAACACTAGGTGGACACAGTACGAAACAGTGTTACAGCAGGCAACAGCCTTAGACTGTTAACCTCTGCCTGTCAGTTTTAAAGGTTGCTTTTCTCGCCTTTGCCCTCCCAAACTGAAGAATAGCGTCAAAGAGACCTGACCTACCAACTAATGGCATTTTCAAGCAATGAAACAGAAGTGATGGTAGTCTGTCAGGATTCCTTGGTCAAAGATATGCTTTAACGGGCCTGAGCTTTGAAAAGCAGAACTCATGACTCAAGACTGACTGGCTATGACACCCTGTACCCCATGATCACCCTTACAGTACAACTGTGTATTGTTTAATGCCATGTCATTCAAGAGGTCTTTGGTATGCTCATGAGGTACTGATCATTATTGTCACTGTAATATGTTTGTTGCAATTTCACATGTATGGTTACGAAACTTCACCATGTAAGATTTTCAAAGATGTGTCCTCATGGGTTGAAAGATGTCCAGGCAAAACACTCCAGAAGCAGAGGGATAGTTCACACCTCATCAAGACATGCATAAGACAACCCTAGCTCAGTCTTCCAGGAAAAAAAGGACTGGCCTGGGCATCAATGGTGGATCAGCTGGACTCTGGAATGAGTCACCACCCTTGGCCAGCTTGGAACAATGATGAAGTAATGCTCAAACTCCAAACATGGATGAGTCCATATAAGGACACTGTCACCTAACTCAGAGGGGGCAGAAGGGGGCAGCGAAGCTCCAGAGAGAATGAACGTTATGAAAAGGGGAGACATTTGCCATACACTCCCCCCTTCCACTTTCATCTGTAAACACCATCAAACAACTGAAGTGCTGACCAAAGGGGAGAGCCTGGCTGAAAGGAAACCAGACAGCCTGTGGTGAGCATCAGTCTCAGTTTATAAGATTGCATAACGTGTTAAGCTTAGTTTAGAATGTATTTTGCTTGTTGCTCTTGACCATAACTGCCTGGTTATGCTCTGTAGTTAATACAGTTTTAACTACAGCAGTGCATTTGGTCTGAAGCAGTGGCGTTGCAAAGGGGGGGGGCCTCCAGTGGCATCAGCCCCCTTGAAACTCAGGGCCAGCCCCTGAACAGCATGCCACTAAACTGTGCAGGGGTCTTCTGGCTGGTAGGGAGCTGCCCCAGGCTGGGTCTGGAAGTTTTTAAAACTCCTGCCCTGGCATGACCCTGCTCTGAGCATGCCAGGAGCCTCAGCCACTGCCACAGCTCTGCTCTCCCCCAGTGGCCAGGTAAGGAAGGTGGGGGGGGAGTCCAGGGGCAGGCATGCCAGCCCAGGGAGGAAAGGGCATGAGGGAGGGCAGTATGCCCAGGACAGTGTGGACCAGCGGCAGGATCGGGTGGGTTGGGAACAGATCAGGGCCCCAGCGGCTCCCCCCCAATATTTGTATGTAGCGATGCCCCTGGTCTGAAGTATGCTGGAAACTCCATTTGGAAGAAGGCTGGTGCATGCCGATTTCTTTGTTAAACTGACAAACTTACATGAACTTACAATGTTCAGTTATATCCACTGAAAAGAATAAGATGGAAGTTCCTAGGATTGACAGTGGGACTGGAAGGCTCTGGCTCGAATCACTTTGTCATATAGTTGAAAAAGGGGCAAGCCTGAAGCCCTCACTCAATTCAGAGCAGCTTACATGCTGGAGAATGTACATGAACAGCCAAGGAGTGCAGGCTCTCACAACAGAGCAAATAAGATAAGCTCCAAGAGCAGTGGCATGGCAATTCACCAGTCTGCACCAGGAGAACATCACATGAGCAGAATCCTCAAAGTTAACAACACAGTATGGAAAGTATCTTTCAGATCTGTGTCATGAATGAACTGGAGAACAATAAGTGGGAAATGCTTCCCATGAATTATCCAGTTCAACACAGGGGTCTTTATCACTGACAGCCAAACATTCCCCATCTGTCAGCATTCAATAAAGGTCCATCCAATTGTTCAAGAGTGTTTTTCTGTCTGCGAGCAGCTTACCGAGTTCATACAAAGAACTCCAGGGGGTTTTTTTTGTTTTGTTTTGTTTTTTTACAGTGCTTCATTTGTCCTAAACTGACTCACTGGTTTTAGAACATTGTGATTTCTGATATCAGATTTGTGCCCATTTATTCTTTTGCACTGACTGTCCTGTTTGTCCAATATATAAGGCAGAAGGGCAATTCAGGCACATGATGGCATAAATCACATCGGTGGATGAGCAAGTGAATGAGCCTTTGATGGAGTAGCTGGTTTGATTATGTCCTGTAATAGTGTCTTTTGTGCTGATATGTGGGCAAAGTTGGCAGTGTAATTTGCTGCAGAGATATGCATCTGGTTTAATGGCACTGCTGTTAGTTCTGCAGTTGCTGGTAAGTATGTGCTTAAGGTTAGGTCGCTGTCTGTAAGTGAGGAGAAATCTGTCTCCCAAGACTTCAGAGTGTGAGGGACTGTCTTGTAGAATAGGCTGTAGATTCCTGATGATGTGCTGTAGAGGTCTGACTTGGGGGTTGTAGGTGATGACTAGCAGCATTCTGTTTTTCTTTCCTGGGCTTCTCCTGTAGTAGTTGATTTGATCTCATTCCTCTATATGCTGTTGTAACGTGGCCTCTCACCCTCCCAAAGGGGAAGGGTCAGCCAAGTGGGGTCTCTGGGCCGGGGTCAGCAGGGTCCTGGCTGCACATGCTAACCCTGAGGCAGACCCTATGGAGCCTGAGGCCTTGGTGCAGGGGATGGCAGGGTCCTGGCCACAACACGTTGCCCGAGATGTGGCTCTCTGCCGAGGGTTGAGTCCGCACTCCCCTGGGTCACACCTGGTTCCAGGCTTTAGCAGTACCTTGTCCGCCAGCTCCTTGGGGTGGTCACCCGGGTAGATTGTAAAACCCCTCCATCTCGTCAGACGGTGGCAAGTCAGGGAGTCCTTCAGGTTGGTCTGCCACGGAAACTCCTCCAGGTTGCAAGAGGTGGGCAGAGGTTTGGGGTCCTCAGCAGCCAGGGGTAGCCCCTCCAAGGCGCACGAGGTGGGTCGAGGTTCAGGGTCCCCAATGGGCGATGGCTCAGGACCACTCACCGGCCCCCCTACTAGCAGTTCTTCCTGTGGGCATGGGGCAGCCCAGGGCTCAGGCAGTGGTCCCCGGTCACCGGCAGTGAGCAGCCCCCACCGGACCTGGCTCCGGAAGCCAGAGCCCCGCTCCCCACAGGGTGGCCCAGGGTCAAGAGGGAGCAGAGCGGCATCCTTCTCCATTGGTGGCCCGTCTTGAACTGAGCTGGCCGCCTCCCCTTTTATACTTTCTGTCCCGTCCCTTTGCTTCCGGCCTGATTGACAACCCACTCCTGGCTCAGCCTCCCTGCCGTCATGCAGATCTTTCTGGGACCTCTCTGAGGGGGGCTGTGCCTTCCTGCTACAGCTGTTCACCAGTGTTTGAATCTTTACAACTGCTTTGATTTGCTGTTACAGTGTGACCTGTTCCCATGACTTATACTTCCCTGTATTGATTTTCCTCCCATTTTTTAAGCTCCCACGTCTTCAAAGAGTCTGACAAAGTGGGATTTTCTCCCATGGAAACTCATGCAATGAATAAATGTGTTAGTCCTGAAGTGCCACAGGACTCCTTGTTTGTTTTACTGAACTAAACTAAGACGGCTGCCCCTATTTTACTTGGAACAGGACATCAAACCCAAACTACAATAGAGAACAGACATTTGAAGTCAGTGATATGGTTTTCCAGGCTTTATGCCTTGTGTTGAATTCCAGTCTTGGCTTTGCTCGACTGCGACAGTTCCATTAAGGCATCAAAAGCCTCAGACACTTGGCACCTCACTGGCCTTATGCTGTCAGTGCAGCTCTCACCATGAGTGTCACTTCGCAGCTTCACAATCAGATCCGTAACACTGTCTGCGAGGACCTTCCACTAACAGCTGAGGCTGAACATAGGACGTATATACGTGGCAATATTCCAAAACCACATACTGCATCTGACATCACCAGGTTGAGGGAATGCCAGCCTATGACAGAGTCCCACAGGAACAATGCTCTGGAACCATGAGGGATGAAGCCAGTCAAGACTCTTATGGTCTGAATACATCACCCAGCTATCCACACGCCAGGGCAGCCACCTCCTGAATGTGGCCTCACAGTATGCAGCACCGCTGGTCTGCCTGAGCTTACCCTGTGAGTCCACCTGGATGAGAGTCCCGCAAAGGAGGGGGATCAAGCAATTCACAGCCAGCACGAAAATTAGAAGGGTTTAGTTCTCAGGACCACAGTATAGCAAGACTGTGTTAGCAGATGAATCAAAAGCTACAGCACTGACCAACTAAGGGACCTTTGAGCCAGTTCTCAGGGTCGGCTCCCCCAAGCCATCTTATGGTAGACTGGCCCTTCCAGCCAGTCCCGTCAGACCCATCCCATCTCCTCCCCAGGCAAGGTGTCTATCCCTCCTCGTCTCCATCTTTTGCATCCTGTTGCACTGGTTTTCTCACGGTAGAGGGGTTCTGGCTCTTGTCTACATAGATACAGCTGGGGAAGGCCCATCCTTCCCTCTAGTGGTCTCTGCAGTGATTACACACCCAGATCCCATCACCAAAATACACGAGTTACATCTGGAGAGAAACTGAGCCACACAGAACACTCAGAGAAAACCCAAGAATATCTCCACTTCATCACACAACCACAAAACATGAAGGAAGCTCTTGGATTCAGCATTAGGATCCTTGTCCAGATGCCACTGTTATTACAGCATAGTACTTTGCCTTGCCTTGCCTTGTGCATCAGTATGATCAAGCACTTTCCTTGCAACTAGGTCGATCAATTCATTTTGAATTGGTTTGCTGCAATAATGGTCCATGGTTCCCTTCCAATTACTTGATGCAGGTGCTCATGCATGACATGGCCAGATTTCCAAAGGCACTCTACCAAACCAAGGAAATTATGTTTCTGACCAATGAACAACTTGCCCTACAAGCCCTGCAAAGAAGAAAGTAATTGTGAACAAAAGCATGTTCTTTCAGTGGGGGTCTTCTACATTAACAACGAGCTGGTTTTCTGTGGCTATTCGTATATTCAGCTTGAAGCTGGACTTGACCTCCTTCCCTTTGGACTAGACCATAAAATGGCCAGGTGATTCTTCATGTTGGTTCAGAGCATCAGCTAAATCAGCGGTTCTCAACCACTGTGTCAGGACACATTACAATGTCACCACAAAGCAGTAAGTGTGTTGCAGAGAGCCAAGGACATGGCTGGATTCAGCCTGGGGAGTGCGGGCTTGTGTTCCCTGTAGGGTCGCAACACACCATCAAGTGTGTCATCACCCACAAAAGGCTAAGAATCACTGAGCTAAATTATGCCAGTAATTATCCCCAGAAAGCACTGGCAACGATTTGACATTCTCATCAAATAATATGCAACAAAAACAGGGCATTTTATCAGTTAACTAAGTAAACTCACCAATGCTGAAGCAGTTTCTCACCATTCTAGAGCCCTCTTTCACAGTGTGACATTGAGAAGTGCTGGTGTCACTTCTGCTCGTTTGCTGGAAACATTATATCCTCTACTATGCCCAGTCCATTGAAAATTGTGCGATCAATATTGGCAGAGCTTAGGCTAACCAGTCATAAAGCATGAGCTGATGAATTAGTTTGTGGTATGCAGTTATTCTCGCTGTCGTTTCTGTCATCAAGTGAGGCTTATTTCTTTTTTTTTATCATTGCCCTCCTTTTCAGGCTGGCCAATTTCTTCTTTATCATCATGGTCCTTTACACCACCAAGACGACACTCTATGGCTATGTCCACACATAGCCAGTTATTTTGAAATAAGTTACTCCGAAATAATTTATTTCAAAATAAAATTAAGAAAGTTTAATTCGAAATAAGGGAACCCCTGAAAGTGAAATAGCATGCCATGCATGTAGACATGCTATTTTGTTTCAGGAAAGGGGCAGCATGGGAGGTGTGGCAACATGGCCCCCTGGCAGAGCCAGGCAGGGGAACACTGCCCCCAAGCCAGGAATCCCCCTGCCCTGACTCCCCCAAGGCTCTTGCGGCAGCAGGCGAGAGACTGTGGGACACTCGCAGTGTGGGAGCTGGGCATATGCCCCCACCCCCGGTGGCAGGGGCTGTCGCGCCAGCTCTGACCCCCCCCACCCCCCCGGCCAGGACTCCGCAGGCTGGTCAGCTTCACCTTTGTGAAACTGAGGGCAGCCTACAGAGCTTGCCAGGGGATGGGGGGAACCGGCACCCCTCCTCCCGCCACTTAGAAGCAGCCAAGGGAGCCCCAGCCAGGTTCCAGGCAGCCAGGGCCTGGGGGAGCAGGACACCCCCACCACCCCACTACCAAGCAGAGCAGCCGGCCAAGTCAGCTGGCGCGCCCACGCCCCCCCCACACACACACCCAGCAAGCGGGAACAGACAGCTTTGCCCACCACTTCCCCTTGCCAGGGGCAGGGGAGCAGCGGACACTGGAGCCGGGTTCGCCTGCTGCTTACCCTTGCTGGGGGCAGTGGGAACAAAGAGGGCTGGGGCACCCGCCCCCCCTCTGCCGCCCAGCAAGAGGGGCTGGGGGGGGCGAAGACAGCTCAGGCACCCGCTGCCCCCCTGCACCTCCCCTCAGCACCCTGGCCAGGGTGCTGAGGGGGAGTGGGATTTCCTCCCAGAGTATTTTATCAATATAACACAGCCAGACGGGGTTATTTCGAAACCACAGTTTCGAAATAACCCTCATTTTGATACAAAACTAGGTTTTATTGTATCAAAATGATCTTCCTTATTTCGAAATGAGGAAACGTCGTCTGGACCTGTCAAGTTTTATTTCAAAACAACGGCTGTTGTTTTGAAATAAACTCTCGTGTGGACACAGCCTGTCACTCTCCTCTCATTTCCATTCCCCATCTTCAGGTAAATTTGCAAATTCCTTCGTAATAAGACTTCCATCATTTACTCTTCGCTCCTCAATTTCCTCTGCACTGGAACGGCTGGTACTGTGTAAAGCCTGGACTATATCGTTCCATTTCAGACATTTTCCCCCACCATATTTGTCCCTTGCTGCAATATAGATTGCAACTGAGCATTTCATTTCCCATACTGAGCTCCTGGAGACTTCTTCAGTGGAATCTTATTTTCTATGAGTAAAATTTCAATATTCAGGAAAGCAAAACCCTACATTCCATAGTCTTATTAAGTCAAGCAGCACTTAATGCCATAAATGCAATGAGTCCAGAGTAAGAGGTCAGCAACCTAGTCAGAGGTTTGAAAATACCTGCAGTCCTGATTGGGAAAAAAAAAAAAAAAAAATCACATTATCGCATAAGAATATTTATGTTCGTATGTGGAAATTTCATTTTCCTTTACCATTTCTTCTTGTTTTTACTGATTATGTAAGCGTCCAAATAGCAGTGTTTTTTTTCTTTTCCAAAACAAATAGAAGGGAACATAAAGACCTTTCATTGCTAAGGAGTCCAAAGAATTCTATCAACTTAAACTGAAATCCAAATTATGCAGTAGGATCAAAGAAACGTAGCTACTTCTGCAACTGTTTAAAGAGCACACACCTCTGCTTCTCTTCTAACTACCACAGAGGACATGAGATCCAACAAACCGCAGAGAAACTTAGGTTCAGTGAATGCAATTACCTTACTCAAATCTGGGCACAATGTCACATTTATCGTCCCTTACAACGGAGTGACCTAGACAGGATCAGTCCATGGATTTTACATCTCATCTGAACACCAGACCCCCTCTGGTAATATAATATCCCTAGTTCTATGCTTAAATACCTGTTCCACGTCAGTGAAGATCACAGAGTACCACCCAGTCCATCATAATGCTGCCTGGTAGTCCCTGGAGGCGTTCCATCTAAATTCTGAAAGAGCCCAGTACATCTTCAGAAAGGCAAGAAACTGGATCTTCGCAAAAGGCAGCCTTTGTGCATGCAAGAGCTACCCCTTGTACTTTTTGAAAGAAGGAGGATCATCTCACTTACTTTTATTTAAACAAACAAACAAAAAGATTCTCATACCATAGTAGAGGAAACCCTTCAAATTAAAGCATCTTGCATGAGTTTCCTAAAGGGTTATGGGATGCTTTAAGTTATCAAATCAGAGGAGCAGTCTATCAGACAAATGGCTGGAATTGATAGACTTATCAATAGCCTTTTCAATTTCATCAGTCTCTAACCCACTAAAAACAGCAGGGCCATGAGTATTTTACTGAGCATCAAATTCTGGATATGCTTGTAAACATTTACATTAAGACTTTTTAATGTCAGCCATCTGTACATTTAAATTTTACTCATGAGCTGTTCTGTAAAAGATGGACAGAACATCCAACTCATGCAACTCCAAACCACTTCTCAATTGGTGAGGGCTAGCAACTTCTCATGTGATAATCCTGAATTTTACACCCCAAGAAGGGTACTATATTTCTTCCCTATCAACTAACATCTACCAGCAATGTGTCATTTTGAAGAAAAGGGAGAAGAATTAGAGAGTCCAGATATAGCTTTTTCTGTTGGCAGGAGAAAGCTGTAATGGAAAGAATGGCATGGAGATGGCAATATTCAAACTAGCTATTGAGTGGCTGTTAATTCTCCTGGCTGCCAAAGACATGAAAATAAGATTTGAAGAAAATGAGAGAAGCCTATTTCTTTAATGTAAAAGGTACAATGACAAAGGAGAGTTCATCTTGAAGTTAATATCTCAGGTAAGAGATATGGTGAGAATGACAAAAGAGCTGTGTATAAGCTCAAAGCTCATCTCTCTCACCAACGTGAACAGGTCCAATAAAAAAAAAATGCCTCCTGATCTTGTCTTTCAAATAAAAGCCTATAGGTAAGAGCTATACGCTCCATTCACAGGGTCCCTCTGGTCAAGAATGTCACACAATAAGTACTGCACAGACTTGTAATCATATCTAAACCATCCTAGGGACAATTTGTCACTGTTAGATCACAGATAGAATCTGCTTCTTTAGAAGTACAAGCTTCTGCTTTTAGCAAAAATATGGGTAGCAGTTTGAGGCCTAAACCCAATGTGTAATCTCTTAAACATCATTCATTCAGCCAAGTATAGTACATATCGCTCATTTAAAAGACCTCCACAGACTCTACCAATTAGAGACGGAAAATATCTAATATACAGAGCCCATTTCTGCCTTAAAAACAATTAATCTTTCATTCCTTGTCCTCTTCACACATCAAGGTGTTAACTATTACAGCGGTACTAGCTCATAAATATGCAGTGTAGTTATAGCCATGCAAAAAAATAAAGGCACATTTTCACATTTAAAAAATGAAGCTGAAGTTTCTGCATGTGTAAATAAAATGAAATCAAGGGAAGCATTTACAGTGTTGTCGTCGGGGAACATTCAAAACATATCAAACTGCTCTTTTAAAACAGTGATATCATACCTTATTAGATCTGGTTCTGTGCCATCATTCTTATAGGATGCTTGAAGTTGTCTCTGTCGTGTGAGAAGGTCATCCAATAAGTTTTGCCTTCTGTCCCCCTCCAATTGTGTTCTAGAAGCATTTAGTTAAGGGCCAGTCACAGAAAGAAAAGCATACTTAAAACTTGCATTACCAGTGCTAAAAGCATTCTCAGAAGTCACCTGCTATACAAAATCAAAGCCAGATAGGGAATAAGAATTTTCAAAGAGCAATAGGTTAAAGTTGATGTAATCCTAAAAGCACACTCTTCTTCACTTGATAACAAAACTTCTTACTCATTCATAAAACAGCCAGGTCGCATGGCTGTTAGGACAAGTGACATACTATTATAGACCCTTCTTCACATGTGGAATGATAATACACTCTATGGGGATACTTCTACCCTTCATTAAAAGATTTGTAGGATAACCTATTTTTTATTTACAATACCTTAAAGAAAGAAGAAATCATCATTTGTCTTGAAGACGTGGTCCAGAGAGCACAAACAGAGGGAAGTGTATTTTTCCCCACCTCTGAATTAAGGTAAAAATTACAGAGCAATGAACTCCAAAAAAAAAATCCCAAAATCATTCTCAGGCACTAAGTTTATTAGTTGTCTTTAAAAATCATTAACCCAACAATTTGGTCTATGATTTTATTAGCATGTGATGGTAAGACATGCAGACTGTAAGCTTGACAGGACAAGGACTGAGTCTTCCCACATGTCTGTCCATTACCTAGCATATTTTAAGTGCTACTACAAAATAAATGCTGCTGCTGCCACCACCGAACTAGATACCTCAGTTGGATTATTGTGCTCGGTGGCGATATCGATCTGGTGAGCAGTCCTCGCCCTGCTCAGAAGATGGTCAGTAAGTCACCAGAAGAGGTTATTTAAAGGTTTAGTTTCCAGTTACGGTTATATCACCAGCAGCTGAAATGGGGTTTGCTGCTTTTGAAGAAAACAACTCAGTTCAACCCATGGCCTCTGAGTGACTCATTTTCTTGGATCACTGATGCTCTTTGATTATCTTTCTTCCTCCTTTTCCTCATAAACTCAGACATGCACATTTGAGAAGAAATTAGCTCTCTTCCTCAAGCTACAATCCAACTTCAAGGACATGCCTGGCCACAATGACTGGTGTTTGCCTCTCTATAGAGCAGTGACCTTTACCTGCACAAAGCTCAAATTCTCAGCTGAAAGAAGAGCAGAACCCTGCCTTCAATGCACCATTCCCAGAGGTCATAGTCACAGCAAAAGCTGCAGGCTTGCTGTGGTTGAACTAACATCTCAAACCCTCCACCCCAATCCAAATGCGGACAGGAGACTTCAACGTGCCAAAGGTCAGTAGCTCCCTCTCAATGATACCTTAAGCCAGTTTGTCAATAACAGCCCTTCAAATGGCTCCTGGATATATTTCCATAGGCTCATGTGGGTTGGAGAGGAGATGACAGACACTCAGAAGACAGCAGAGGTGCTTAAAAAGAATCATGGAAAATGTACAGAAGGACAATCTCATGCTAACAATTACTCCTCACAACTGAAGAGCCAGGAGAAGACAATGGCACCAAAAGGTTACAAATGTAAAATATGTATGCAACAAATGCACAATTAACCTGCGACTCCCACCGACCTGGCTGCAAAGAATTTGGCAAGAGTCTAAAATATCCTCAACTTTTATGTGATGTTAAGAGAACATTCAGGAAAATTTTAAGATACTTGTCAATTTCAAATCTTTCTTCTTCTTGGTTAATATTTGCTTCTCTTCCTGCAATAGATGAGCACATTTGCTGCTGTTTCTTGTAAGAGTAACAGCTCTTGGAGCAGAGACATGGCTTTGTGCTCTGTACTCATACAGCACCTAGCACAAGATCCTAGTCCTAGATGAGAACTCCAAGGCATGACTGTCATACAAATATCGATTTAAAAACCACCACCTTCCCTTGCAGCACAGCATGGCCAACTGCTTTGACACACTTATTTATAGCAAAATTCTAACACCTGTCCTTACAGCAAAGATGGAGTTTCTAGGCGCTAGAGATAAAAACCCTAAACACACACAGGGCTATACCTTTTCAAAACCGAGTAATGATATGGAGTGTCCAATCTGAAGCACCTTGCATTGGTCTTTTTGAAGGTGTCTCTAAAGGTGTCTTTGGACACAGAAAATCACTATTCATTTCTGAAAATTTAGACCAGAATATTTAATTGGTTATAGCAGTTTACCAGAACTAAACAAGTGACCCAGTCCATAAACACAGAGCCAATTCACACTAGGATGAATTTGGCTGGGTGTCTCTATTTTGCGTCACCTGTACTGGATTAGGAGACTTTCAGACTCCCATGAATGCTGTTTGCTTGCTGTCTACTTGTCCCTCTTACACAGCTTTTCCTGTTTAGAATGTGAAATCCATAGCACAGGTGAGTGGGGAAGTCACATATCTCTAGTAGATGGTTTGACTATTCAACTCTTCCATGCAGGGTGCCAGAGTAGAGCTCTGGGCACATACAAATATGTGGATCTGCATCCAATGAGCATCCACAAGAATAAACCATAATCTGCCCTCTTTTTTAGATGCATCTACACCCATACTCCCAATCAGCCAGCCACCCAACAGCTGTTCCAGCAGAGCTCAAGCATCTGACAGCTACTTTAGCCCTGCCCTAGAACACAGAGTGGCCCAAGAAAGTCAATCCATGAGCATCCATATCCAATCACCATCCCAAAGTTCCCTCTAAGCTGCACGTGTGCACACGCGCAGAATAACCCCGACTCCCCTGCACACTCCTTGCTGCCTGTGGTGCAGGGCTTCAGCTGCAGCTCCTTCTCGCCAGAGCACACATTCTTCCAGCTGGCAGGGAGCAGTTCGTGGAGTTTAAAATCTCTCCTGAATATGCTCAGGGCAGGAGATTTTAAACTTCCCGGCACAGCTTCCTGCTGCCCAGAAGAAGAGCGGCAGTGAGGGTCAGGCTCCGAGCGGGAGTGGCTCTGGCAGCGGGGGCAATGACCGGAGGGAATCAGGTACCCGGGGGAAGGGGTGCCAGGGGGACTTGGGGAAGTCAGCTGGAGGGCACACAGAGGAAGTGCCCAGCTGTGGGACTCAAGGAATTCCCCCCCCCCGATCCCCCCACAAGGGAAAGTGCTGCGGGGGAGCAAGGAGCTTCCCCAGGACTAGGGTTGCCAGACATCTGGCAAAAGGAGGACATGTCCTCCTTTTTACCTTCATGTCCTGACTATCCTCCGTCCTCCAGGCATTCTAAAAATAGGTGATTCGCCCCCTCCCATGTTACCTTTTATGAACAGAATGTTAAAGAAAAGAAAGAAAAGAAAGAAAGCCTAACACAGGACTCAAACCCTTGAGCCTGACGCTGTCTCCTGTACACAGGAAACAAAGAGGAGCAGAACCTACAGTTCCCCTGTTTCTGAGAGCATCTTACAACACTAGCTTCTGTGGTACAGTTGGTAAAGCAACAGACTCCAAGTCAGAGGATCATGGGGTTGAGCTGCTGTGGAAAATGAAAAAGCAGCAAGTCAACTTTTTTAACTTTTTACGTGTTTTTAAGTTTATATTTGCAAATTTAGGGGGGTTTTTTGTTTGTTTTTTACTTTTTTTAGTCTCATGAACACTAATGAAAGGGTCATGAAAAATTTCCATTTATTGAAAAAAGTTTTCAGTAAAATAAGACATTTTGGTAATTTTTTTTTTAAAATAATTTAAAAAACACATGACTTTGTGATGTTTTAATGTTGCATTCATTATCATTACCATTTTCCATGACACAATATGGTAATGACAGCAGTGTTCCCTCCACGCTGATGGTGCAGCTGAACAAGTTATGCATATGCTTCAGGGGCCAGCAGGCAGTGGAGAAGGACCCATATAGGTTGGGGAACTTTGTTCAGCTGCATCCATAACTTGCTCAGCTGCATCATCAGCTTAGAGGGAACATTGCATCCAAACCAAACAAAAAAAAGTCTGCAGATATCAAGTGGATATCTCCAGTTTTATTAGGCTCTATGGCAAAGAAATGTTTCCTTCACATCTACACCACTTAACCGAGGTTGCCACTAAGCACCCTTTATTAAAATAGCCTTGCGGATCTGCACCACAGATTGATTTTCTATCATATCATGATGTGGAAAAGCAGGGCTTCACACATGGCTCTAGGACAGCACCACGAACACTGCAACCTGCAACTTCTTTAAACTAAATTGAGAGAAGCTTAAAAAAAAACCACCACCAAATAATGTCTCAAATACCAACAGAGCTGACTTTAATTCTGTGCAAACAAACAAAAACAGTTTTCTAATGACAAGTTTGGTTGACAAAGGTAATTGTGTTGGCTTAATACACTTAAGGCTTGTACGCGCCATTGCCTTTGTCGGTATAAGTGAAGTCACCCTGACTGATGTAAGTTACACTGACTTGAGTGGTAGTGCGGACACCACTATGCTGGCAGCTGATCTTCTCACCTAGCTACTGCCTCTTGCAGAGGCAATTTTATGCAGATGGGAAAGCCTTCTCTCATGGGCATAGAGCTTCTTCACCAGACATCCTACAGCAACACCATTGTAGTGCTTCTAGTGTAAACTAGCCTTTAGACTTCTGTAAGGCATTTGATAAAGTCCACCATGAAAGTCTGATTTTGTATGGTCTTGTTTTTTTAATCAAAGTTGCATATATTAAATGGATTAAAAATGGCTGCCAGAGCTCAAAGGGCAGGCATTGTAATGGGGTATGCCATCTTTAAGATTTTTCTAGTGGGGTCCCACAAGGATCTGTTTTCAATGTAATTCAGTCTCTTTATCAAACACCTTGAAGGACACATGAAACAGATGCTGGTAAAATACGTGTGCACTCTTTGCTCCATGAGCTGGAGAATGAACGCTTCTTGTGTAGCATGGAGGATGGCTAACTTGCTAGTGGATTCTCTGTACTTTAAAATCTTTAAGTCAGGGGTAGGCAACCTCTGGCATGTGTGCCGACAGTGGCACAATAGCCCATTCGGAGTGGCATATGGCACCTTCTCCAATACCATAAAAATTGTGGCTCCTGCCACTGAAAGCCACTCTGGGCAGCTTCTTTTAGGGGTAGCTGGGGCACAGAGGGTCCCTGCCATGCCCATGTTCCAGGCATGGTGCAGACAGAAGATGCCTGGAACGGTGTGCAGCCACCAAGGAGCCACTCTGGGTAGCTTCTTTCCAGGGCATCCCTGGGGACCCCTGTCCGCAGGCATGCTGCCAAGAGGAGCCACTCCAGGCAGCTTCTTTCGCAAGTGACTCCTTTCAACAGCATGCCAGGGAAGCACCCCACTTCCTGTCCCCCATCCTCCAGCCATGGCTGCCACCACATTTTCAGGCAGCCGTCGCTTTTATTGCTATGGAGGGAGCCACTGCCTGGCACTGGCTGACAGTTGAGGAGGAGTGGCCAGCACAGCTTGCTGACTCCTGCTTTAAGTCATAATTTGAGGACTTTAATAACTCAGTAATAGGTTAGCAGTTTATTACAGGAGTGAGTGGATGAGGATTTGTGGCCTCCACTGTGCAAGAGATCAGGCTAGATGATTACATTGATCCCTTCCGACTTCAGAGTCTGAATCTATGAGAGCTGCCTATGTCCAAGCCTCTCACACACTGAATTGCATCACCACAGTCACCACTACATTAAAAAAAGTGTAGGGTTCCTGAAAGAGATCAAGATTGCAGACTATATTCCAGTAACTGGGGCAAAGAGGGATAGGGGGAAGAGAGATCTATTTCAGCTTCCTTCCTTGAACAGCCCATTTCTCCGCTCACTCTTATGATACAGGAAGAAAAAGTGAGGTACTGTTTATATGGATACATCTGGCGTGTTGAAATAGCTCTAAACAATAAATCCTTCAGTTGGTCGATCTTTTCCTTGAGATTCTGCAACAATGATCTGATTGTCACGTTAAGCTGGGGGGGCGGGAAAAAGAGAAAAGATTTTTTTAGTTTACTACCAGGTTATACTGTAGCCAAACAAACCCTCATAGTCTAATGATGCAATGCAAAACAGTGCAACTCAAATGTACCCCATGCAGTAGGATTCCAGATAAAATCAAGAGAAGCCTGCTCTGGGAACACAGCTGCCCAGCTGTACAAAATCCTCCTGCTCTGACTGGCTCGGCATGCAATGTCAGTATAATATAAGATAATTAACCAACACTATCCCTCTAGAGAGACTTTCCCGTGCTGCAGTGTCACACAAGGCAGTCACACCCACCGTTCAAACACAAATCTCTCACACAGCAGTAATTTAACAACCAGCAGACTTCTATTGTAACTGCATTTTGAAACCTATTTCCTGGAAGATATCACACTGGTTTATTACAGGGGTCACCAACGTTTACTGGCCCCTGTGCCAGCCCCACCCCCTGAACCCTCAGCAGCTGCTGGTGCAGGGCCACAAAGGTGCCCGGGACAGGGCCAGCAAAGGATAGGAGCCATGCGCTCCTTCTCCCTGCTGACCCTGCCCTCCAGCTGGGGAGAGGAGCTAACAGGGGACAAAAGCTGCATGGCGGAGCCAGAGGGGGGACCAGTCATTGTGACAAGGCCAGGAGCCCTGCATGCCGTTGTGCACAGACCCACATACTACGTTTGGCACATGAACCAGGGGTTGCTGACTCCTAGTCTATTAAAAAGTCTCCTACCCAGAGTTAAGAGTTGCAGGGGGTTTTTTTTGTTTGTTTGGTGTTTTTTTTTTTTTTGTTATTGTTGTTTTGGTTTGGTTTTTGTTTTAAGAGAACAGCAGCATTGTATGTACTTGTTAAAAACAACATGGATTTTGCAAACAGGTCACACATCACCATATTAATGGAGTCCCATCCCTTTAGCACCATGAGGGGATTTGCAGAAGTGCTCTGTTTTGGTCCAACTTTGCTCCCACTGAAAGCAATGGGAGTTTGACCACTGACTTCAGTGTAACTAGAGTTAACCAATGCAGAATTTGCGTAAACATCTTGCCTTATGGCCCTTTTTAACCTTAGCTTTTATGCTCAACTTTTATTCAGTTATAAACATGGGTCTTTCCCCCCACCTCTCCCAAGCCACATTAGTGGCAAAACACCATAAAAAACAGGATCTTGCTGGCATATTTCCTATATGTAAATACCACACACAAAAACCTCTTCTCTGGTCAAGCTTCCACTAGCAATAGCAAATATGATTGTTTTTCTCAAAGTGAATTCTTGTTAACACAACAAACATTTCACTGTTGGAAGTTAGCTTGTTGTAGAATCAAACACTGCCAATACTTGTTTAACTGTTATGAGAGCAAATTCTTTTCACTCTATTAAAACACAAAACATGGAAAAATTTCTTCACAGAATCATGTTAACCAATTGTGGAATGTTTTCACCATACACAGGCTACAAAGCTTACAATACAAGAGAGTCATCAGGCAATTGAGGCAGACTTTTATTTATTTATTTATTTTTTAAAGCATGACAACCATGAATGGGGTGATGCATACTTTAGCCAGAATAAATCCTGGTGAGCTAAAATAATAGCAGCTTTTGCTTTATCTGCTATCTGTGGGGTGAACATGGATATACCATATATCATCGCGTATAAACCGAGAATTTTATGCCTGAAAATTGGCTTCAAAACAGGCACTTGGCTTATACGCAGGAGAATACGCTAGACAGCCCCACCCAGCCCTTTCCGTGACCATGCAGCAGGCCGGGGACCCAGTGTTGCCGCGGCCATCTTGGGCAATCAGTCAGGGCTGGGGCGGAGGAATGAAGGGACCCCGGCGTCTGGTGTGGCCAAGTAAGGGGGTCCGGGGGGGGGGTGTTCAGGGAGGCCAGGGAAGGGGTGGCAGGGCTCGGGCATTGGGGGGGGGGGGTCGAGGAGTCCAAGGAAAGTGGCAGGAGGACCCAGGGTTTTGAGGGAGCCTAGGGAAGCAGCAACAGGGACCAGGGATTTTGGGGGGGGGGGGGTGCCTGGCAGGCTGGGAAGAGCAGCAGCAGAGATGGGGGGGTGAGGGGGAAAGGGGTGGAAAGGGCGTTGGGGAGCAGGGAAGCAACAGCAGGGAACCGAGAAGGGAGCAGGGGGGCGGCAGTGACGAGCCAGCGGGGCAGCAGTGAAGGGGCAAAGCAGGGGGGCAGCAGTGAGGAGCAGGGCGTAGCAGTGGGGAAAGGGCAGAGCAGAAGGAGCAAGGGAGCAACAGTTAGGAAAGGGCAGAGCAGGGGGGCAGCAGTGAAGAGCCAGCAGGGCAGCAGTGAGGAAAGGGCAGAGCATGGGGGGAGCAGTGGGGCAGGCACAGAGAAGGGGGCAACAGGAAGAAGGAGACAGTAGTGAGGAGCCAGGGGGCACCAGTGAGGAGCTAGGGGGCAGCAGTGGGGAAGGGACAGAGCAGGGGGTAGCAGTGAGGGAAGGTCAGAGCAGGGGGGGAGCAGGAGGAGCAGGAGGGCAACAGCAGGAAACTGAGAAGTGTGCAGGGGGGTAGCAGTGAGGAAAGGGCAGAGCAGGGGAGCAGCAGGGGTGACAACAGTGAGGAAAGGGCGGCGCAGGGGACAGCAGCAGGAAACTGAGAAGTGTGCAGGGGGGTAGCAGTGAGGAAAGGGCGGAGCAGGGGGAAACAGCAGGAAACTGAGAAGTGAGAAAAGGGCAGAGCATGGGGGCATGAGTGAGGAATGGGCAGCGGGAGGGGGGGGCAAGGGAAAAGCAGCAGCAGCAGAGATTTTGGGGTAGGGAAGATGTCAAACTCCAGAGGAAGCCAGCAGCAGTGGGGGTGGGGGTTAGGGGCCAAGGCCAAAAGGGGACCTCAGCTTATATCTGGGTCACCAATTTTAGCTTCTTTTTGGGGCTCAGAATTGGGGGGGGTCGGCTTATGCCCGGATCGGCTTATAGCCAAGTATATATGGTATGTTTTCAACATTTCTGCAGTTTAGGGGAAGGTTGTTAGCCAAACAAAATCCTTTGAGCCCTGCAATGCTACGTTCAAAACGGCAGGCAGCACTGCACACTACATCCACATACAGCCCTCTCCTTCCTGTCTTGGTCTTTGGCAAATAACATACCTCTACCAGGACCTACAACCACCACCACCTGGGGAAAGACGCAAAAATAGAACTCCCTGCTACAAGTCTCTCAGGCCGAGATTCAGGAAGGTGCTTAAGCATGTGAATAATCTTACTGATGTCAGTGGGACAAGGCACATGCTTACACTCCTTACCAAATTAGGAAAATGAGAACCTCTGTGTTAACTGATGACAGTAATTCTAATACGGTACGTATTCAAGGTGTGCAAACAACAAATCTTGCAAGAGCTGCAGAGCACATTTTATTCCTTAAAGCCTACACTAGACAGCAGGGACTGGATCACTTGGGAAATCACTGATGGACTTTACAGATTTTGAAGTCAGAAGGAACCGATACAATCATCTAGTCTGACTTCCTGTACTGTACAGGACACAGAATCTCCCATCAACCCTGGCAATATAGACACCACGCCAATGCCACTGAAGTCCTCAAGTCATCGTTTAAAGACCTCAGGATAGAAACCATCTGCAAGTGATCCAGCCCCACACTACAGAGGAAGATGAGAAACCCCCAGGGCACCTGCTAATCTGCCATGAGGGAAAAATCCCCTCTTGAACCCAAATATGGTGAACAGCTAATCAATGCAAAGCTCCTGAATGTTTGCTTCCATCAGCAAAGCTTTCTTCCATCAAGGTAGCTGTGTCAACACCGAGGGCAGGTCTATACTTGAAAGGCTGCTCCAGCACAACTGCGGCACTTAAACTGCAGCAGCATAGTTAATCCACCTCCACAAAAGACAATAGCTACCTTAGGAGGAGAGACTTTCCTGTCACAAGTGCTGTCTACACAAGGGGGTTACGTTGATATACTAGGTCACTCAGAGAGGTGGCTTTTTCACACCTCTGGGCAAAGCATTTATTCTGTCACGTAGAGCTGGCCTAAGAGTTTTGTCAGTATAGCTAAGGTCTGGATGCTCTCTTTTTTCTTTCCCATCCCTGCCTCCCCCCCCCACCCCCACCTTTGATGGGCATAGCGACACCAACCTAATTTTTCAGTTTAGACCTGTGCAACCTGGTCCTGGCACAGTCTGCAAGTGGCCAAGTGCTGTTGCTTTCTGACAGAGTCAGTGTCTGAACAAGGATCCATAACACACACACACTAACACACCAGTAGTACATCTTATGTATACAGGCTAAGCTATTCTCTCTGGAGAGGAGGTAGCTCAAACCACGGAAGAGATCTGCAGGCAGACTTATGCCACAGCTCTGAACTTCTTGTGGAGAGAGAGAACAGAGGGTCCAGAGCAGTCAAATCAGTATTTTTCACCCATGCAAAAGACATTAACAATGTAAGACCATGGTCCTGTAAAGATTTTATGCACATGCACAATTTTACAGTTAAAGGAAAAGCCAATGGAAGTATCAGAGTACATGAAGCTAGGCATGTGTGTGTGTTGGAAGGATCATGACCTATGCTTTTAAGTTTCACCCTAGAGAGAGCAGTCTTCTTGAATGAATGCAAAAGTGGAGAATCTAACAGTAACAAGATCTGCACTGAAGTCTCCTTTTCATTCACTTCATAAACGTCAAACTCTGCTCTACAAGACTTTTGGAGTTACATAGCTCACAAATGACTGCATCTAGAATATTTGGCTGTTTATAGCCTCAAAAGAGGAAGAAACAACGAAGCTTGAAAATCGGTTCTGTGTTTTCAAAGTCAGGAATATATAAAAGCTGGCAAGTGCATCAGAACATGTGCTATTCATTTTTCCTGGTACTCCTATCCAAGAGCTTCAGGGTAGGAGGACATTTTTTTAACATGTAGTAGATCTGCCTTGAATGACTAGACAACTGAGAACAGTTCAGATTGTTGGACATGAATCACTAAGAAGGATTTGGTTCCTAGTTTTGGAAAAGAAAGCAGGCACATTAAGACCAAGAAAATAAGCATTCAGCACTAGGCTAGAGTTGCAGAAGTGAAGCACAGAATTTCAGGACATTGAAAAAGTTTGTTCATTCACGAGTTCTGTGCTCGTTTCCCATATGTCAAGCTTAATAAACATACTGTTTATGTTAACTACTGTACATAAAAAAAAACTGCCCAAGGCATGAAATGCGTTAGATCTGGGCTGTCCAACCTATGGCCCACGGGCTAGAATGCAACCCATCGACAGCTGCTATCCAGCTTGCCAGAAGCAGCCTCCCCTACACCCAGCTGGCACATAGAAGCAGTCCTTCCCCTTTAACCCCCTGCACCAGACTGCACTGCACCAAAGGAACAGAGGCAAGTGTGGGAGATCAGCCACTTCTGGCTAGGAGAGGACACAGCTGCAGCTGTACGCAGTGCAGCTTGTGCAACTCCTCTCCTCTGGGAAGGCCCCTTCCCCTCACATGCCAGCCAAGCCTGGCTAGAACGCAGGCCAGCGCAGCACCCCGAAGCCCGCACCCTGCAGCAGCCCCAGGATGCTACAGCACAACAGCTGCCTCAGAGAGGCTGGCTGCAGGAAGCAACCCTCTTTCCCCAAATCCAAGCTGGCTGCTGTGGGCAAGAGCTATGTGCCTTGAGCTCCCAGTTCTCTCCTTTCCAAATTCGTCGCCCCACCCCCAGTTTCCAAACCAGTTAATTTGGGTACCAGTCTGGCAGCCAGCCCAGTGCAGGGAGAGGAAACCATATCCCTCAGACAAGTCCCCACAAGGAACAGGGACCAGGGTTGGATGCAAGTCCTCATTCACTTGCCCAACTGTTAGGGAGAGCTGCAAATGAGCAGAGGGGCACAGAGGGAGGAGGACAGCGCCACCCTCCCCTCCACTCCCAGAAGTGGGGCAGGGTGCAGGGAGAGCACAGCGGCCATGGGCAAGGGGTAAACATATGTCCTACCACCATTCCTCCTCCAAAACTTCTCACCCTGCCAGTACCCACCAGCAAAAATGAAATTTGGCACCCATACCACTATCCCCTGCAGTCCCATGCCAGATAGCTGAGTGCAACAGCAGCACCCATGCACCCACATGAAACTTGCTCACCAGCCCCAAGTTGGAAAAGAATTGTAATCTGGCCCCTTCTGCTAAAAGGTTGGACACCCCTCATCTACTCTGACCTCCTAAACAAATGCAGGCCACAGAACCTCACCCACCCACTCCTGTAATGGACCCCTACCCTGTTATGGAAGTCTTCAAATCATGTAAAGTCAATCCACCAGCAAGTGACACACACCCCCTGCTGCAGAGGAAGGTTGGGGGGGGACACCACAAACCAGGGTCACTGACATTCCACACTGGAGGGAAATTCCTTCCCAACTCCAAATATGGTGGTCAGCAAGATCCTGAGCATATGGACAAGACTCACCAGCTAGATACCCAGAAAGAATTCTCTGTAGTAACTCAGAGCCTACCCCCATCTATGTCCCATCTCAGGCCACTGGGCGTATTTCCCACTAGTAGTTAAAGATCAGCAATTGCCAAATTAAGCTATTCCATCATATCATCCCCTCCATAAATTTATCAAGCTCAGGTTTGAAACCAGCTAGGTTTCTTGCACCCACTGCTCCCCTTGAAAAGCTGTTCCACATTGTCACTCTTCTGATGGTTAGAACCTTTTATCTAATTTCAAGTCTAGGCTTCCTGATGGCCAGTTTATACCCAATAGTTCTTGTGTCCACATTGGTACTGAATTTAAATAATTCCTCTCCCTCCCTGGTATTTATCCGTCTGACATATTCATAAAGAACAATCATACTGCCCCCTCAATCTTCTTTTGGTTAGGTTAAACAAGCCAAGCTCTCTTCAGTCTCCTCTCATTAGGCAGGTTTTCCATTCCTGTGATCATCCTAATAGTCCGAATGCTTCTAACCACCAGATCCTGTCTACACCTGAAGCTTTGAACAAAGAACTGACTGACTCATCCCTGTACTGGGTGTGCTACAGAGGAAATTTACAAGCCAGTAAGCTCCAAAACACTGCTAAGAACCTGATGTATGTACTGTAAAGTCATATGTACGTAACTGATTGCCTTGATCGTTTACCACAGGGGTACTCAAACAGCAGCCCGCGGTCCACAATCCAGACCGCAAAGACGTTTCTGGTGGACCTCGGCAATGTTCCCTCTAAGCCTTACAGTCTAAGGGGAGAGGGCAGCTGAGCAACTCCAGTTGCTTGCTGCGCTGCTCCCTCCCCGCTCCCGGAGCACACCCCCCCGCTCCTGCTAGACCCCCCCCCCGCTCCCAGAACACGCCCCCCCCACTCGCAGCATCACCCCCCACAGTCCCAGCAGTAGGCCTACCCTAGTTGCTTGTGGACCCCGATGAATGGTGGAAGGCTGAATGTGGACCGGCTCGCAAAAAGTTTGAGTACCCCTGGTTTACCACCTCTCTTCTTGTTTCTTTTATAATAAAATTTTAATTTTAGATATCAAAGGGTTAGCTGGCAGAGTGTTACCTTGGGTAAGATTCAACCCAATATTAATCTGATAATATGGTTGATCCTTTAGAACAGTGGTTGGCAAATCCCGACACACATGCCAAAAATGAGACAAGGGCCAAGCCCGAGCAGCACGCAGCACCGCTCAGGCTCCCCAACTGGCCCTGTTCCCCCAGCACTGCATGGCTGGCAAGGGCCACATGCCATGGCTCCAGGCCCTCGTTGGCTCCGCCTTCCCGCTGGGGAGTGTGTCCAGAAGGGACAAAGCAGCCATAGTGTGCAGTTCCTGGCCCCACTCCCTGCTGGGAACAGTGAGAGGTAGCCCTAGCCGGGACCTGGAGTCTGCCCAGCGGCAGGGGCAAGAGATGGCCTTGGCCAGGACCCAGAGGCCATGGAGCGACAGGCGGCCCCAGCCCCAGCACCTGCGGAAGGTGCAATGGGCAGGGTTGGCACGGGGGCCAGCAAAGGTTGCCAATCCCTGCTTTAGAAAATATTTTTCTGGCCCCTAGAAGATGACAGTTTTAAGCAACTTTCTTCTTCACTGGATCTAGCTGCTAATTGGTAGCCTGAGACTGAAATGCAGTAAAAGGAGCTATGTGATTTCTTTTGGGGCTTCTTGATAACCAGTGTGGGGAACTGAGACTAGTTAGTGAATCTAACTTCAGTATTAGCTACCACATGTGCTCTGCTTTTTAAAACCTGCCCTGACCTCAGTACTTTCAGTTGGGCTACCCTAGACACATCAGGGCACACCATCAGACACCTTAATTTTTACTTTCCTGAATGCATGTTTCTCAACCTTTCCATTGTATTAGAGAGTTTATTATAACTAAACACAAAACCAAAATTGAGATATTTACAAATGTTAGCTCTTTCACAAAAACATGATACCTTTGTTGAATTTTCACCATTTCTTTGACATTGGTTGCGTTCCTGGATTTTTTCAGCAATCTCCTGTGCAATGTGACAAGTGGAATCGTACATCAACAACCTACAAATAGAAAAAATTCAGATAGTTAAGAAATCCAACCCCCCCGACATCTGCATATCAAGAATTTTGTTTTAGTCTCTACTCTGCTAATCAAGGGTTTAGTAGCTAGGTTACTCAAAAACAAACAAGCAAGCAAACCACATTAATCTCAGCCCCTTGAAAAGCTAAAAACAAAATTAAATACAAAGCAGATGCAAGAAACAGATCAGCTTTTAAATATCAAAGCCAATATATTGTTAAGAGTGTTTCCAGACTAACACATTAATCCCTCTCCCCTTGAGGCACAAGGAGGAATATTCAGGGTGGAAGAATGAAGTACCACCCAGCCCTAGGCCACAGTTCCCAACCACTGATTCTGGCCCAGACACCCAACCACAGTTCCCAGGGGAGGTGGATGGGGACAAATTCCATTACAGGTAATGGGGACATGATACAAAAAGTGTAGCATAACCCACAAAATTGAATGCATAGCTGCGAACAGTCAGGATTACTAGACAGCCCAAGATGTGGTGTTGCCACTTCACCACCACAAGCCTCAGACACAGTTCAACAAATATATTAAAGTAACATTCAACACGTCTCCACAAGGGATGTCTAATGCACCTGTGCTGGTGATGAAATGCATGCAGTGAATGATAAAGTCTCTAAGGGATTTAAATGAACAATGTCAGGATACTGTCCTGCTCAGATTCAACAATTTGAGGTTGACTAATCCCAGGAATCTGAAAACTTTACTCAACCAAGGGCCACAACAGCAGCTTGTGAGGAGAATAAGGCCTACACAATTTACAAACAAACCAGACTGTGGACATCCTCCTTCATTAACACAGATTTTATAGAAGGGTGATAGATGCAAGCACAGGGTGAGCCACACTGATCAAGATGGCACTCCTCAGAAAGGCACAAGGTTTTCTGTTTCAAAAGGGATAGCTAAAGCTAAGTCTACACTGCAGGTTGGAATGCTTTCTCCAGGATGGGGAGACAGTCCCATGCTAACAGACCAGCCATGGAAAGCTGCCCCACGCTGCTGATACTGTTCTGCGAGAAGAGAAAACAAAAACTGTGCCTCTGCCCCCATTCCCCCACCCCACAATTCTAAAAAGGCAGCAGGTGGCTTATCCTATGAGGGCAACTGTCACCTCCTCTCCCTATGCCAGGGTTTAGCCCTCTCTCATCAGCTGGCAGTGCATTGCCCCTGGGCTAACCTTGGCTCACCCCTGCTCGCCCCATACCTAATTTTGACTCCCAGCTCTGTCTCCAGCTGCTTAAACCCACCCCAATTAGTAAAATTCTGCCTCCTGCTCAGATCCTGCCCATTCCTCCTCAGCTCATTTTTTAATCCTCTGAAGAGCAGGTAGAAGAATGTAACTAAAAGAGTAGGGTAGGATTGAGGGCATGGCTTTACCCAATGTTACTGAGCATGATCAGTACAACCTAATCTCAAATTCTAGTAAGTCCCACTTACTGTTATTACATGGGCTAAGTGTCACTGTGCCCTACTTCCCTCTACACTCGGAGCCCCCATGCAGCCCAGCACACAGGGGCCCACCCCCTCCCAACTCGGAACACCACTGATGTGCCAGTTTCTTTAATATTCTTGAATGTAGATAATCTGGGCCCTCTGACTTAGTCTCATTGAGCAGTTTGAGTTTGGCTTCTACCTCAGATGCAGTAATTCCTATCTCCGTATCCTCATTAGCTACCCTACAATATCCCAAAGCTTGTCACTACCCTCATTACAAATGGAGTTAAAGTATTTGTTTAGATTGGGATGGCCAAACTTATGGAACTCAAGAGCCACACAAGTCGACTATTAGATCGTCAAGAGCCACACTGAAGCATATAGCCATGTACTTTTACATACTCCATAATTACTAAGTTTAAAATTCATTGCACACTTTAATTTTATCATAAAAAGAGGGCACCTATTCATCCTACTAATGTCTGATTCTAATAATTACTTAAGGTTACCATGAAAACTAGACCTATACAGTAAAAACTTAGCTGTCACTCGATGTAGAAGGCCGCAGGCTAGCAGTGAGCTTTTTAAAATCCCAACCATGCTGCTGCTTCTCCCCGCCATCCCCAACCCCCTCCCAAATCCCCAGGCCCTGATGCTGGCTCCCCCAGGTATACTCAGGGTGAGAGATTTAAAACTCCTAGACTGGGGCTGCTTTCCTAAATTGATTTGCTGATGCTCTTCCAGGACCTGCACTTTTTCATTCAAGAGCTGCATGTGGCTCCCGAGCCACAGTTTGGCCATACCTGGTTTAGATATTCGGACATGCCTGCATTATCCTTAAACACCACTCCTTCCTCAGTGTTTAGCAGTCTGTCTTCTTTGTTTTCTTCCTAGGTATACGGCTATAGATAAAACCTTTTACTATTGGTTTTATTTTTGCAAGGCTTTTGTCCTATATTCATTTTATCTCTACATATTACGACCTTCAAGAGGTAGCTTTCCTTGCTGATCCCACCTGCCAAGGCTGTTTCCCCACTCTGGCACTCTGAGTGCAGAATGGGGGGAGGGGGCGGGGGCCTGCAACATGCCTGAAATGCCACGGGCCTTAAAGCCTGATCCTAAAACTCTCCAAGGCCTCCAGTTCCTGGCCTTGGAGTGGTATCACTGCCACCACCCAAATGCAAAAAACTTCCTGAAAACCCAGGAAGGCACACTTGGGAATTCCTTCCTGTGAGGTACTTGCAATCACTTTTCTTCCTCCCTCAGGAAAGTGACTGAACCCCAGCTACAATACAAGCTGGAACTGGAACAGAGTTCCCTCTAGTAGCTGGCTGTGCAGTCTGAGGCACATGCACACAAACCTCTTGCTTTTCAGGACACAGAACCAGAGCTTACTTCAAAGGTAAAATCTTTAATTAAAAAGAACAGATAAAAAACACAGAGTTGCTTCTCTGGGATTTAACTTAGGCAGTTACAGGGTAGTGCGAGGGGGTATGTGTGCTCAGCACAGAGAAATCCAAAAACAAACCAAAACAAAGAAAATACTCTGACTGCATCTCTACTCAAGCCTGATCAGTAACAAACTTAGCTTATCTTTGGTAAGGATGTTGCTGGATTCTTCCTCAGGCCCCTCTAGCCTCCTCCTGATCCTTCCAGGAGCTTTGCTGCACCCAAACAGGTACAGGCAAAGCTGCTGCTCCAATTAAAAAACCTGGGCTTCATTCCTATTGGCTGTCCCGGGAAACACTGACCACAGTGTTAACCCCTTGCTCCCCAAGGGTCACTACACCACCCATCTTCCATTCCCTGAAAGCTTTCTTCTTATTCTTAATCACCTGTCAGATGCTCACTCATCCAGCATGGTCTACAATGGTCTTGCCTAAGATTTTTCCCCTCTTCCTTAGCATGCAGGTTTCAGTTAGTTCCTGCAACTTTGACTTGGAACAATTCCAAACCATCTCTGTCTTTAGATCCAAAAGTTCCTCAGTCCAGTCCACTTCCCCAACTAATTCCCTTAATTTTTAAAGACAGCCTTTTGAAGTCAGTGACCCTAGTCACAGATCTACTTGTATTTATCCTTCCATTTAGTTGGAACTGAATTAGTTTGTGGTCCCTCAAACCAGGACTGCCCCTACGATCAGTTCTTCTACAAGGTCCTTACTACTTGCCAATACCATATCTAAGAAGGCACCCCTTTTGTTGAATTCCTTCACCAAACAGTTACTGACTCATTAGCTATCACAGCCAGGAAAATCTGGGCCCTAATACTACCAGCATGTCTTCCAGTCTCTATCTGGGAAGTTAAAGTATCCCATAATTGCACAGTTCCCAGTTGTCTTTACTTCTTTTAAGGCCTTAAGGAGGTCTCTGTCCATGACCAAATCACATTCTGGTGGTGTGTAGGATACCGCAAGCACTATCCCAGGGGAAAACTCTACTAATTTTCTTCCCCAATGTCATTTTTACCCAGGCAGACTGTCTTATCAATTCCATCACTTCTGATCCTTCCAGTCTACCTCATCATTGACATAAAATGGTACTCCACCACCTTTGCCCTTATATCTCTTTCCTAAACAGCACACATCTTTCAAAACTTGTACATCAGTCATGACTACCATGTTTCTGTTATCCTTACAATATCTGGTTTCAGTTCCCGACAGGAGCTCTAGTTCCTCTATTTTGTTACCCAGGCTCTTCGCATTGCTATACAAACATTTTAATTTTTGCTGCTTGGCCTCACTCACTTCCCTTACCTGATTTCAGACAGTCATTCTACCACCAGCATTATCTGTTAAACTGGTATATACACTACCCTTCCTCTTGATGATCATTCTGCTCCCCAATGCTGTGTCACTTCTTGTATCATCTTCCTATCTCTCAATGCTCAAATCAGCTGCGTCACTGTAATGTCAATAGTATAGAAACAGCCACAGTATAGAAACTGCAATCCAGTCACCCCTTAACTGTCTCTCTGCTAAACTTAACAGAGAAGGACCTCAATTTATCACCATAAGGCAGGTTTCTAATCCTTCAAATATTTTCATGGTTCTTCCCTGAACCCTCTCCAACTTAACATCTTTTTGAACTGTGGGCCATAGAACTTCACAAAGTATTCCAGCAGTAGTTGCACTAGTGTCAAATACAAAGATAAGGTAAGCTCTCTATTCCTCAAATGCCCATGTTTATACATCTCAGGATTGCACAAGCTCTATTCGGCCACAGTGGCACTGGGAACTCATGTTCAGTGGATTATCCACCACCATTCCTACACCCTTTTCAGAGTCACAGACTAGAGTCCCCTATCCTGTAAGGAGGGCTGTCCTTAGGGTAGGGCAACAGAGGCAGCTGCCCAGGGCTCTGCGTTTTGGGGGGCCCCACGGAGCCACACCACTGCCCCGCCATCAGGGACTGGGCAAGCTGGCCAAAAGTGGCAGCCGTTTTAGTCTAGTCCAGCAAAAAACAAAACAAAAAAACACCTAGAAGTCATATGACACTTACAGACTAACAGATTTATTTTTCACATGAGCTTTCCCGGTAGTAAATCCCACTTCATCAGATGCTTTGAAGATGAGGGAACTTCAGAGGGCTGGCTTGGGTTTAAAGTTGCTTAAGGCAGCCTAGATCAGAGCTGCAACAAAGGTGAGTCATTAAGACTAACAATGAGATGCTAATCATTGTTCAAACTACCTCTATGCTGCCTCCCTGAGTCAGTATCTCTTTGGGCTTCTCTCATTCACATGAAAAGGACTGAGGTCACTGACAAGCAACCTTTGTGTTTTTTTTTTTATCAACAGACCCAATGAAGAAAAGAAAAAACTGTGAACACCCCCTTCTTCCACCATTTCTGGGATCTGGGGATTGCAGTTATTTTTTGCAAATTAAGACTTGCCTCTTTTTTTAGTGGGTTAAGAACTCCCTTGCTTGCAAGAAAAGTTATAACTTGTAGATTTTAATAAAAACTCCAGAGATTTTTTGGACTGATAATTAAAAAGAGAAGAGAAAAGCAAACTGTTCTAGCAGGAGCCTCTGTTACAAAGTATGGTATTTCTTCTACAACTAGAAAGCCTAAGCAACAATAAAATCCAACTCAGGGATGCATCTGCCAGAAGAAGTTGTTACAACATGCACCTAATCTGAAATGGGGAGTGGATAGCCCCATTGTGTTGCAGGTTTCATCAGACCAAGTAGAGGGCTAGAACCCCTCCAATCACAATACTGTGGACAATTGTGTTCATGAAAACTCATGCAGACTCAGGGAGCAGATGAAGTGTAGAAGTGAAAGTGGAACCCAGAGGGGCTGCTTCAGTTCCTGGGATTAGGCAGTGGAGAAGGGAGCAGGACCTGGAGGGACTTGGACAGGCTCAGCAGCACACAGGATCTTCCAGGACCTTTCTTTCCAGCCTGGCATTGGCTCTCTTCTTCTTCTTCCTTTGTCTCAGCACTTTCATCTCATTTCTCCACTCAGTCGCTCCCACACCCTCTTTGCAAGGAGCTCCCACACTAGGCTACTACATGCAATGTTAAAGACTTGACATACTTCCTGATTTGAGACAGGAGTATGGCATGTGGGATTGCCCTCTGCATGTTCAATGTAGGTGATCACAGATTAGATTGTAGATTTCAGAGATGCAATAGAAGCCTCATGAGATAGGATGAAAGCCATGAGGGACTGCCCCCACCCTGTGCAGGCCATGGCCACTGTTCAATCTTCTGGTGGTGGCCACTTTTTTTTTTTTTTTTTCCTCCAGTGGAGGGTTGCAACATGGCAGAGGGGTCTGGAGCTAGGTCCCAAGGAAAAAAGTTTGACAACCACTGGCTTAAGGGCAGCTGAGAAACCAGACCCTGCACTCCTGTTCCACCACTTTTGGCCGGCTCACCCTGTCCCTGGCATGGGACGGCCATCGCAGGGGCCTGCCCTCCCAGGCCAGCTGCCCTCCCCGTGCCGTGGGGGGGGGGGTGAGTGGGGGCCCCGCAGAGGGTGATTCACCCAGGGCCCCTCACCCACCTAGGAACCGCGCTGCCTGTAAGTATGACCTACAGTCTTTGTTCCTAGATGAATATATTCAGCCATACCAGAATGTACACTGTTTGTGTACACCTAGTCTACCAAATAATCCAAATGGCTCTAACCCAGTGACCTCCTCTCTTCACTATTTACTACTCATCCAAGTTCTGTACCATCAGATAACTTCTTCAATAATAACTCTACATTTTTGTCTGTCTTATATAGCAAACAATTGATTGATGCCTGTCCTAAATAACAATCAATCAATTAAAGCCTGTCTTCAACAGTTAATCAAATTAATCAGGCCAGTAAGCTGAAAGTCAGACACCCTAAGAAAGAAACCACGTCAGCATATTAAACTTAAGACAAGCCAGACAGAAGACTAAGGAAACTGCGGTTTTCTCTCCCTTGCTGAGGAAGCGCGGTTTTCTCTCAGATGCCCCTAAAAGGGCATTTTGACAGAAATGTCAAAGTCAGGTGTGACATTTAAGAAACGATATAAAGATGTAGCCCCCTGGCCTAATGAAGTGGTGCGCACCCTCCGAAAACCTGATTGTGGGTGGACTTTGGAGCTCCCCGAAAACCTGACTGTGGCTGACTTGAAGAGAGTAGCGGCAACCTGAACCAAAAGACCCAGCTTTTGGGGAACAGGCACGGCTCTCACAGACTGGGTATGAATATAGAAAATAGAAACTGACAAACTGAACAGAAGAGAGAGAGAAATAGAGTAGGGGATAGGAACTGAAACACAGTCAATTAGGGAACTAAATAGAAATAGACCTGGCCAGTATTAGCTTGACGCAGCTTCACCTGGTAATCTTCTGGTTGTATCTGGGGATTGTAATAACCATTATTTTGCTAATAGGTAAATGGGCTGTAAACCCTGTACTTCACTAATAAGCCTGATTCTTCTGTTTGCCTTATACATAATTTCCTTTGTATCAGTAATCCCTTTTGCTTTTAATAAAGAGGAAAAGAATTCTTTAGCTCATCGTCTCACTGTAACTGTCATTTGTTTGGCTCCTCCTATGTGTTTGTGTTTTCTGGTACTTATAATTGTCCTCTCTCGGGAGGTTCTTTTGGAGTCATCCTCAGAGGACCAAAACCCTCCAGCATCCCCAGAGGAACATAACCCTCTGTTTCCCCAGGGGAACAGAACCTTTCATTATCCAACTTGTATCCACCCCCCTGTTGACAAGGGCGACAATACTCTCTCTTTCCCGGGACCCAGGAATTCATAGGGTTCCCCCCCCCTCCAGTTCTTGATCCAAACCCAAACCTGGGAAAGGGCAAGTTGGCGGGGTCTTTATAGGTGGGCGTGCAATTTTCTTCCAGGTCACTGATTAAGATGTTAATAGTATACAGGAATTAAAGTAAGCCAGAACATACCAGAACAGCATTCCAGGGCCCACTATTTTTAGATGGTCAGTGTTCCCAGCCCCCCCAAAAAAGAGAAAATGGAGTGGGAACGCTGCTTTCCAGGGCCCACCATTTAAAAATAGTGGGCCCCAGAATGCAGCATTCCAGCTCCATTTTCTATTTTTAGGGGCCCACCGAATGCTGAGCCCCTAAAAACAGCAGGCCCCCAGATGCCATTCTGACAGAGCAGTGAGCTGCCTCAGGCTGGGAGATTTTACATCTCCCACCCTGAGCCTGCTCTGACTGAGCACGCTCAGAGCCTCTAAACATGCTCAGTCACAGCAAGCTGCAGGTGGGAGTCTCAGCCCAGGCTGGGCCTGCTCCATTTGGCAGTAAAGTAAGGGGGCCTGGAGGGAGGGTGGGGGTTCAGGGACAGGTGAGCCGACCCAGCAGGGAAAGGACACGAGGGAAGGGGTTAGCCTGAGGCAGCAGGGGAAGGCAGCACAGCATGGCGGGGGGTTGCGGAAGGGTTAGGATACCAGTGGCAAGATGGGGGTTCAGGAGGGGGTCAGGGAAAGATTCAGGGACCAAGAGGTGAGACAGGGGCCAGTGCAGTAGCTAGGGTGGCGGGGCAGCCATTTGGGGGTAGTAGCTGGGGTGGATGAACAGGGCCCAGACCTACAGGAAGGACGCCAAGAAATTTAGGAGAGTTCCGGGGCCTGCCAAATTATACTGTAACCCCTGATATACTTAGAGGCAAGAACTGATCCCTGTAGGACCCCAGTAGAAACGCACCCACCTGCTGATTATTTTCCAGTAACAGTTATATTTTGAGACCTGTGCACTAGCCAGTTTTCAATCCATTCCACATGCCATGGATATTTTAGATTGCACTAATTTTTTTAATAAAATGTCACCTTTTACTAAACCAAATACTTTACCAAAGTCTACAATAGCAACACCACCACCTTTACCAAACTCGTTACTAAAAAGGCAGCTAGTCCGACAAGATCTATTTTCTATAAATCCATGGTGACCTGCATTAATTGTTACCTTTCTTTAACTCTTCATTGACCAAGTCCAACCAGACTGGGTTTTACTCAGTTACCTAGACTATCAGAAAATCTACATACAAGTCTGTGATTTCTAATAAGGAAGTAACACAAAGCTAAACCGTGTGAACATCACCTGTCCTAACTTAGATGACCTATGAGGTCCCTTCCAACCCAATGATTCTATGGAGGTGGTGGAGTCTCCATCTTT
>ML682310.1:5759722-5813629 GCA_007922195.1 Podocnemis expansa
TCTGGCAGGGGGTTGGATTAGATGACCTATGAGGTCCCTTCCAACCCAATGATTCTATGAAATGGTGGTAATAGTTACCAACCTAGCAGTGAGGTAACTATTTAACACACCCATCTCCAACGCATTAGTGGTTTGTGGTTTTTTTTTTCACAAAGTGCTTCCAAGATGAAACTACTCTATAGAAATTACAAATTAACATTTGCACTTAATTCTCCAAGAGCCTATTACACAATCAATTCGTTATTTACAACAACCCTTTTATGTTCCTGCTTTGAACCGCTCACACCCCCCCAGACACACAGCTGCCCAGCCCAGCCAGCACTATGAAGCGTCTCCCTGCACCACACTCGCTCTTCCCACCCATAAGGACCCAGGTTAGCCAGGGGATGTCACAGGGGCCCAGATTCGGGATTTCTAGGGCCGTGTCGGGCAGGCTGAGCTATGGGCCGGGCCCTGGGGCCGGGCTGTGTGCAGGGCCCCCGGGTTAGGGTCCGCTCAGGGACTCCGGGCCGAGCGCCGTCGGGGACACTGACCCCAACCCGTCGGGGCCGGAGACCGACGGCAACCCCCCCAGCCGGGCTTATCCCGCCGTGGGGCTGGCGAGTGAACTGGGACCAGGCGGCGTGGGGGTGGGGGAGGACTAAGCGGGCCGGAAGCAGGACGCCGCGGGGCCGGGACCCACCGCCCGCCGGCGGCCTGTGGCAGCGTCGCGCGCCAGGCAGGCCCCGCCCGCTCACCAGGGATCCGGAGCCATCGCCGCCGCCGCCGCCGCCCCCGCGACTCTTCCGGGTCGGCTGAGGCGAGCGGCCGAGCTCCACTTCCGCTTCCGGACGGGAAAAGAGGAACTACATCCGGGGCCTGCCCGAGGGGCGGAGCCCGGAAAGCCGCGCCCCTCAGGCCGCTCTAGCGAGGCGGGTGGGTGGCTGACCCTCGGACCCTTCAAACGCATCTGCCGCCCAGGCCTGCTCCGCGCTAGCCTGGGCGCCCCCACAATGGCACGGGGAGGGGCTAAGAGCGGCCCCGCCTACTTCCGCTTCCGCTCCCTGAGCGCCGCTGGGCTCAGCTGGCCTGCGCCAAGCAGGTCTGGAGGCGGGGCCTCTTGACGCACAGCGCCACCTGGCGGCGGGACCGAGAACCCACTTCGAGGGCGGCTCTAGCTTGCGTCGCCAGCTCTGAAAAGGCCACACTCATTGTCCCACCACTGCCACAGCCTAAGGGGCTGATCTGGGGATGAGACCTGCGAGAGATTTTAGCAAAGAGTTTCTAGTGCAGGCTGGCACTTAAAGATCACTTCATTTGTGGCACTTAAAGGCTAACAAATGTCTTTATCACACAAGCTTTTGTGGGAGAAAATCCCACTTGTCAGCTGCTTTGAAGATGGGGGAACTTTCTCATGTGATCCTGTAGCATGGGAGTAACTTTTGCTCCTCAGCTAGCAATAAACAGGATTAAAGTAGGTTTTAAGAGCAGGGGTGGGGACTAAAACAAGACAAGACAAGCAAGGAGTCCTGTGGCACTTAAAAGACTAACAAATTAATTTTTGGCATGAGCTTTCACGGCAGGAAATCTCACTTCATCAGATGCTTTGAACATGGGGGAGCTTACAGAACGGGAGGACGTAAATGCAGAGACGTTGAAGTCATGGGAACAGGTCACGCTGTAACAGCAAATCAAAACAGGTGTAAAGATTCAAACACTAGGGAACAGCATGCAGAGGAAGATGAGGTCAAACCACCTGTTGTAATGAGAGACAAATCCAGCATCCCTTTTTCATCCTGAAGCAATGCAACTGAATTTGCAAATAAATTCAATCTCAGCAGCTTCTCTTTGAAGCCTTGATTTGGTATTCATCTGTTTGAACACTGCAATTAGATTGAAATACTGACCCACTGGTTTTAGAACGTTACGATTTCTGACGACAGACTTCTGCCCCTTTGGTCTTTTGTACGGATACTTGCGAGCAACTACTGACCTTGCAAGAGAGCCGTTAAAATAGGGATGTATCCCTGCAACAAACCACACTGCCAGTTTTGCCTACACATCTGCACAAAAGACGCTATGACAGGACTAATAAAACCAGCTGCTCCCTCAGTGGCTCATTCACCTGCTTGTCCACCAATGTGATTTTTGCTATCATGTGCCTGAAATGCCCTTCTGCCTTATATATTGGACAAACAGGACAGTCTCTGCACAAAAGAATAAATGGGCACAAATCTGATATCAGAAATCGCAACATTCTAAAACCAGCGGGTCAGCATTTCAATCTTTGTGATCAATCCATGTGCTAATTGTGGTGATCAGACAGATGAATACCAAATCAAGGCTTCAAAGAGAAGCTACTGAGATTGAATTTATTTGCAATTCCAGTTGCATTGCTTCAGGACTTAACAGGGACATCGGATTTTTCTCTCATTGTGGCGTGCTGGGCAGAGTGCGGTCAGGCACATCAGGCAAGAGGTGTTCTTATCGTTGTTCCGTGTCCAGCACTGATATCAGTTTGGCTGCGTGTGTGAATGCGTGCGTGAGTAAACTAAGACAACCAACACGACCACAGATCTTTGTAGAAAAGAAGTTGCCAGGCAAGGCGTTGTTGCAATGTGGCACTACGGCAAACAACCCCTATTGATAGATTTGTTGGCAGCATTAGTGCTCTCAATGCAATGGAACAGCTTAACTGACAGCAGGACTGGCTGTCACCCTCTTGGCTGCATGAAGTTTGGGCTCTGGGGCTGCTACTTTTATACCTTATCTGCCTCCACCTTAATTGACTTGTACATCCCTCCTTTGATGCCACCCCTTAATTTGATTGGTCCCTGGGCATCATCATCCATCAAGGTGCCATGACTTCGCCAAACCTCTCCTTTGTACAGCTCACTTCAACCCAGCATATCTCCTTATCTCTTTTGGCATGAGACCAGACTAGCACCACCTTTCTCCAAGTCTTTATTCAAGTACATTCTCATCTTTGTCTTAGTACATTCTCATATTTAGCTTGTGCCAGTTTTGATGAGCTTATCATGGTCCCATGCCCTATGTGCAAGCCATTCAGGCCCACTTTCTTAGATTGCTTTGCTACGCCTCAAGCCAATACCTAGGTGCTTCTACTTATCTTACTTAAGCTTTTACTTTCTCCTAAACTCATTACAACAGGTGATTTGACCTCATCTTCCTCTGCATGCTGTTCCCTAGTGTTTGAATCTTTACACCTGTTTTGATTTGCTGTTACAGCGTGACCTGTTCCCATGACTTAAACGTCTCTGCATTTACGTCCTCCCGTTCTGTAAGCTCCCCCATGTTCAAAGCATCTGATGAAGTGGGGTTTTCTGCCATGAAAGCTCATGCCAAAAAATTAATTTGTTAGTCTTTTAAGTGCCACAGGACTCCTTGCTTGTCCTATATTGTTTTAGTCCCCTCCCCTGCTCTTAAAACCTACTTTAATCCTGTTTATTGCTAGCTGAGAAGCAAAAGTTACTCCCATGCTACAGGACAAGTGGGATTTTCTCCCACAAAAGCTTGTGTGATAAAGACATTTGTTAGCCTTTAAGTGCCACAAATGAAGTGATCTTTAAGTGCTAGCCTGCACTAGAAACTCTTTACAGTGTGACCTGTTCCCATGACTTACATTTATGTCATCCCATTCTGCAAGCTCCCCCATATTCAAAGCATCTAACAAAGTGGGGTTTTCTCCCACAAAGGCTCATGCAAAAATCAATTTGTTAGTCTTTAAGTGCCACAGGATTCCTCGTTCATTTTACTGAACTAGACTAACACAGCTGCCCCTGTGGAACATATAAATGTAAGAGAAGGAGGAAGGCTTGGTTGAAGAGCTGAGGCTTGCATTTTCCTCTGGATGCAAAGAGGTTAGTGGAGAAAAGCTTGCAAAGTTGATCCCTCAAGGCCCAAAAGCCATAAGGAAAATTTTAAAAAATTACATTTCAAGTGCTTTTTAAACCATTCTCACTAGTTCTGGGGGCCTGATTTAAGAAATTTGGAGTTGGCAGTCCTGTAGCTACAGGGGGAGAATTGGTCTGTCAGGCAGTCAGACCCTGTCTCAGAGGAGCTTCAAATATTAGGACAAAGAAGGACCTTTGACTGGACCCTGCACTGTGTGAGGAATCAGCATAGACAGCAGCAAGAGAGAGATGCATTGCTAGCAACCTGTATTGTCCAGCGGCGGACCACCTGCATTCTGAACTAGCTGGGTCACAGCATAGGGCTCCATTCTTAGATACCGAGGTCCACACCAGTCAAGCCTAGTCATAATAGACATACAGATGACAAAGTCCAACTGGTGCGGATGCAGCCTTCTGGGCAGCCACAGATGGGAGTGAGCGGCTTGATACCATATGCTTGCACAAAATGGCTGTGTTTATACTGGGGTGGGGGAAGGAGTACTGTGGCACTTAAAGACTAACATTTATTTTTTTGCATGAGCTGTCATGGGAGAAAATCCCACTTTGTCTGATGCTTTGAAGACAGGGGAATTTACAGAATAGAGTTAAAATAAATGCAAGGGAGTGTAAAACATGGGATCAGGTCATACAATAACAGCAAATCAGAGCAGTTGTTAAGCTTCAAACCCTGAGAAGGCTGAAGTCAAATTACCTAGTGTAATGGGAAAAGAAGCCATAGTCTGGATTTAATCCTGCTTTCATGCAATCTAATTCGCACATTAATTCCAATTCAGCTGTTTCTCTTTGAAGTCTTGCTGTCCCAGACCCTGAGTACGGTCATTAACAAATCATTTATAGAGTGATTAGAAAGATGGAAGTGCTCGGCAACTGGTTTTTCTGTTTTGTTATTTGTGATGTCAGTTTTGTGTTCATTTATTCTTTTGCGAAGGGATCATCCTGTTTGTCCAATGTATAAGGTTTTGGGGCATTTCTGGCACATGGTGGCATAGATCACATTAGTAGATGAGCAGGTGAATGAGCCTTTGATGGAGCAGCTGGCTTGATTAAGACCGATGATGGTATCTTTTGTGCAGATATGTGGGCAAAGTTGGCAACGTGGTTTGTTGCAGGGATGTGTGCCTGTTAAAATGTTTGTGTTGGTAGGTCTGTAGTTGCTGGTGAGTATCTATTTAAGGTTGGGTGGCTGTCTGTAGGCAAGGAGAGGTCTGTCTACCAAGGCTTGAGTGAGGCTGTAGGTCCTTAATGATCTGCTGTAGAGGTCTGACTTGAGGGTTGTAGGTGGTGACTAGTGGCATGCTCTTGTTTTCTTTTCTGGGCCTCCCCTGCAGTAGATGACTTCAGGGTACCCCTCTGGCTCTGTCAGTTTGTTTTCTTATTTCACCAGGTGGGTTTAAAAAAAAAAAAAAAAAAAAAGGAACACCACTAGTCACCACAAACAACCCTCAAGTCATACTTCTACAACAGATCATTGTATGTCTGTCACTTTCTAGAGGACCCATTTCTTCTGAAGCTACTTGAGGCAGAAGTTGTGTAATGCTGTGCTGAGAACACGGATGGTACCCACTAGGTTATCGCAGTACTCATAGATTGACTTACTTTAGAAACCCTGTCTGTCTCCTTGGCTTCAGCCAGCCTGTCTCACCTTGATCTTATCATGCAGGCAACAAGGTAATATGTTTTCACTTGTTTGAACTCTGATATTATGATAATGAGCTGTATTAATATAATATTTTGGCATGCTGGCCTTCAGGGCCTCTAAACAATGTACCACAAACAATATTTGCAGAAGGGCAATAGCTATTCTGGGACAGCCCCTTCAGCTAGCAAACCTTCTGACTTTGTTAGCTGGCAGTACTGTCACACCACCATTCCCCTTCTCACATGTTCTTCCAGCCACAGTTGTGTGTGTGTGTGCACCCACACCCCTTCCACCCACACCCTCTCCTTCAGTGCTCCCTGGTACAGGTACTCAACTGGTGCTATATTTGTGGATTGTGAGCTGACACTGCTCTCTCTGTCCTCACAACCATACTACTCACCATATCCCTCCACACACACCAGGTCCCATGTCCCCCAATAACTGTGCTTCTCCAGATTTGAAGTGCATGGAGGTTACCACCAGATGTGGAAGGTAGTGCTGGACTATAAGGAAATCAGGACATAGCTGAGTGTTGACATGGTAAATATTTTGAATGTGGCTGCCTACAAGGGGGAAATATGTAGGCTAAGCCAAATGAATCTACACAGTAAAACAGGGCAGTTTAGCCAGGCACTTTTAAAGCCATTTCTTTTCCTGTAGGCAAATAAGAAAAAAAAAACCCTAAAATGGTGTGGGGGCATGTATTATGCAAGATCTGCTGCATTTTTTCCTGTGTGATTGATGCTGCAAATAGATCCAGATATTTACATATGTATTATACTCCAGAAGCTGGGTGGGCAGGCAGAGGAGTGGGGTATGGACACTGATAGCAATGCTTTAGTGCCCTTATAAAGCAAGCTTATTATTGCAATATTTCTGCAAATTCTGACAAAAAGATGTTATGTGGCATTGTAGTTACAAACTTCCTGCAATACCCCTTTCTTTCTCAATAAACATTGCTGCTATGTGCTCAGACCCTTGCAGTTACACTTTTTTTTTTGCTGCTTTGTCTGTAGCTGACCACACCTCACCCCACTGCGTGAAAATAACTGCGATGGGCTGTCAACCCCACACTGCACTAGAAGGGGTTAAAGTGGCCAGACTGGCCTATTAAGTCCATGGGCTTCATCTGGAAGAAGAGCCAACGAGCAGGGTTGATTTAAGGAGGCTCTGCTGTGCGAGCTGGCAACAAGCAGGAACAGTCACACCCTAGGAAGAGGGTTTGGAGCCAGTACTCACAGACAAAGCAAGGGAGCCAGGAATGGTAGGAAGCTGTCCAGAGAAAGAGCAGTGAGGGCTGAAAGAGTAAAGCATTGAACTGCTGGACTGGCACCCAGAGTAGAGGCCAGGCCTGGCTTCCCTTACCTGCCATTGAAGGAGTGGCACCAAAAGGAAAGATTGCTTATGGCTGCTGAAAGAAAAACTTCAATATACCCAGGAGGTAGGGAATGCTGCATGACCTAGTAGCCTGGGGGAGGCAGAGAAGGACCCAGGCCCACCCACTTCTTCAGGGCCTAGCCCTGAAAGAAATCAGAAATCCTATGCACCATGCCTTGGCACTGCCTCAACCTCCAACATGATTTTTCAGTTTCCATGGCCAACAACCATACCACTAAGAGGTACCTCTTCACCCTCATACCACAGTTCTGGGCTCTCAGTCCCACATATCCCCAGCAGTTCACAGGGAGCTGTCCCTGGTGCTACCATCTGCAGGAAGCAAGTGCTTTCTTGCTGAGCACTAAGGGAAGACTGCCTAGAGCTGTGGCTGCAGCCATCTTTTATACAGGGGTCCTGGGCCCTGATTGGCTCTGCAGCCACCTGTTCCAGTTGGCAGCTCTTTTCACAGGGGTTTAACCCCTTCCTTCCTGGAATGCGGAAACAACCCCATTACACTGGCCTACAGTGTATTCTGGTCAATTAATTTTTGTATATTAAAGTAATGATTACCTATATAAGAATGTATTGGGTGTTTAAACATGATAACTGAGTGGGCATTCTTTACATTGTTTTTACTGCTAGGTTCTTGTCATAATGTAATAGCAAATATTTACATTGTAAACAGCCTTGTAACTAAAGAAAGCATCAGATTTCAAAGTCCCCTTGGAGAACACTAATGAAGAACTCTATCAAAGAAGATGCTAATTCCAAAGCAAATGGCCATTGTAGTCATGACCTGAGGTCATGAGATTCAAAGTGCCTTGCTCAGTGTCTTCAAAGGAAAACCTACATAGCTAAAGACATTGTCACTTGCTTTCCGCCTAAAAGGTCTAAGTATAGAGTCAGGAAATGATCCATCCATCATCTCTACACTGTTTGAATTCTAACAGGGCAGAATAACTGGATGTGAAAACAGAGTTCACCAGAGTTATTCTGGAGAGCCTGGAAAGACTTGCATTGTTGGTACAGAAAGTGATGTGATACTTTCACCAAGGATACCATGCTCTGTTCTGGTCACCCCATCTCTGACAGAACAGAGGTAATTAGAGACCTGAAAAAACCTCTAGTGGGATGAGAGATTGCAAAGACGGACTCTTTAGCGAAGAGGTAAATAAAAGGGGATAGAGAGATACAAAATACTGAGAGACATGGAGAAGGAAGAGTGGGAACTTCTGTCCACCATTTCTCTCATAGCACAAGAAAGGAATTGGAAGGTAGACAATATAAAGATGATTAAAGGACATTTTTTGCACAATGCACAATTAGCCTGTATAACTCAAAGTGGACTGCAAAGAGTTCCAAAGGGATCTCACAAAAGTGGGTGACTGCACAATAAATTGGCCAGTGAAATTCAGTGTTGATAAATGCAAAGTAATGCACATTCATAAACAAAGACCCCATCATTTTTTTATGTATACTCATGATTAGGTTTGCTTTTGTCACTTAAGAAAGAGATCTTGATGTCACTGTGGTTTTCACTGTGTGAGTCACTCTGAAAACATTCAATCACTGTGTAGTGTAATGAAAAAAGCTAACAGAATATTAGGAACAATTTGGAAAGGGATAACTAATAAAACATAATGCCACTATATGAATTTTTAGTATGCCCATATCTTGAATACTGTGTACAGTTCTGTTCATCTCATCTCAAGAAAGAAATACTAGAATTGGAAGCGCTATGGAAAAGGGCAATAAAAATGCTTAGGGACAGCTTTGACGTGAGGAGAAATTTTAAAAAGTTGGGACTGTTCATCTTACAAAAGAGGTGACTTGGGGTGGGACAGTATTATAGACTGGTCCGTAAAATAAATGGTATGGAGAACATGAATACAAAAAGCCTTCACACAATACAAGAAGCAGGGGGTCATCCGATGCAATGAATAGACAACAGATTTAAAACAAACACAAGGCAGCATATCTTCACGGAACACACAGTCAACCTGTGAAACTTGTTGCCAGGTGATGTTCATAGAATCATAGAACCATAGGGTTGGAAGGGACCCCACAAGGTCATCTAGTCCAACCCCCTGCCAAAAAAAGCAGGACCACTCCCATTAGATCATCCCAGTCAGGGTTTTGTCCAGCTGGGCCTTGAACACCTCCAGAGATGGAGATTCCACCACCTCCCTAGGCAGCTTATTCCAATGCTTCACCACTCGCCTAGTAAGGAAGTTTGTCCTAATATCCAGCCTGGACCGCCCCAGCTGTAACTTGAAACCATTGCTTCTCGTTCTGCCCTCTCTTACTACCGAGAACAGTCGAGCTCCATCCTCCTTGGAGCAACCCTTCAAGTAGTTGAAGGTTGCTATCAAATCCCCCCTCAATCTTCTCTTCTGCAGGCTAAATAAGCCTAGTTCCTTCAGTCTTTCTTCATAGGGCTTGTGCTCCAGCCCTTTGATCATTTTTGTAGCCCTCCTCTGGACTCTCTCTAATTTGTCCATGTCCTTTTTGTAGTGGGGAGCCCAAAACTGGGCACAGTATTTCAGATGTGGCCTCACTAGTGCAGAATAGAGGGGAATGATCACATCCCTCGATCTGCTGGCAACACTTCTTCTGATGCAGCCCAGTATGCCATTGGCCTTTCTGGCAGCAAGCGCACACTGCTGACCCATATCCAGCTTCCCATCCACCATGACTCCCAGGTCCTTTTCTCCAGTGCTGCTATTTAGCTGATCACTCCCCAGCCTGTAGCAGTACATGGGGTTTTTTCGTCCCAAGTGCAGGATTTTACACTTGTCCTTGTTGAACCTCATGAGATTCCTCTTGGCCCACTGCTCCAATTTGTCTAGGTCATGTTGTGAAGACCAATACTGTACATGGGTTCAAAAAAGAGTTAGGCCTGGCCTAAACTAGAAAATTTGGTCAACCAAACCCTGTATAGCTTTCCTGGCTCCGGGCAGGGGGAAAGGTTCCCTGTGGTCTTTCATGACTCCATGCAGGGGAATGGGGGTTGGGGGGGACTCCTTGGTGACTTCCCCAGGCTCTTTGCTTGGACCAGGGAGTGGGGTGATGGCTCACAGGGAAGCCAGGAGCCAGTAGACTCCAGGTAGGGAGCTGAGAGACAATCCCCCACACTTCCCCTCAGGTCATGTAAGTGTTCCTGGTGAGCACGCACTCTACTGACCCAAGGAGGGCAACATGGATATCAGCCAATTACAGCCAGGTTGGTCAAGGACACAACCCCAGGCTCAAGGTATCCCTAAGCCTCTGACAGCCAGAAAGTGGGACTGGACAACAGAGGATGGATCTCTCAATAATTGTCCTCTTCCATTCATTCCCGCTGAAGTACCTGGCACTGGCCACCATCAAAAGACAGGATATTGGTTAGATGGGCCAGTGGTCTGACCCAGTATGGACAGTATGTGGTCATTGCTATGCAATGGCATTTAGCCCAAATGCTTAGCAGGACCCAGAAAAGGATAATATATTGATATGGAGAAAGAAGGTGTGTTTCCTGCTAGGGGCCAATCTACACAGAAGAGCTTCTGAGTTTGCCCAAACTTTTGGGCTATTAAAACTATAATGCTTAGCCACGATAGTAGAGATGCGTCTCTCTTGCTCTAGAGGGTGCAGGTTCAGTCCCTGCTGCCTCCAACCTGGTGTTAGGCAACAAAAGCATTTCACAGATGCGAGTTGCCAACTGATTGTGGTTCAGGTGGTGCTTCCCTCGTATGCCAGCAGGGCATCATTGCTGCTGGGCCCATGGGGCTGCAGCCCCACCCATCTCTGGCCCTGCCCTGGCAGCAACAGGGGACAGATTGGGCCCAGACCACCAGCTACTGGCTAGCAGCAGCTGCTGTGGAACCAGGCCCAGGCTGCCTGCTCCTGGCCACCAGGGTCTGGGTCTGCCTTCTGCGCTGCCACTGGCCAGCAGGGGCTGGATCCAGGGCAGGCTGCCGGCAGAAGGAGCCCCATCCGGCTCCCAGATTGGGCCCAGGTTCTGGATCAGGACCATAGTAGAGGGCCACGAATGACACCCAAGCTCCAACCCTTTCTTCAGAGCAGTGATGGCCCTGTAGGCCAGTTATTCTAAACTTGTCCAGTATAAGGCTTCCTGCATCTTCCCTTAACACTGTGATGCTGGCAATTTCCTGCAGTATCCTGAATAAACTTTACTGAATTAAATTAAACCTTGTTGAATAAAGTTTAATAACTTTGGGATCCGTTTCATTACAAGTGTTACTCTTTCTGAGTTGTCCTAAGATTGTAAGTAACTTTTCCATGAGAGCAGTTACTGGAAACCAAGGGGGAAAAGTTAGGAACCTCAGAGCACTGTTAGGGACATTACAAGGGAGCTGGTAAATGCAAATTCTCCCTTCTAAAGCCAGCCTTTTGCACCTATTGCTGGGGAGAGAGATGTGTCATCTGTCAATTACCTGCTCCCAGAAACTCCTGATCAAAGCCCCCAACGATATAAATGAAGGACTAAACTGCTCAGGAGACTACTGGTTCTGAACTGGGGCTGTTGTGAACATGTGACCAAGGCCAGGAGGGGGAGGCTGAAGGACTCACCTGTCAGAGCCCATGCTGGAGACAGATGGAGGGATCTCTGAGAGGCTCATTAACATGTCGGTAGGTTCTTTTACTATCTTTAGTGTGTTTTCTTTGTAGACTGTGGCAATTGCACTGTTGATCAGCTCTAAGGAGAAAGGCAAGGCAGGCCTGCTCAAGCATCTGACTTTGCTGGGAGGTCCCAATATAATCAGGGAACTGTGCCAACTGCAAATACCCTGATCAGGGGAGGGGAGGGGGCATGAGAAAAGCAATGTACTAACCTATTTATTTTCCAAGGTTGGCATGCCCATAGGTCCCCACTCACACAGTTCCAGCCCTGGTTTGTTATAAACCTCCTTGAATTATAAAGAGGCCAGCTAACCAAACCCACACTTCCCCTGTGTGCATCTGGTTCTCAATCCTTCCATGTCTACAAGGCCCAAGATGGAAAAAACAACAAAACAGGTCATCCCACTTCCCACAGCCACCCCATCCCACAACCCTTGCAGCTGCAAAGACAGGCATGGGAATTAGGACACCAAAGACACAATAAATGGGGCTTGGGTGTAGAGTTGCTGGTTGAGCTGGTGATACTGGTTCTGGACTGGGTGCTGGCTGGGGTTGTTTCCATTTTCTCCTCATCCTCACAGCACTCAGCTTTGAAATGGTGCTGCTCCCAGAAGCTGTGAAGCACCCTCTATGGCCTCTAAAAGTGCCACTTCCTCTGCCCTGGAATGGAGTGGGAAGGAGATCCAAAGTGGGGCTGAATCAGGGGAAGGGTCAGGACAACAGCAGTAGTGGGAAAAAAATTGCTGCTTCCTTTTCCTTTCTGGTTCATGATGAGTCCTGGTAACTGCAGTATTCTGCCATATTTTCTTCCCAGGCCCCAGGTTTCAACCCACTGGGTGCCCTCATCACAGCACACTTGTGGGCCACTCCCTCAGGGCTATGAAACACTGATATACTCTGCACCAGTGACAGCATAATAGCCCAGCCCGAGGTGGACACTGGGCTCCTCTAGCCTGTCCCTCCAAATTCTCTTTGCTCTCTGTACTTGTCTGAATTCCTTGGCAAATGGAATGAAGACAGGTTTGATTCTGTTCTGGGCACATCTGACATGCAGTTACCATGAAACATTTATTGCATTCAGCTACACAGCTCATCTGGAGGGAATGGGTCCTCTACATATTTAATTGTTTTCATTAAAAACTCATGAAACTATCCCTTTCTCACAATTCCTTAATTAATTTCCATCTCCCACCTCCACATGGACTGTTTTGTTTCATCTAGCAGAAGGAAGCGAATCATTCCTCAAGCTCCTTCATGCTAGTTGTCAGAGACATGGATGAAGTTTTATTAAATGTCCTGATGGTACCAAACAAGAGCAAATTGGCAGAGGACAATAAGTAAACTGCCTTCTTCCTGTGTACATTTTAGACTCAGTACTTTAGCTCTGATGAGGGGCAAGCATGTGGTGTTTGCAGGTATATAAAGAGAAATGTGGTACAGTGAGATTAGCTAGGGGAAAGTATGCAAGAAAAAAGTACACCCTCAGGAGCCTGCTGCTATGGAAAACTTGGATGTGAGGATTTCGGGATCCGGAGTCAAAACTCTGAAACCTTTGGCACAGAGCCTAAATAATGAGAGTGAAACCATGAGGAACGCGGCTGGGATGAGGAATTGAGTGGTCAAATATAAAAATGCAGCCAGCAATGTATGAGGATGGGTGCCTTTTGTATGCCATGCTGAACTGCATTTCTTAAAGGTCTGAGGGGAAGTCCGTGAGCCACAAATAAGACACCTTACAAAGACATCTAATCAGAGCATGGTCTAAAAAGCAGGGGTATCAGACATGCAATCCATGAGCCGAATGCAGCCCGCAAACCTCTTTCATCTGACAGCTGACTGTGCTCTGCAGGACCCCATTCTCTCCTTAACAAGGGAGAGGGAAAAGAATGTGGTCTGGCATACCCAGCACTCTCCAATGCCTTGCCAAAAGAGTGTCAGGTCTTGCAATGTCACAGAGAGCTGGGTGTGTGAGACTACGCTCTTTCCATAATAGAGAGAGGTATTACAAAGTGCAGTTTCTCATGCGCAGCACTCCATGATGCCACGAAAGTCCTGTAGTATTTCAATTTATGATATGTATGGCCCACTTGAAGTACATTTAAGTCAAATCTGGTCTGCCGTGGCAAATGAGTTTGACTCCCCTGATCTAAAGACATTAAACAGACCAGTGGGTTACTTTCTGTCCTTCTTCAAGATGGGCTGCTCGCATACATTCAGTTTTAGGCGTCTATGTGCCGCAGAACATGACTGGTTGGAAGCTCTTTGCCCTAGCTTGTCAGAACAGGGTCGGCAGCTGATGCCCCCTCCAGCCACTCACATGGCTATATATACAGCCCCGACCCCAATCCTCCCCAGTCCTCTTTAAGTCACCAACTCCAGATAGCGGGGACGGTGGGGGTGGGTCCTGAATGTATGCAAGCAGACCATCTCAAAGAAGGACAGTTACTGGTAAATAACCGGTTGTTCTTCTTCCAGCACTGCTTGGATACACTCAGTGTTAGGGACTACTAGCCGTACTGTGGACAGTGGGTGGAGTTGGAGTTTTCTGCCTTCAGCACAGCTGTCCCCATAAGGCAAGCTCCAAAACCTGGAAGAGCACCTGAAAAGCAGACCATTTAGCCTACATGGAGGGGATATCTTTTAACTCTCCAGAGTCACAGGAAAATGGTGAGCAAGAGGCCCCAAGAGAAACTGTGTGTCACCATGTGATGGGTTGGGAAGTCTACTGTTGGCTATGCTAAGCCTAGAAAGTCCCCAACTGTGGGAATTGAGAGAGAGTCTAATGGGGTGGGACGCTTCTTTGCCCCTGTAGTGATAGCACCATACCTCTCAATTGTTCTACAAGCACTTCCCAGAAAACATTGAAGGGAAGTGAATCACCCCTTCTGAAGCTGGGCATAGATACTGTCCAGGTTATTCACTGTACGCCAGGGGGAACTGGTAGGTTGGCTTGTATAAACTGGGCCCTGCCAACTACTTTAGTGGAGCCTGTAAAATGGTATGTATTGCACAAACTGTCAGGAGACAGGGAGGCTTCTGCTGGGAGACTTGTGAGAGAAGTCTGCCACCTGTATAAAATGTCGGATCTAATCCTTGAGTCTATATAAATATCTTCAGGACTTCAATCCCAACTGTGGTAGCAGAACTGTGGATAGTGGGAAGTTGCAAAGATGGGCCATCTACTCTGAGGTAAAAAAACTGAGTCACACCTCCACGGGAAGGGCTGGGCAAAGGCCTACCCTACTCATTTTCAGGGGCAGGGGAGTAGCACCATGACCTTCGAGTGTCATTAAGCCAGGTGGAAAGGAATCTCCAATAAAAGGATCTAGCAGGGTGGTCCTGATAGAAGAGGGGCCATCTCAGGGCAACAGTGGTGTAACCTTGGGGATCCAGGGGTTTATGGACATCAGTCTGGAACTCCAAGACAAAGACGACCCCTTAGTTCCCTCCGTAGGTTGGAGTAGTCATGATCTGCACTGCCCCATGGTGCTAATTTGGGGGTGGGGTTGCACCTTCTAAAGATAATTCCTATAGGATCCCTGTATATGAATGTAGGATTGGTCCCTCCCTTAGGGTAGACATAAGCCCAGAGTGGCAAAGGAGGATTCACAAGAAAAACCTCAAGAACGCAGGGAAGGGGAGAAGGGGTATCTTCCACCTCAATCCCTTCCCTTTGCATTGGGAGGGTGTAAGTGGATCCCAGGACACTGAGACTGTGCAGAGAGGACAAAGGCCCCAAGGAGTAGTGAGGAGATGTGGCCAGCAGCTCGAGGCTGGCCTTTGCCTATACCAAGACTCCTTTGCACAATATAGGAGGGGAGACCAGAGCTATGTTGGGAAGCAACCCTCCCCTTTGGCCTCTGGCTGAGCATATAGGGCCTCAAGGTCCCCAAACACCTTTAAGACTGGAGATGGTCTAGAGTTGAAGGGGATGAAACTGGAGGATATAACAACCTACTCAAACCTGGGCCAGAGTTCAGTACTAGGTGGACCCGGGAGTGTCCCAGGAAGTTTTCTGGGCCATGGGTGAGGCTACCTTTCCCATTGGTCACTCAGTCCTACTGGAGGACACGAGTTGGATCAGATGTCTCCCAACAGCAAAAAAAAACCCTGTGAGAGAGTGAGAACCTCTCTCTCTCTTTGTCCAATTCACAAAAGTTAATATTGCCCTGATAGGCCTTAAGGGGGCGGAATGGAGGAGGGGAACCTGTCAAGGCTGTTTCCCCACTCTGGCACTCTGAGTGCAGAAGGTGGGGGCCTGAAACAGGCCTTAAAAGCCACAGGCCTTAAAGCTTGGTCTTAAAACTCTCCAAGGCCTCCAATTCCTGGCCTTGGAGTGGTATCGCTGCCACCAACCAAATGCAAAAACCAGTTGAAACCCAGGAAGGAGCACTTGGGAATTCCTTCCTGTGAGGTATCCTCAATCACTTTTATTCCTCTCTCCGGAGAGTGACTGAACCACAGCTGGAATATCAGCTGAAACTGGAACAGAATCCCTTTTAGTAGCTGGCTGACACAGAACCAGAGCTTACTTAAGAAGTAAAATCTTTAATTAAAAAGAACAGATAAAAAACGCAGAGAGTTGCTTCTCTGGGATTTAACTTAGGTAGTTGCAAGGTAGTGGGAGGGGGGGTACATGTGCTCAGCACAGAGAAATCCAAAAACAAACCAAAATCAAAGAAAATATCCTGACCATGTCTAAATAAACATTCCCTGTTCTACTCATGCCTAATCAGTAACAAATTTAACTTATCTTTGGTAAGGATGTTGCTGGATTCTTGCTCAGGCCCCTCTGGTCTCCTCCTAATCCTTCCAGGAGCTCTGAGGGGGCAATGTCTTTTTATATGGTCCTGCTTCTGGTACCAGAAACATCTCCTTTCTTTTCTCCAGGCCACAGGTGTCTCTGGCTCAGTCCGTACTCTGGGACTAGCCCTGTCTTTCTGGGCCAGGCATTCTTTCCTAAAGTGCCCTCTGGCCCCACAAGTCCAACAAGCCCCTTCCCACCCTGTTACCTCCACAGGAGTGGTTTTCAGAGGTCGTTCCCACAAGTCTTTGGTCATGTTCACCCCAGCATGATCAGTACGATGGTCCTGGGCTAAGCTCAAGAGCTTTCCCCTGTACTTAGTTGGAACTACCAACTGTCTCTGAGGATGCCAGTCCTCCTTGTGCCCACTGGACAGAGTCTCTTTGTGTACAAGTCCTCTTTTGATACCAAGCCTGGACCTATTTGAAGAGCTGAGAGATGATGGCCCACTCCGTGCCAACCTCCAAGTTCCCTTGAGGCTCTCATCTGGCTCCTCCTTGGCTTGTAACTGCTCCCTTGATGTTGGAGACCTCAGCTCCTCCCCTGGGTCATGGACTCAGGCTCAGTCCCTCTGGAAGTGATGCAGGCAATGTGGGTGCCTCTGCTTGCAGTGCAACACTCTCCGCTGGTTTCATTGTTTTGTGTTGCAGACTCCATGATAGCCTTTTGTGAAGGGTCAGTTGCTACCACAAGTACAGGTCTGGTGGCACCCTCCGATGCTGGCTTCCATGACCCTGAGGATGCTGCAAGTGCTGGGTCTGGTTCTCGTTCCGGCTGGGTATCGAGGACTGCATCTACTGCTGCTGTTGTAGATGCTGGGTTGGAGTCTGGGCCTGTCACCTCTGTTTGGGTCTCCGGTCCTCTAGCATCTGGGAACACAGACTGGACTCTGGTAGAAGGCTTAGTAACAGAGTTAGATGAGGAGACCTGCTTAGCTTGGCTGCCCACCCTTTTGGCTAGCCTCACGTGGTTCGCTAAGTCCTCTCCCACCAGCATGGGAATGGGATGATCATCATAGACTGCAAAAGTCCAGGTCTCTGACCAGCCTTTGTACTGTACAGGCAACTCTGCAGTAGGCAGGTCAAAAGAGTTTGCCTTGAAGGGTTGAACAGTTACTTGAGATTTTACATTGATGCTTTTGGGGTCCACTAAGGATTGGTGGATAGCTGACACCTGCGCTCCAGTGTCTTTCCATGCGACAGCCTTCTTCCCACCCACACTCACAATCTCCCTTTGCTCTGGGGGTACCTGTGCAGCATCTGGGCCTGCAGGCACATGGTGTGACCCTGTTGCAAGGAACTGCACTGTGTTTGTGCCTTCACAAGCCCCAGCTCGTTACATTTAAAACACTGCCCAGCTGGCTGGTCACTGGAGCGAGGTTTATTGCTGGAGAATGGGGTTGTGGGGTGAGAAGGTGCCTGAGGCTTCCTTTGTGGTGCAGTGGGGTCCTCCCTGTGAGGTAGGCCCTTGGGTTGTCCCCGGTGGTGATATGCCATCTCTGGACACCCCTCCTGGGACCCCCCCAAACTGCTACCAGTTCGGGTCCTCTCCGTCATTTCCTCCTAATTTCCCCTGCTTGTGATATAGATTTGGGCTTCCCATCCAGGATATATCTTTGTATTTCTCCAGGGACGCCCTCTAGGAACTGTTCCAGCCTTATTAGGAGAGAGAGCTCCTCCACAGTTTTAGCTTGTGCCCCTGATACCCAGGCATTCCAATTTTTATCTATTTGGTAGGCATGTTGGGTGAATGCCAGGCCTGGTTTCCATCTTAGGGCTCTGAACCAGCGATGGGCATGTTCAGGAGTGAGCCCCATCCTAATTCTGACCCTTTGTTTAGAAAGCTCATAATTGTTCATGGTTTTTCTAGGCATTTCAGCTGCCACTTCTGCTAAGGGTCCACTGAGTTGTGGGCTTAACTCCACCATATAGTGAGCTGTGCAGATGCTGTACCCAAGGCAGGACCTTTCAAAATTTTTTAGGAAGGCCTCCGCATCATCTCCTACCTGGTACACTGGATATTTCTTGGGTTGGCGAGCACAAGGTGGGGTAAGAATGGCAGTAGAAGAAACCAGTGTAGCTGCAGCGCCCACTTTCTCAGCTTTCTCCAGCTCAAAGCACCACTGCTTTTCCCTCTCCTCTGCCTCTATGCGCCTGATCTCTAGGAAGAGCTCCACCTCACTCTTAGTTAGAGATCTTCCTGTCTTAAAGACATCCTCCCAGCTTGGCCCTCGTGGTACAGAAGGTACATGGCTGTTCCTATCCACTTGTGGAGGAATTCCGGGGCTGAGGCCTGACAGAGTGCTGAGGTCTAACAGCGTTAAGAGACAGATGGATAGCTCAGCAGGCCTTGAGAGGGGGGAAAGCTGCATTTTCTCTGTTCCGCTAGCATGCTTGGAAGAGGGCCAGTAGAAGCAACTAGCTGATAAGGAAGCTGTAGAGAGCCGTGCTTCAAGGACAGTGTACTGAAATTTGGAGACAGAAGGTGTTTGTATTTGCCTGCAGATTTCTGAAAGTCAGTCCATTTGGGTTAGCACAAGGACTAGGCCAAAGATCTATGGCGCAGCTGAATTATGATTGGAGGGTATGTGGGATAAGGCGGGTCAAAGAGAATAGGTTGTAATTGGGGAAATTTTGGTGCAAAAAGGCTGGATCCAGAACTTAATTGGCTATACAGTAATAATTTATGCTTTGTAATATGATGTAATATGTCACTATATAATAATAATGTACACTATTCTCGGGTCTCTTGGGTACTTGCCCTTGGGCCCGCAGCTGTGTAAAATAAAGGTCCACTCCTCAGTAAGCCTGTGGCCTCCACTTACTGAGAATTCCTCTACACAATTCTGCCTCCACGGGCTTATTACCGGCTTCCTCATCCCCACTCCACATGTCTGCCTTGGAGTTGGACTTCTGGGACTGATCTGGGGCTGGTGTCTCCATGGCTCCTCTGCCCCACCACAACTACATTCACTGGGCTGCTTTCCTGCCCTACTCTGGCCTAGCTATCCTGTTGCCATGAGAGCTAGAAAAAAAATAAACTACTTGTTTTGGACTCCGTGGCTTTGCCAGTTAAACCCCTTGCATGCCTTTTTCCTCAGGCAGCAAAAGAAAAAATAAAACTAAAAAAAACAAAAAGCAGGACAGGAAGGCGAAGAAAAAAATTCTCCCAAAATGTCCACTACCCAACAGGAAAAAAAAAATGTATCCTTTAAAAAACCCTGAGGTTTGTGCTTCTGGTTCAAAAATGTCCACACCGCTATGCCACCATGTCAAGGCTGTTTCCCCACTCTGAGTGCAGAAGGTGGGGGCCTGCAACAGGTCTGAAAAGCCACAAGCCTTAAAGCTTGGATGTGTGCCTGCTTCAATGCAAGAAATGCCCCTACACCTTATATATTGGACAAACAGAACGATCGCTCCGTAAGAGACTGAATGAGCACAGAGCTGATATCAGAAATCAAAGAACAGAGAAACCAGTTGCTGAGCACTTCCATCTTCCTAATCACTCGATGATGGATTTGTTAACGACTGTCGTTAGAGCTGTACCTGGGACATCAAGACTTCAAAGAGAGACAGCTGAACGCGAATTAATATGCAAGCTAAATTCTGTGAAAGCAGGACTGAATCGAGACTATGGATTCTTTTCCCATTACAAAGGGTAATTTGACTTCAGGCTTCCCATGGTTTGAGCCTGTAAACTGCTCTGATTTGCTGTTACTTTATGACCTGATCCTATGTTTTACACCCCCTTGCATTTAGTTTCATTCCTTTCTGTAAGTTCACCCATCTTCGAAGCATCTGAGGAAGTGGGATCTTCTCCCACGAAAGCTCATGCAAAAAATAAATCTGTTAGTCTTAAAGTGCCACACAACTCCTTGTTTTTTCACTGCCTCCTAAAGCCATAGTGTACACCTCATAACAATAGCTAAGGCTGCCCCTCGGCTTGCCGTGTCTGAGGAATCCCATGCTGTTAGAAGCGAGTCTCAGGATGCCAGCGAGCCTTCCTCTAGGAGGGATTTATAATCTCCCCTATGCTCCTGGGGAAGTAGGTCTCTAAATCTTCTTAAAGAGTCCCAAATGTCTAGGGTGTATCTAGCCACTAGCGCCTGGGCATTAGCTATGCGGAGCTGGTTAAGTATACCTTTCTGCCTAGAACCTCCAGCTGTTGAGCCCCTCTGGAGCTTGGCATGGGATCCAGGGTGAGGGGGGCTGTATTCCATGTCCTCGAGCAGCTTCAATCACCTGGGGACTCAGACTCAAGTGACAGATGAGGAAGGGAAAACCCGCCAGTAGGGCCCTGTACTTGTGTGCTGCTATATCTGACACCAAGGGATGGAGGCAGCACATTGCCGGTGGGATCTGGCAATGTCATGCACGCTAAGGTGCAGCAGCACCACCTTAGCATCCAGTGGAGATGATAAACCAGGATTGAATAAGGTGTCCTGGTCCTCCCAATGGGTTTGACCTCCAAGCCCGTGTGGGCCATTACCTAGCGTAGAAGATCAAAGTGCGCCATGGTATCCTCCCTATATGATCCTGGCTTGGGGTTCAGCTCCCTATCTGAGTTTAAGAGCATGGTCGTGGGCTCTTCGGTACCATGGTGAGCCTGCTGTAATGGGATTTCTCTCAGTACTGACTGTTCATGGGATAGGTACCTGTAAGCCACCAGCCCTCTCCAGCCCGTGGAGAAGGCGCCCCCGCCTGGTGGTTCCAGGGAATTAGCTGGAGGGGGCATCCCTTCCAGTGGCTGGGCACAATCACCAAGCCTATCGCCCCAGCCCCAGGCAGGGTGGGCAAGGACAAAGCCTATACAGCTCAGGTGGTCAGGGACTACTTGGGGTTTTAGGCAAGAAAGGGGGTTGAGGAGGCCCACCCGCTCCACTGCATCTCAGCCCAGGGCCCTAGGCAAGGACAGAAGGGCTCAGCCTCGGGTCAGCAGGGCTCCAACCAAAACACACTGCCCTGTGGCATGGCCCTGCATTCGGCCCTCCCTGGACTACTTCCTCCAACCCTGACCCCTCCCTTGCCCTGGGTACCTAACTCCAGAGAGGGTAGCCGTCCTCAGGGTCTCCCCTGTAGAAGGCCTGTGGGATCCCAGCGAACCTCTCCGTGCCCATGGGCGGCAGGTCAGAGTCTACCTCAGGCTACTCAATGAGGGTCAACTCCTCCAGGTTCTGGGGCCCGTATGCTGCCGGTGGCACTTCCTCCACGGAGCGTAGCTCCTCTAGATTGCAGGGCCAGTGGGTCACAGGGTCTTCAACTTCCTCTGGTTCCTGGTCTACCTCCAGGCAGGGTGGCTGCTCCAGGGTTCAGCAGGATTTGGGGCACCCTCCCCAGTTGGCCACCTCGGGGTTCTCATCCAAGTCACTTGGCCTGGGGAAGCTGGCAGGCCATAGAGTTGGGAGGTTGGAGAGGCTGGGGCTGGCTGACGCAGTTGGACCTGGCCTCTTCTGGCTTGCTCCCTCCAGGCAAGCAGGCATGCCCTTCCTCATTGAGCACTCGACCCCAACTGAGCTCCCAGCCTGGGCTTTTCTACTTCCCCTTCCTGCCCTGCCCACACCCCTCTGCTTCCAGGGCCTAGGTCCTGCAGTTCCCCAGCCTGGCCAGAGAGGGCATTTTGGAGCATTCCTCCAGCCCCAGCTCTGAGGAAGACTACAGCGCCCGCTTACAGTACCAATAAGCACTTGGTGCTGGTGACGTTCTTCAGGCTCATCTGCTCCTTCTGGAGGGAGTAATCTCCTCCAGACTCGAGGAGTGAGAGCTGGCTCAGTGCGCAAGTGGCTCGGCGCCAAGCTGAGTAGGTGGCGCCACTGATGTAGTGGCGCTGAAGTGCTGGGGAGAAGCAGACCGCAATCTAGTGTGCTTTAGAGTACTGCCTGGGGCAGTACCATCCAGCGTCCTTGGGGAAGCTTTGCCTTGTGACGTCAGGGAGCTCGGCACCATACTAGGTGCTGGATAGCAGTGCCATTCAGCAGTAGTCCACTTCCCCGAAAGGAAAGCAGGCTTTCCTTTTTGCTTAGGGGGCTTTGAAGGAGAAGGTGTAGGCAAAAGCAGGAGGGCCTTTGCCGCCTTAAATGCCTCCAGGGTGGTGGGGATCTGCACCATCTCCTGCCCCTGCTGCCAAGAGAGGCCCAGGTGGGGAGAGCTAGACTGGCAGGCATGCTTTGGCACCAATGTCAGCGCCTACCACGTCATCTTCTGCTCCTGAAGGGAGCAGCACTGTGAGGGCTTCGGTGCCGACCTGGATGCGGAGCCGGTGCCAAAGGCAACCCCAATTCTTCAAGGATAGGCTGCTGCTCATGCTGCAGGGCCAACACACAGCGTCTTTGATCCCTGTCTTTCAGCATCCTTGGCTTGAAGGGCTGACAGATGGAGCTGTCGGTGATCTGGTGAGACTCAGCCAGGCACCGAGGGCACTCCTCGTGAGATCATCCCATGGGAAGGCCTTGCCGCAAGAAGAAGAGGGTTTGAAGCCTGGTATCTTTGGCAGCTGTTGGGAGCAATCGTCCAGCTCCGATCTCACACGTTCCACAGAAGTGCCAGTTCTTGGTGGAACAATATCCACAAACAGGTCATCTAATCTAAACGAGCAGCTCATATAATGAGAAACGACAGGCACTTGCATTCACAAGGAAAGGTCTGTTCCGAGACCGTCACTGAGGGTGGAAAAAGGAACTGGGGAGGATCAGGGTCAGGGCCGTACATATAGCCACGGGAGTGGCTGGAGGGGGCGTCGGCCACCAACCCCGCTCTGACAGGCTAGGACAAAGAGCTTGTGACCAATTGTGTGCTTCGGTATGTAGACACCTAACACTAAATGTATCCGAGCAGTGCTCAAAGAAGAATCTGCAAATTCAGGATTACCAGTAAATACAAACAAATATGAGATGTTGCTGTCATTAGTGAAACAAGGCTCCCTGAGTGAAGGGTTTCTGTATTTTCAAAAATGTGACTTGCTTTTAAGTCTGACCTTAACTCTGATTTCCTTGAGTGTCTAAGGTTTTTGTTTTGTTATCGCTTCCATGTTCTTGTCAAGTTCTCTACCCCTTTAAACAATTGATCTATACTCTTAACAGTGTAGCATTTGCAATTCTTTAAAGCATTTTGCAGCTCTCTGTATCAATCAATAATAATCTGAGCTGGAAGGAACTGGAGAATGATAATGCTTTGGAAATGTGCCTGGAATTACTGGCTTTTGTGCTTCTAATATAACAGCTGTTAGAGAGGTATGTTGCAACATGAAAGGCCAGTTTTTGGCACCCTTTCTCAAGCTGAGCAGTATCTTACTCCGCAAATACTGCTATCCCAATGAAACCAACAGGTCCCTGCATGTGCAGATAAAGGATCACTTCTCGACTGCTCTGTGCCAGGTAGTCTCATTCACACCAACATAAAGTGGATGCACCACATAGATACAGTGGCATTGCTGGCGTGGGGGGGGGCCTCAGCCCCCTAATACTCAAGGTCAGCCCCTGAGTAGCCCACCACTAAACTGCATGGGGATGCACTGTCGCGTCCCCTGCGCAGGGAACACTGAGGGCAGCTGGCAGCCCTCAAGGAAATGCTGTGGCAGTTCTTCTCTGAGACCTTTCTCAGCCTAGGGGCAGGTCTATACTGCTGGCTGTTTTCAGTGGCAGTCAAATGGAGATACATAAGTTACTTAAAATAACTTGTGTATCTTGATTCAACTGCTCTGGACCTAAGATGTCCACTGCGCTGAGTCAAAGAGATGGCCTCCCTTCCACACAGCGCTACTCCAGTTGCCAGGGCAGTCTTAATACATCGTTTTCCCAACCAGCTGGGCAGGTCTTCACAGACCTGGTCAGGATCAGGAAGGTTGATCTGATGATGGTGATTTTGCCAGTCAGTGGAGACAAACCCTAGGACAAAACCTGAATGCAGGGTAACCCCGAACCAGTTGATTTGGTTTAAAGGTGTGTGGCTGCATTTACACTCTGTCCTATGTGATGTTTCAAATGAGGTTATCTGACATGATTTGAATTAACACTTATTGTCCTTATCTAGGCACATACTGACAAGTTATTCAAACCAGAATTGCATTTAAGCACACATCCTATTGATCAAAAGCTGCTCCACAGGTCAGCAATGTGGCACATCTATAAGGGGCTATAATTTTGTTTGTATTCTTTGCTTCCTGCAGCTTGCTGGTGCGCCCCTGGGCATTTGCTGTACACATGATTCTATTTTTGTTGTCAACAAGAACCAAACAATCCAGCAGGAAGTGGCTGAAAATCTATTTTCTGTGTTTACATTTCAACAGTTCAAGGACAGATAGTAACTAAAGGACACTAACTGAGAAATCTCCACCTCCACCCCCTTCTCTCCATTTGGCACCTGGATCTAATTTTCTTGTGACACTGATGTAAGGAATAAATTTAATGAAGTTTACCCTTGGAAAAAGAAATGGTTTGGTTTAATGATCCTGTTGCTGTTTTGATCACTATCTCTCCCTGTTGCTTATTTACATCCCATCCTGTCATTAGACACGAGGTCTGGGCTAGGAAGGGGCTGATGGAGCTTTCTAAGAGTTCCACCTCTTATATTGTTTACATCAAATAAGTATCTCCTACGCCTTGGAGGCGGGGGATGCTAACCCTACAAGGACTCAGGTGCAATAAATTCAGTGTGGAAGCCAGGTCCAGCAGAAGTTGCTTGCTGGTGATTTATAATTTCACACACAATAATCCTGTAGAGATGTTACAGGTTGGGCTGGGCCTTGCCAGCTCCCCAAAGGGCACTGCAGATTTCCCTTTGGACAAGCTTGGAAAGAGGGACAAGTCCTCCTCTGCCCTGGTGAGCTCAGGTGGAGGGGATAAGGAGGCCACACCAGGTAAGGTCATCTGGAGGGGGAACTGTGTCCTTCTAGACAGACACGTACAACAGCTGGTAGAGAATGGATACCAAAGGGAGAATAGATAATAATAGGATTCCTTTTAACCATGCAAGTGGAGCATATTGTGTGAGGCTTGATGGATGCAGTTCACACCCCCTCCCCCCGTGTTTTGCCATGTTTCTACTATGTTTGTAGTTTCCACAGGCCCGTGAGCATGCTGAAGAACGTTCTTCATTGCTAATGGTCTAAAGTCAAGTAGAGATCTTTTATAAGAGGTATGGGTGAACTCATCTGACCAAAATGAGAACTGATGGACAAGATGGCTCAGGAATGCTAATGAAAGATGGGCCTTTTCCACCTTTCCATCACTAGCTTGGATCAATACTGACAGAGAAAGAAAATGGTTATCCTCTGACAGTTGCTCACTGACGTGTAAAATGAGTTAGTGGGTCTATCTAATCAAAAGCAACATAACAGCCTATCACAGCGTTCTTTTATTGTGCCCCAAAGGTGACTACACCACAGAGACTGAACTCTTGCTTACTTTGGGTCTGGGATGGGGCACACTGCTGGGAAGGAGGGAGTGCAATAGGGGGGGGAGAAGCTTGCATTAAATCTGCCCCATTATGTACCCACTGAAGTCTGGGTAGTGGTTTCATTTGATCACTGCATGTCAGGGTTTCTGGCCAATGACTAGGGCAGAAACATTCATCAGGAAAGGCTACTTTCCAGCCCAGGGTATGGTCTCACTAAAATTCCTAGACACATCTGGGCTGGGTTGATGCAGAGAGCTTACACATCAACCATGTGAAGGCCTCTCCAACATCTTAGACCTTCTGGAGCTTCCCTGCACTAGTTTGTCCTTGAAATTAGATTTACTGGAGCCAGCTAAGTCTTGTGAACTGAATCTATCCTGCTCCAAAAATCATGGCTTGCCATCAGTTTTATATCTGATTATATCATGGATTGGGTTTCATTGTCACTGGGAGTCACTGCTCTGCATGTGCTGGGAGAGTATTGGCTTGTGCTAGTGTATATGTCCTGAAAGGTGAACATTTAGAAAATCTGTCATCCACATACATACAACCTGTGCCCAACTTTTGAGCACAAGTAGAACTAAATTTGCTATCCTCTGCACTAGCAGGGCAAGGGAGCCATGCAGGCAATTCCTATAGGAAAAACCAGCCTCCGACCAAGAATGCACTAGGAGACTTGATAGATGGAGACAGCGGCTCTGACTGCATGCATGTATTTATACCAAGTGTCTCCATTTTTGTGCAGTACGAAATGGAAATGCTACTGCTGGCCTGGTGTATTATTCACAAGCTACAAATGTAAGATTAATAAGGAAATTGCTGACTACTCAGGAGGGCAGAAAGCAAGCGACTTCTGCAGGTGATTTGGGCAGAGCAGAGTTTCCTCTGGAGTGACTTTTTGAAACCAGACTTTTCCATTTTTGAAGTCTCTGCTTCAGAAGATGTGTTTCTTCCCAACACTGAACCTGTGTACCTGCTGTCTGTCTTTCCTTTTCTGTTCCATCCCAAAGTTTCTTGCCTGCCAAGGCTGGGGACAGCCAGCATACATAGACAATTAATGTGTTCTTTTAGTCAACTATATCCTTGCCATTCATATGATTCTAGCAAAACTCAGCCACCTGGGGGCCATTAACATCTTATCAGAGAATGGGTATAGCTGGGCTCTGGTGCCAGCTCCAGGGAAATTTTGTCCAGGGCAGTCTCCAAGTTAGGATAGACAGCTAGGCACTGCCTAAACTTGCTGAACTAAAGATGATACGGGGATCTCCTCCGCTGAGTGACCCAGAAAGAGTTCCCTGCCTACAGGTGGCTTTACCCCTCTTTGCGCTAAGGCACAAAACCAGAGCTTCTTCACATGGATTTGAGACTTATAGCAGGGAGGGGGGAAATGAGGGGCTTCTTTTCTAACATGAGGAGTATTTCCCTGCAAGTTCTTGAGGCTCTGGCTGGCTCCAGTGGTTTTTTATTTTGGTTTTTTTTAAAGCCTCAAGATTACACACCATGGTTACAAAATGCTGCCTGCTGTGCATAAGCAGTAAACAGTGAATGGAAAAACATCTTCCTGAATAGGAGCCAAGAGGAGTCACTTTCCAGCAGCCCCCTCATCCCCCCACCCTGCCCTGGAGGGTGTCTCCTGAAACTCTTGAAAGCAGGGGGGCAGATTGGCAGGAGATTCCAAACTCTGAATAGGGCACAGTGACCTCCAGTTGCCCATAATTCCTATTTACAAGCTAGGAGGCACTTTTCTTGGGCTTCTGCAGGATTTAGGGAGAGGGGGAGGCAATCGCCTAGGGCCCCTGAGCAGCAAGAGGCCCCTTTGCCTGCCCTGAAAGCGGTATCTGCCTCCCACCCACACTGCAGAACTCATGGCAGGTGACTGTGCCCAGGGCCAGCAGCAGGGGCAGGGCTCTGTGGGGAGGCAAGGCCCAGGATCAATTGGGCTGCGGGAGCCCTGATGCTGGGGGGGCAGAGCATGGGGCAGAAGGCACTGTCCCTGAGGCAGGGCTCCCAACCAGGAGCTGGGCTAGGGTTTCCAGCGTCCCCCTGCAGCGGCACAGACTAGTGACATCATCACTGCCACGCAACAGCATGGTCCCCATTGTGGCACCTCAAGCATCAGTGCCCCCCTGCAACACTTACAGTGCTTATCGCGTTGCGCTGGCCCTGGCTCCTGCCCCACCCCTGGGCCAGCTTCTCTGTCCCCAGGGGCAGGGTAGGCCAGCCCAGAGGCCCAGGCCTGTGCTCCTGCATTGTCCCTTGCCATTGGCAAGGGGGGGGGGCCACCAGCAGCGAAGCGAGGACATTTTCGGGGCCCCTGGCAGGACACTGGGGCTGTGGAGGGAGTCAGCCACAGGGAGAAGGGGCCATGGGGGGTTGGGGCCCTTGGTGGAGTGCTGGAGCAGGAGGGGGAACTGGGATGCTAGGGCCACAAGGGGGTTTGGGGTCCCTAGAGGGTGGACGAGGCTGGCCCTGGGGAGCCAGAGCCATGGGGGTGGTGACAGTGTCATGGGAGATTAGGCTCTGGGCCAGCGGTGGGGAGACAGGGCTGTGGGGGACGTGTATAGAGGGGGCACTCGGGCTGCAGAGAGGGAAGTGGGACCATTGGGGGGGCTAGTGGTGTGGACCTGGAACCATGGAGTGGGATTTTGGGGACCTATAGGAGGCCCTGCAATGGGCCTTTGCCTAGGGCCCTGTAACAGGGCCCCTTTGCCTCCGGTAGAGGGAGGGGTGGCCTGTCAGGGTCTCCAGCCCCCACTCGGGGGAAAGACCATCAAGTCTTTATTTTCTTGCCCTAGACAAGGCTACCCAGCCACTGGGCCGGCATAGGGCGGGGCTACCAAGTCTCTGGCCCCTTGGCTGGGCAAAGTCACACAACCCTCAGCGGGGGCCGGGCTCCACCTGGCCTCTTGGCAGGGCTCAAGCAAAGTCAACAACAATGTCTTTTAGGGGATCTGGGGACTGACGGTGTCACCTTGAAGTTCACAAGCTGTGAGGAGGCTCGGGTTAGGGGAAGAGATCAGCAGGGGCATGGGGTCACTCCACTCCACTGTGTCCCAGCTCAGGTCCCAGAAAGGGCCCAGGACTTTGGTGCTGGGGTCAGTGGGGTCCGGGCTGCAACACACTGACCTTGAGGCACCTAAGAATTCAGTGCAGGGGGCAGCAGGGTCCTGGCCGCAACACACTGCCCCTGCGATGTGGGCCCCACGGAGGGTTGAGTCTCACACTCCCCTGGGTCACCCCTGGTCCCCAGCTCCAGTCATACCTCATTTTCTGACTCCCCAGGGTAGTCTCCCATGGGTAGATTGTAAAACCCCTCCATTTCATCAGGCGGTGGCAAATCGGAGAGTCCGTCTGGTTCTTCGGTGAGGGGTAACTCCTCCAGGTTGCAGGAGGTGGGCGGAGGCGCAGGGTCCTCAGCGGCCAGGGGTAGCTCCTCCAGGCTGCAGGAGACAGGCAGCAGTTTGGGGTCCTCAGCAGCCAGAGGTAGCTCTTCCAAATCACATGAGGTAGGTCGGGGTTCAGGGTCCCCAGCAAGTGCCGACTCAGGACCACTCGTTGGCCTCCCTACTGGCGGTCCCTCCTGCGGGTGTGGGGCAGCCCTCGCCAGACCGATGAGCCCAGGTCCAGAGCCCAGCTCCTCCACAGGGTGGTGCAGAGTCAGGAGCAGGCAGAGCTGCATCCTTCCCCTCCGCTGCCCTGGCTTGAACTGAGCTGCCTGCCTCCCTTTTTATACTTCCTGTCCCACCCCTCGACTTCCGGGCTGATCGACAGTCCCCTCTGGCTCCGCCCCCCCCTGGCCATCTTGCAGCGCTTTCTGGGCTCTCTCAGAGGGGGGCTCTGCCTTCTCGCTACAGGCCCCCAATTGCCTAAGGCAGGGGCAGCCATAGGCAATTGGGGGCCCTAAGTGAGGGCCTGTTGTGGGGCCCCCTAAAGGCCCCACTATAGGCCCCCACTGCCACCCACCCCATGGCCCAAGTGCCCCCTGCAGCCCTAACTGCCCCACGCCACCCCTCCAGGACTGCTTGTTTGTTTTGCTGAACAAGACTAACATAACTATCCCTCTGGAACTCACAAATTATTCTTGGATATGATATTTTTAAAGATCTTTCCATCATGAAGCTTGTAAGTTGATCATCTTTCACTTAATATAAATGAGCTAATGCTGAACTACAAAATTAAAATGAATATTTAATTTTTTTTTTAAATTGCATTAATTAATAAATAAAAAGTGGTAAAATTAATGAAGGCTCAAAAATAACTAAAATACCACATTTAAAATTTTGGCAGTCAAATCTTACAAATTTTTTATATAGGCTTGGGTTTAGGTGCACTAGACATTTAATACAAATAATTCTAGTAAATGAAAATAAGTGAAAAGAAGGTTTCTAGTGTGTAGATATAAATGAAAAACACCAAATTTCAATGAAATTCTCTGAAGTACTCAAGTTTATAAGACTCTGGCTCCCTCAAAAATATTAACCAGTAAATACAGAAGAAGCTAAAAAATTATTTACCAAAAGAAAGACACACAGCACAGACATCACACACAGTTGTAATGATTGCCTGAGGGCAGCACTGTATTTATATGTAGCAGCCTCTATGGACCCACCTGGTAACAAAGCCAAAGGAAAAATTGTCACAAAGGCAAAGGAAAAGGCAAAAGAAGAACAGGTAAGAAAGAAAAGGAAAAGGCAATATTTCACAAAATTAAAAAATGGCAGAATAAAAGACCACACTGAGGAACTAAACTATTGAAAAGTTCCTTCTGTTGTGCTATCTGTTGCTTGCTCCTGTTTTTTAGCATGTCAGTGCGAAGGTAATGGGCACATAACGGTGACACCTGCAATTCATACAAGGCACAGATCCTAATGATACTTTGCCTTGATGAGCCAAGAATGAAAAGTGCTTAGGCTTCCAGCCCTACTAGCTCCACTAGATGCAAACAATTTCTATGTTTTTCTATATTTTCATTTCTGTCCACCAAATGGAGGACGGGGCCCCTTATTGCTTATTGCCTACCCCAAAAGCTGCCACTGGCCTAAGGCCACCTCTGGCCCCCTTCCCCCTGTAGGTTTCTTCTGGGTTCCACTCTGCTCCATTTGTGCTGGCAGAGGGGTGTACATGGCTCACTGACTGTGCCCCCAGAATCACTGGGACCCCATACCCGAATCCCTGTGGGAGGCAACTACCACCTGTGACAGTCCATTGAGGCGCAGTGCTGCTTGTCTGGATCAGACTCTTTCCAGAGACCCTTGGGTCACGCAAAGCACAAAAAGGGTGTGTCCTTGGTGGGGAAGCCTGACTACACAGACCGCAAGCTGGGAAGGGAAGCCACGTGCTCTCAGGTAGGACAGAATCCTCTCCCAACCAGTTGGACAACATAACATTGTCTTCAGCTGCTTCTGCAGCTTCAGGTGTGCAGCAGGCATGCTCCTGTTGCCACTGTACCCACCCTCACCCCCACACATTGCAGGGAACAGCTGGTGGATAGTCAGGGCCCTGCCTGCCACCTCATCTCCCCTACCAAGCTATATGCAGGCACTAGAATCTTTCCCTGCCCCACCACGTTGTGGAACTGAGGAAGTCCCTATGTGTTCAAGGTCCTCCCTGGCTAAGGAAGTGGGAAGATAGGGTGTGGGGTGAGATTGCAGAAGGGTGAGGACCAACATTTCATCCACACTTGCTCAGGTATTATCCATGAACAGATTCTCCTTGGGAATCATAAACTAGTCCCCTTACTCTGAAGGAATCCCTCCCTGCCTGCCTTGAGCAGAGTAGAACCTATTATTTGCACTCTGCTATTGCCTGGCTTTACATCAGGGGTCTCAAACTGAAATCACCATATGGCCGCATGAGGAATAACACGTTAGCCCAAGGGCCGCACCACTGAAACCTTTTCATACAACAATATTGCAAATATCGCTAACCATGGTGTTGTTGCAAGCCTCAGGAAATAGCTTAAGGGGCCGCATGTGGCCCACGGGCAGCGTGTTTGAGACCCCTGCAATCTTCTGCATTGTGGTTTGGATCCAGAAGCCACATAGCCTTCATTCAATTCCTACCTGGTAATACTTGGCAAGGAGACACTGTCCCACTCTGGCTGAAAAGCTCAGAGCTTCTGAAACTGTTTGGTTTGGTATTTTTGCTTGCTGGTCACAATTCCTGGTATCCCATGCCAGGTAAAAATACGGCCATTTACCAGATGCATTGAGAGGAGCAGGGCTGGATTAAGGCAGGGGCTTTAGGGATTGCAGCCCTGGGCCCCAGCCAAAAGGGGGGCTCCATGGACCCCTAAAAATCTGGAAGGGCTGACCTAAGATGTGCGCTGCTGCAGCCAGCCTTCGACCAGCCTGCCTAGTCCCTGAACTGCAGACCACCCGCAAAACACCCCCAATAGTACTGGCTTGTGCCGTCTGCCCAATCTCCCCACAGCAGAGCCAGCCCACAGCTGTCTACACCCTGGAATCTTCCTGCAGCAGTGCCAGCCCGCAGCCCCCCCCAAACTCCTCCCCTGCAACAGTGCTAGCTTGTGGGGGGGAGATGGAGCCACCCCCACCATGCCAACCAGAGCCCCAGATCTTCTGACCTCACCTCTCAGCTTCAGTGGGACTGTGTACCCCCCACCAGGTAGGGCACCACTGCAAAGAGGGGAGGCCACAAGGGTGGGCAGCCCTGGGCCCTGAAATTGCCCTGTAGAGAAAGCTGTTAGTGTCTCAAAATGATACAGAATCTGCAACAGGCATGTCAAGACTGTTTCCCCACTCTGAGTGCAGAAAGTGGGGCCCTGCAACAGGCCTTGAAACCCACTGTCCTTAAAGTCTGGTCTTAAAACTCTCCAAGGCCACCAATTCCTGTCCTTGGAGTGACATTGCTGCCACCACCCAAATGCAAAACCTCTTGAAAACCCAGGAAGGTGCACTTGGGAATTCCTTCCTATGAGGTACCCTCAATCACTTTTACTCCTCCCTCAGGTGAGTGATTGAACCCTGGCTGGGATATCAGCTGAAACTGGGACAGAATCCCCTTTAGTAGCTGGCTGTGCAGTCTGAGGCACATGTACACAAAACCTCTTGCTTTTTAGGGCACAGAACCAGAGCTTTAAGGGGTAAAATCTTTAATTAGAATCATAGGGTTGGAAGGGACCTCATAGGTCATCTAGTCCAACCCCCTGCCAGAGGCAGGACCACTCCCACTAAACCATCCCAGTCATGGTTTTATCCAGCCGGGCCTTAAACACCTCCAAAGATGGAGATTTCACCACCTCCCTCGGCAGCTCATTCCAAGGCTTCAGCACTCGCCTAGTAAAAAAGTTTTTTTCTAATATCCAGCCTTGATCTCCCTAACCGCAACTTGAGACCATTGCTCCTCGTTCTGTCCTCTGTTATTACCGAGAACAGTCGAGCTCCATCTTCCTTAGAACATCCCTTCAAGTAGTTGAAGGTTGCTATCAAATCACCCCTCAATCTTCTCTTCTGCAAACTAAATAAGCCTAATGCTTTCAGTCTTTCCTCATAGGGCTTGTGCTCCAGCCCTTTAAACATTTTGGTTGCCCTCCACTGGACTCTCTCTAGCATGTCCCTGTCCTTTTTGTAGTGGGGAGCCCAAAACTGAACACAGTATTCTAGATGTGGCCTCACCAGTGCAGAATAGAGGGGAATGATCACATCCCTTGATCTGCTGGTAATACTTCTTTTGATGCAGCCCAGTATGCCATTGGCCTTTTTGGCAGCAAGAGCACACTGCTGACTCATATCTAGCTTCCCATCCACCATGACACCCAGGTCCTTTTCTACACTGCTGCTACTTAGCTGAATGTTTCCCAGCCTGTAGCAGTGCATGGGGTTTTTCCATCCCACGTGTAGGATTTTACACTTGTCCTTATTGAAACTCATAAGATTTCTATTGGCCCACTGTTCCAATTTATCTAGGTCTCCCTGAATCCTGTCCTTGCCCTCCAATGTGTCTACTGTTCCCCCCAGCTTGGTGTCATCCGCGAACTTACTGAGAATGCAGTCTATTCCATCATCCAGATCATTGATGAAAATGTTGAACAGAACCGGCCCCAGGAACGACCCCTGGGGCACACCACTCGTGACTGGCTGCCAGCTAGACATGGATCCATTGATTCCTACACGCTGAAGCCGTTGATCTAGCTAGTTTTCTATCCACCTTATAGTCCACCTATCCAACCCATAGTTCCTTAATTTGCCAGTGAGAATGCTGTGGGAAACTGTATCAAAAGCCTTGCTAAAATCAAGGTATATCACATCAACGGATCTTCCTGCATCCAGAAAACCACTCATCTGATCATAGAAGGAAATGAGATTGGTCAGGCATGATTTACCCTTGGTAAATCCATGCTGACTGTTCCTGATCACTTTATTTTCCTCTAAGTGTTTGAGGATGGATTCTTTGAGAACCTGCTCCATAATTTTTCCAGGGATTGAGGTGAGGCTGACTGGTCTGTAATTCCCCAGATCCTCCTTTTTCCCTTTCTTGAAAATAGGCACTACATTTGCTTTTTTCCAATCCTCTGGCACCTCCCACATTCTCCATGCATTTTGAAAGATAATGGCCAGCCCAAAGAAAAGAACAGATAAGAAACACAGAGAGTTGCTTGTCTGGGATTTAACTCATGTAGGTACAGTGTTGAGAGGTTACATGTGCTCAGCATAGAGAAATCCAAAAACAAACCAAAAACAAAGAAATACCTTGACCATGTCTAACTTAACATTCCCTGTTCTACTCATGCCTGGTCAGTTACAAACTGAGTTTATCTTGGGCAAGGATTTCACTGGATCATTCTTTAGGCTGTTCTCCCTGGCCTCATCTTGATCCTTCCAGGAGCTCTGCTGCCACCAAACAGGACCAGGCAGTGGCACAAATTATTAATTGTCTCAAAGTCAGTGTTTGAGACTTTAAGAAACAATTTAAAATGAAAGTTAATAGGTTTACTCAGGATGAGGTAAATATTTTAGTGGGATGTTAATCAGCAATATTGGTTAAATTGGTTCAGTTTAAAAGAGCACCTGTGAAAAGGTGAAGAAATGCTCTAGTTCTGCAAAGCCAGTACAAGAGAAATGTTCTTGCTACTTAAATACAAATAGGTTGACTCAAGTCTTAGACACAGCTGTCAGGCAGCATTAAGCACTCTGGAAGATGCTGGTAAATTGTGTTGAATGAAGTGTCTGTTCTCTGGAAGAGCTCTGTGTAAGCACAAAAGCTTGTCACCTTCTCCAACAGAAGTTGTCCAGTAACAGATATTACATCCCCCATCTTGTCTTTGTTCTACAGGGACAGCTGATTCTCCTCAAGTCCCTGTGCTGATCACCTTTGAGGCTGAGACTTGGCACATCGATGCATCCTCCCTTTGCATGGGCCATGGACAGTTTGTGGACTGCGATAAGATGCCTGAGTTGGACCAGCAGTCAAGCACTCAAAGTCAAATCCTCACCAAAACCAGCAAGGAGTTGAAAAAGCTGGCAAGAGAAGGCCATTGGGCTACCAGCTATGCACTAAGAGCTCAGGCTTACCACCAGATCATCCAACACATCCCGTGCCGTCTTGTAACCCCAGATGCTCTGGTCTATAGGGATGTAGCAAGCAGGCTGTTTGGAAAGCAGAGTGTAAGCTCCCATCCCTTGCCTGAATTCCTTAGTGAGTGTGTGATGCCTGCTTATTGCCTGACTATGGAAGGCATAAATGCTGTGAAGAAAATCCTCATCTGCTTGGGTAATCTCTTCCCTGACATCACCTACAGTCCAAACCTCCCTGCCATTGTGTCGCTGCTGCTTCATTACTGTGAAGATGAGGCTCAGTGCTTTGAGAACATCTCGCGCCTTGTCTTTTGTAGTGACTCCCACACCAGTTACATAGACCAGTCCTTCTTGGCCCATGAGGCTTCCTGTATGACTTTCAGTGACTTGGCCAACAAGCACTGTCCAGCAGCCCACAGATTAATAGCCAGCACCTCTGACAGTGTCTTAAAGATCTATTCTGAATGGTTAGTGTGGATCTTTGGTGACCTTCCATTTGATTACGCTATCCGTGTCCTTGATGTATACCTTCTGGAGGGACAGAAAGTCCTCTACCGTATTGCTCTGGCCTTGCTGAGGCAATACAGACTCTCAGTGGCTGCTAGAGAACTGGAGGTGACCAATGCAAGGGGACACCTGAAGGCTTTCGTGCAGAACATTAGAGAGCACATGACAGCTGACAAACTCCTGGAGAGAGCCTTTGGTATTCGACTGTTCTCTCGCAAGGAAATCTGGCTTCTTCAGATGGCCAACAGAAAAGCCCTAGTGGAGAAAGGCATAACTGTGATACAGCACAGGTAAGACTGACTAATTCACTAGCATAGCCATATGATATTCCCTATTGCTACTACAAACTCCAGAGAGATACCTTCATGAGAAATGGCCTTACAAATAATTGAAAGGGAATAGGAATGAACAGAAATTATCCAAGTGGAGGCAAATGAATTCACCTCTCCCATCTAATGTGTGCAGCTACCTAAGGGTATGTCTACACTAGGAAAAGTTAGTTCAAATTTGTTAATTCAGACTAATAAGTTGGAGTTTAGTTCAAACTAAACTCAAACTTATTCATTTGAATTTAAAAAGTGGACTAATTTGATTTAACATTAAGTCAAATTAGTCCACTTTGTTAATTTGAACTAATTGCCCTTAATTCTAATTTATCAAATTTGAACTAAGGGTTAATCCTTGTCTACACCATCCTTAGTTCGAACTAAGGATGGATCTAAGGGCTTAGTTCAACCTAACCAGCAGGTCTTACTAATTCAAATTTAGCTTTTGTTAGTTCAAATGAAGGTATTATTTAATTCAAACTAATGAAAGCCTAGTGTAGACAGGCACTAAATTAGTTTGAATTAAGCCTCCTTAATTCAAACTAACTTGCAAGAGTAGACATACCCTAAAAGATTAATTGACAAATTGGCCCTTGAGTAACTAACTGCATGAGGATGAAAACAGCAGTACTGGTGCCCCCCCCCCCCTTTTTTGATCAAGGGAAGAAAATTACGTAAAGAGAAATTGCTGAACTGGGACTCTTCCCCATGCTCCCCTCCCCTCATCCCAATTTGATGGCTCGTTTAACTAGAATATATGATGAGCAGAAAATGCTTTTTTAACAGTAATGCTGGGATCTAGGGACTTAACAGAGCCCATCACAATGGAGGACTGGAGCATGGAGTTAGAAATCACGGTGTCTGCACTGGGGACCTAAGTTTGACTGGGACAGCTGCAAAGGCATGGATGGAGCAGACAGGAACAGGCAGTTGTGCAGTGAGTCCGTACACCCTGTGATGTTTCACAGCTACAGGGAAACAGAGAATGGTTCTTAGAGACCCACACAAAAAGAACCAGGATGAATCTAAAACTCACAAGATAATAGAGCACCACAAAATCAATAGACAGAGCCCCTGTTAAACAGAACCACCAGTCATGGCTATTATGCACCAGGGCAGTTAATTAAGTTCCTAACCACATATGTCGCCTGTGAAAGGGTCTCCAAGTTACACAGCATGCTCTGGGCTAAGGACACTCTCACCTAGTAGTACTCGGACTAACACACCCAGCTCTGCTAGTTTCTGACTCCTGCCTGCAATACTGCTGTTCCCACTTGCTGAGCCACACAAAAAGTTGATACATCTCATACCCGATCTGCTACCACATCTTCCTGGTCTGGGACCCCACAGGACTCTGTCAATACCCCCCTCAGCGGCGAACTACAATCTGCTGTTACATTGACAAGCATTTGGGTTTATTACTTCTAATCATTAAAATTGCATCCCCAAGGCTGGCCCAAGGTTTTTTGGCGCTCCTCCCTTCCCTTAGCACCTTCCCCAAGCCTGGCCAAGTGGCAGGCGGGTGCTGTGCGGGCTGCCAGGCCAAATTGCGGTGGTGGCTCTGCTCCACAGGCTGGGGCTGGCTCCCCGCCCACGGCCCAATGCCAGCGGAGCAGGGCAGGAGGCTTGCTGGCCACAGCCCAGCCCAGCCCAGCCCTTGGCGCCCCATACTGCTTGGTGCCCTAGGCGACCGCCCGGGTTGCCTATATGGAGAGACCGGCCTTGAGGATCCCACTATGCTAGATGCTGGACACAGATGGGTGGAGAGGCAGTCCCGGCCTGTATGTAGCACCTAGTGCAATGAGGCCTAGTCCACGATTGGCTTCTCAGGAGCTCTTGCAGTATCAATTAATTAATGGTTGGGAGTTTCCAGTCTAGAAGACACAAGAAAAGCTGACTCACTGGGAACAAGTTTACAACATAGGTGTATGTTTCTGCCAGTTTTTAGACACATCATGAACTTGAATGTGAAGGTAAGTCAGTTCCTCCGAAATCTTTCCTCCCTTACACAGGCAATCTTTCCACCTGGCAGTGGACATGCAGAATTTCAGCTCCGCCATCGTAACTGCTCAGGAGATGCGAATCGTGTGGTCCTGGATCCCCGAGCGATTCTCATTATTCCCACCTGTCCTGTTATTCTCCACCTTGGAAAATGGGTACAGCCTTCAAAGGTAGAGTGACAGCTAGAAATTAGAGATGATGAACCAGATACTCAGGTGATTTAAGGAGGCACAGCCCCACCAACATCAATGGCACAACACTGATTTACACCAATGGAGGATCTGACCCAACATTTAGATAAGGAAAGAAAATAATGTCTGAACTTCTCTGAGCCACATGGCTTGATGAGGGTGTCCATAGAGTCACTCCTTTCACATCTTAAACCTGCACATTCCGTTTGATGGCTGACATGCAATGAGTTTGGTGGGTCTGACTCGAATTCACTGGAGATATGTGTTCACAGCACAAACCCCCCATCACCATTATATTTGCTAGTGAGAGGCCAAGGATTGAACAGAAGGGTCGTAACAAGTGAACGTGGTTCTTTCTCTGCCCCTTCTAAGTCAAAGTCGAGGCATATCTGGGGCTATAAGTCCAGCCCCTTCCCCAGGCACTAAATTTTCATGGCAAAGAAGTAGAAGCTCTCTATTGCCCTGGGAGGTTGTCAAGTCGGAGACGTGGGAACAGGCCTGTCCTTCTGCTCTTCCCCTGAGCAAGAACGTATTGGGCATGGCAATCCTATCTGATCTGTCCCCATCTGTGTTCCATGGAGGCAGTACAGCCAAAGTGTTGCTTGCTTCATGTGGCTGTGTCTTCTGGGCTGCAGAGCCCTACTAAACTGGCTGTGTTAGGAGACGCAGGCACCACAGTGACAAGCACTGTGTAAATATCCAGACAGGCAGGCAGGCAGACATTGCTCCTGTGCCAACTTATAGAAGCAGCACAGAGCAAATGGCAACTGGCAAACTCCACTGCCACCTCTACTGTTTGAAAACTAGCAAATATTTGGGCTTTACGTGGGCTTCCCAGCCCCCATCCAACACGCAGTGGAGTCCCTTGGACCCTTTCCATTGACTTTAATGGGCTGGTGAATAAGGATTTCCAACCCCTCCTTCACTTCAGCCACTCCAGATCCTGCTGACATTTCTCTGCCTGTGCGGTTGCAGCGTGTCCTAAGAACGAGAGATGGCGCCTGCAGACTTCAGTGCCAGGCAAGGAGCAGTGCTGGAATGCCGCATAGCAGACAAGGCACAGCTCCTGTCCCCCAGTGCTTCACAATAAAAGCCATTCCTGTGTGTTCTGGTTCCCAAAGCCTTGTTGACCAGTTCAGCAAAACAGACTAGGAGTCCTGATTCTCTCCCACGAAAGCTCATGCAAGAAATACATTTGTTACTCTTTAAAAGTGTCACAGGACTCCTGGTTCCCAGAGGCACCTTCCATGGGCAGAGGAGAATGTAAAAGACTGGGATGGCTTTTTTTCAAAAAAGCTACCTTGAAAAAGGTTTTTTTCTAAAATATAACGAGGTTTAGCAATCCTGAAAAAGTCCTCCAGTATTTCGACATAGCTTTTTTGAAAAAGCCATCCCCGGACACAGCAAAGGCTTTTTATTTCCGAAAAAGCCTCCCTATCTCATCCATTGCCTTGCTTTTTTTGGAAAAGAAAGTCCAGTGTAGACTTTCTTTTTTGAAAAAAAAAAGAGCTGCGGCGGTCCCCGGACTGTTGTCACAAAATAGCATTTTTGAAAAAAAGGCTTTTTGAAATAATTATTTCAAAATACTTACCCCAACCAAAGATTTTTCAAAAATGCAGAGCGATGTAAATGTACCGTTTGTAGGGGGCTCCAATCCCCAGGGTGGAGTAGGGCAAGTGTTTGCTGCTCCTTTAGGGTTCAGAGCAGCCAGCCAGGGCGGCAAGGGGTGCTGTCTACATAAGCACAGACAGGGACCAATACTGTGCTCCTAAAATGAGCCTTGCTCGATGGCAGTGGGCTGGTTCTAGTTCCCACTCTGCTGCATATCCCTGCTCTGGCAACCAAGAGACTGCAAATAAAATACAAGGGCCCGAAACACTGGATGTATGAGTAGTGCAGGGCCAACATAAGTGGCCCTCTGCCACCCACCCACACAAAGCCCACCACACACGACATGGAAGGGAAGCATATGTTTTGTCAGGACCCTAGCCTGAGGGTGCAGGTTCAGGCTAGAGCACTGGTTGGAGGGGTGTTGATAGACTGATCCAAGATCGGTCTAGAAGGTCAGCGCCAGAAACAGCAACCGGTGCCATGCTCTAGGATCAGGTGAGTCGAGGCTCACGAGCTGCATCAGATCAGGCCAAGTGAGTCTGATAAAGAAGGATTAGTGGAACTGAGGCAGGGTGAGGTGTCAGGAGTGAGGCCAGCTATCAGGGCATGGCAGGGGTCAGGAAACTGGGCTCAACATCTAGAGTACCTAGGGGCAGTTGTTTGCAACAGCAAGCCTGAGGTTCACCAGAGATTGCCTTCAGGTATTTTCCCTTGGTCTTACCTAGTATGCCTGAGCCAATAAGGGAATGCGCTTGACTCTGTCAGACCCACTGAAGAGGCAGCTTTTGGGGTAGGCAAAGCAGGAGGCCACCTAGGGCCCCAAGCATTAAGGGGCCCCATAGCAGTCGCCTAATTCATCTAATCTACCACTCCTGGGGTGGTAGAGGCACAGGGGCCGCAAACCATCGGGGCTGGAGGCTGCACCGCCTGCCCTCCCACCTCTCTGCTCCGCTGGAGGGGCGGAGCAGTGCTCCCCACCTACCCCCAGCTGGCCATGCCTCCCCAGGGGGCGGAGAGGGCAGGCAGGGAGCTGTGGCATGCAGGTGCGGGTCCCTGGAGCGACCCACTCCAAAGAGTCCAGGCCGCTTTGCCCCCGGCCACCCAAGGGCTGAATGGGCTCGATCCAGGGCCTGGGGATGAGGTGGCATCGGTTCAGCCCTGGGGTGGCTGGGGGGCGAAGCAGCCTGGACTCTTCGGAGCAAGTCGCTCCAGGGCCCTGCCCCCACATGCTGCAGCTCCATGCCAGCCCTCTCTGCCCCTGGGGAGGTGCGGCTCACTGGTGGAGGTGGGGAACGCTGCGCTGCCCTTCCAGTGGAGCAGAAAGGAGGGTGAGCGGCACAGCCAGAGCTGTAACTAGTAATTTTGGTGCTTGGGGCAAGGACCCCAGATGCGCCCCTCCTCCCAGGCCCCAATCCAGCCCAGGGCCCTGATCCTGGTGTGGGATTTTAGAGGGTAGAGGGGATGGATTTGGCTTCCCGCAGCAGCTGGGGATGGATCTGGATCCATTCCCAGCTGCCACAGGGAGCCAGATCTGTCCCCTGAGCCCCCTACAATTCCATTGGTGGCAATCCGGCTCGACCCGCCGCCACGGCTCGCTGGTGGCAGCGGAAGCTTCCCTGCTTGTCCAGCAGCAGCCGGGGAAGGATCTGGATCCCCGCAGCCTGCCGGCAGTGACAGAAGTTGTCCACCAGTGCTAGCAAGCCGGAGGAATCCAGATTCATTCCCAGCTGCTGCCAGACGAGTGGGGAAGCTTCCGCTGCCATCGGCAAGCTGGCGGGACAGGGACGGGGGGACGGATCTGGATTGCTGCCAGTGGTGGTGGTATTTTAGGGAACTCAGGGGACGGATCTGGCTCCCCATGGCGGAACAGATCCAGATCCATCCCCTCCGCCCTCTAAAATTCCCCACCCTGGGCTTTGGCCCGTTCGCCCCAGCCTAGTTACGGCTCTGGGTACCTCTGGCCCTGGAGATCTGCAGCCCCCACGCCACCCCCTGGGAGTGTTAGGCTCTGCCGCACTTTCCTTCAGACGGGGGGCAGTGGAAAGGTGGGGCTACAGAGGGTGGAGCCAGAGACAGGGAGTTGGGACTGTGGTGGGGGGTATGTGATCAGGGCTGCAGGGGAGACCGGGGCCATGGTGAGGGGGGCAGGGGGGGCCTAAGGGGGGCCCACAATAGCGTTTCACCTAGGGCCCCCAATTGTCTAAGGCTGCCTCTGAGCCACTGTGGGCAGGATGTCTAGTGTCAGCCTCATGAGCTGCCATTCGTCACTTCACCAGAACTGTTGGGAAGTGTGAGCATGGCAGGAACCAGCAGACCCATTCCAGGCCTGTGGATCCTCCTTGTATTTCTCGTGTGCTGCAGCGTGGCCCTCAGGCCACGTAGGAGAGGGTGCTCAGACTTACATGAGAGGGCTGTACAGAGTACCGGGCAGTACCAAGGAGGCCTAAAGCCTCTTGACCTGTGCCTCCAGTGCTATGTCTCTCAGGAGACATGGCACAGACTCAGCCCCAAGGGGAGTTCAAGGGCAAAAACATTGAAGAATCCCAAGCTCAGAACATCTCTGAAAAGCATCCGAGTTAAAACAGCTTTGCTTTGTAACCATCCCCTGCCCCTTATGGCTTTCAATTCCAAACCTCGGAATTGAAGGGAGGGTGCTTGGTGAGATTTTATGTATGGACTTAGCTTCACTGAGCAAAAATTCTGGCATTAATAGATCCATAATATGGCTGCTTGCCTCAGTCACTACACAAACATACAAGATCAATCGATCAATCAATCAAATTATAGGACTGGAAGGGACCTCATGAGACCATCAAGTCCAACACCCTGGGAATTGAACCCAGGACCGTCTGCATGCTAAGCAGAGGTGCTAGCCACAAGATGATGGAGGGAAATAAGTCAGTGTTTCTGCTACTCCCCCTTTATGAGTTTGCACAGGCAGGCTGATTAACATAACAATAGTCTACAGCAGAGCAGCTATTGCGCTCGTCAGTCTTCTACAGGCTGATGTGGCTTGCTATATTTTAAATGGTGGGTTACTTACCAGTAACTGTCCTTCTTCGAGATGGGCTGCTCACATACATTCAGTTACAGGTGTATACATGCCGCAGTGCACGGTAGCTTGGAAAGTCTTCAGCCTTAGCCTGTCAGGTCACAGCACACGACCAATGCCCCCTCTGTGCTGTGACTGCAGCTACATAGGTGGCCATGACTGTGACACTCCCAATCCTATATTTCTTTGCCAACTCCGGTTAGTGGGGATGGTGGGAGGGATCTGAATGTACGTGAGCAGCCCATCTCAAAGAAGGACAGTTACTGGTAAGTAACCCACCGTTCTTCTTCGAGTGCTGCTCACATCATTCAGTTACAGGTGACTGCTAGCCATACCCAAGGACTGTGGGAGCAGTTACAGCTTGCTCACATTGAGTACGGCTCTGCCCAATGCGGCATCCTCTCTGCCCTGTTGGACAATAGCATAGTACATCGTGAAGGTATGCACTGACGACCACGTAGCTGCCCTGCAGAGCTCCTGAATCAGGACTTTGGTGAGGAAAGCCGTTGATGAAGCCTGGGCCCTGGTAGAATGAGCCCTGATGGTCCCCAGGAGGGGCATATTTGACCTTATGTAGCACTCTAATACAGTTTACTATCCATCTGGAAATGCACTGTGATGACACCAGGAGGACTCTTTTACATTCTGCGACCACCACAAAAGGTTGGGAAGTCCTGTGGAACAGACACATGTGCTCAATATATGTCAAGAGCACCCTCTTTACATCCAGGGTGTTACACCTCCTCTGGTTCTCTGTAACCTGAGGGTCTGGAAAGAATACTGGCAAACAAATGTCCTGATTAAGGTGAAAAGGGGAAACCACCTTAGAAAGAAAGCATGGGTGCGGATGGAGCACCACATTATCAGGAAAGAACCTTGTATATCAGGGTTCTGAGGAAAGGGCCTTCAGTTCAGAGACCCTTCTAGCCAAAGTAATTGCCGCCATAAAGGCTACCTTCCAGGCAAGGACCAGTAAGGTACACAAGTCCAAGGGTTCATAAGCAGGCTTCATTAGTCCACGGCACACCACATTAAGATCCCATTGGGGAATAGGTTCACAAGGCTGTGGGAAGACTCTTTCAAAACCCTTCAAAAATCTAGTGGAGGTGGGATTGGAGAATACCGGGACACTGTCCACCTTCTTGTGAAGGGCCAAAATCACTTCTAGATGAACTCTCAGGGAGGAAAGGGAGAGGCCCTTGTCTGTAAGGTCCAGCAGTAATCAAGGATTAGGTGCAAGAGGGTTAGTGTAGGCTTGACCCCTTTAGCTCAAGCGCATCGGGAGAACTGTTTCCATTTGGCTGTATAAGTGGCCCTGATGGACAGCCTTCTATTACCAACCAGTACCTTCCTGACCCTTTCCGAGCAGAGTCTTTCCTGCCAAGTCTTTCAGCCAAGTAGTCTCCAGGCTGTCAGATGCAGAAGACTGGGGTTCAGGTGCCGCAGGCGCCCTGAGTCTTGCATCAGAAGGTCCACCCACAGGGGAAGATGGAGTGGAGCATCTATGGACAGGTCCTGTAGGAGCAAGTACCAGTGTTGTCTGGGCCAATCCAGAGCTATCAGTACAATGTTCGCTCCGTCCATCTTGACCTTCAAAAGGACCCTGTGTATCAACGGGAATGATGGGATGGCATACAGTAGAAGGCCCGACCAGCTGAGGAGGAAAGCATCTGTGAGTAACCCATCCTCTAAACCCCTGAGAGAGCAGAATCACTGACATTTGTGGTTTTGTTGTGTCGCAAATAGGTCCATTCAGGGTGCTCCCCACTTGTTTATTAGGTGGGAAAACACCGTGTTGTGGAGGGACCACTCGTGGTGGACTACGGGGCTTCTGCTGAGTGAATCTGCTGGTTTGTTGTCCACTCCCGGTAGGTGAGCTGCCACTGGTGTGAAATTGTATCTCAGGTCTAATTCCCAGAGTCTGCATGTCTCCCTGCAGAGAGCTGGGGAGCGGACATCCCCTTGCCAGTTCGTCTAGAACATTGCCTCAGTGTTGTCCATCAGGACCTGGACCGACTTGCCTTTTATTTTGTCCAGAAAGATCTTGCAAGCCAATCTGATGGCCTGCAGTTCCTTTACATTTATGTGAAGGAGGCTGTCTAAAGGCGACCAAAGTTCTTGAGTGGAAAGTCCCCCTGATACGTGGGCCCCCCACCCAAGTCCGAGGCATTGGTGAGCAGTGTCACTGTAGGGACTGAGGCTTGGAAGGGAATTCACCCCATGGCAAATAGGGGGGGTCCCTCCAGATCTCTAGCGTCCCCAGGATGTCTTGGGGAACTGACAGTACCTTGGACGGAGGGTGTCTCGGTGGGTGGCACACCGGGGACAACCACATCTGAAAAAGTCTCATTCTCATGAGGGCTGTCCATATCACAGAGGTGGAGGCTGCCCTGTGCTTGAGAAGCTGCAGGCAGTGTCAGGTAGTGGTTACCTGGGAATCCTGTGGCTCCGCAATGATGGTGCAGATGGATTGAAATCTTGAGGAGGGCAGGAAAGCCTTCCGTTTCTGGGAGTCCAGGAGGGCTCCTATGAACTCTATGGGCATGTCCACATGCACCTTTTAAATCGAAATAACACGTTATTTCGATTTAAAAATGCTAATGTCCAGATGACGTTTCCTTATTTAGAAATAAGGAGCTCTCTTATTTCAAAATAAGGAAAATCATTTTGATACAATGGAACCTGGTTTGGTATTGAAATGAGAGTTATTTCAAAACTGGTTTTGAAATAACCCTGTCTGGCTCTGTTATACAGATACGCCCCACATATCGATATAACAGGAGACCTTCTTCACAGGGTGCAATGCACCCTGGGAGGAAGTCCCACCCCCCCTTAGCACCCTGGCCAGAGACAGAGGGGAGGTCCAGGGGGGGCGGAGGGGGGCTGGGTTCCAGGAGCCAGCTCCCACCACTTGCTGGGGGTGCCGGCAGCTAGTTGGGGGGGGGGGCAGGTGCGGAGCCCACTTACCCCACAGCCTGGGCTCCACAGCTGCTGGCAGAGCGGCAGGTGCTGGAACTAGCTTTCCCCACTGTTCAGGCTAGCCGGCAGCCAGGGGGTGGCGGGTGCAGAGCCAGCTTTCCCTGCTGCCCTGGTTTGCCGGTAGCCAGGGTGGGTGGCGGGTGTGGAACCAGCTTTCTCTGCCGCCCCGGCTTGCCAGCAGCCAGGGGCGGAGGGGGCGGTGGGTCCTGCACCCACCTCCCTTGGCTAGCTGCCGGCAAGCCAGGGCAGTGGGGGAAGCCGGCTGCGGACCCGCTTCCCCCCCCCGGCTGCCGGCAAGCTGGGGCAGCAGGGAAAGCTGGTTCTGCACCTGTTACGCCCCCCCCCCTCAGCTGCTGTCAATCCAGGGCAGCGGAGAAAGCCAGCTCTGGGACCCGTGGTTCCCCTTGGCTGCTGGCAAGCCAAGGCAGTGGGGGAAGACAGCTGCTGGCAAGCTGGGGCAGCAGGGAAAGCTGGCTGCAGGACCCGTGGTCCCCCCTAGCTGCTAGCAATGCCCCTTGCTGGGCCCCCTGGCTGGGGAACCTACCCCCAGGCAGCTTTAGGGGTGCCCCATGGTCCCTCCCCCGCTGCCCCACCAGCAGCGGGGGGACGAAGGGCAGGGGGATCTCTGCCCTGAGGGCTTTTTCCCCTGCCTGGCTTTCCAAGTGAGAGGCAACATGACCCTGCCAGGGGGCCATACCTCCCATGCTGCCCCTCCCCTGACTCAAAATAGCAAATCCTGTGTCCAGACTTGCTATTTCGATTTGGTGTTTTTCCTTAATTCGATTTAAGTTAAATCGAATTAAAGACTTCATTGTGAATTAGCTTATTTTGATTTAACTTAAATCAAAATAAACATGTACGTGTAGACATAGCCTATGGTTTGGGACAGGCAGAGTTTTGACTTTTCTCGACTGATGCAGAGCCCCAAGTATCTGCACAGTCGGCCCACTACCTTGATGCTGTGCTTTACCTGAGCTCTCGATCCCCTGTTTATCGAGCAATCATAGAATCATAGGGTTGGAAGGGACCTCATGAGGTCATCTAGTCCAACCCCCTGCCAAAGGCAGGACCACTCCCACTAAACCATCCCAGTCATGGTTTTGTCCAGCCAGGCCTTAAACACCTCCAAAGATGGAGATTCCACCACCTCCCTCGGCAGCTCATTCTAATGCTTCACCACTCACCTGGTAAAAAAGTTTTTCCTAATATCCAGCCTTGACCTCCCTAACTGTAACGTGAGACCATTGCTCCTCGTTCTGTCCTCCGTAAAATAGTCAAGCTCCCTCCTCCTTGGAGCATCCCTTCAAGTAGCTGAAGGTTGCTATCAAATCCCCCCCCTCAATCTTCTCTTCTGCAGACTAAATAAGCCTAATGCTCTCAGTCTTTCCTCATAGGGCTTGTGCTCCAGCCCTTTAATCATTTTGGTTTCCCTCCGCTGAACTCTCTCTAGCATGTCCCTGTCCTTTTTGTAGTGGGGAGCCCAAAACTGAACACAGTATTCTAGATGTGGCGTCACCAGCGCAGAATAGAGGGGAATGATCACATCCCTTGATCTGCTGGTAATACTTCTTTTGATGCAGCCCAGTATGCCATTGGCCTTTTTGGCAGCAAGAGCACACTGCTGACTCATATCCACCTTCCCATCCACCATGACCTCCAGGTGCTTTTCTACAGCAATGGGCTAGGTAAGGGTAGATCTTTACGCCCTGCTGGTGTAGGAAGGCAGCAGCTGCCACCATGCACTTTGTGAACACCCTGGAGGCAAAGGAGAACCGGAAGGGGAGTGATGTGAACTGAAAGTGTTTTCCCCCCACCATGAACCTTAGAAACTTTCTGTGGAAGGAGCGTATCGCTATGAGAAAGTAAGCATCTTTTAGATCAAGGGCTGTGAACCAATTTCTGGGATTGTGAGATGGGATGATCTGTGACAGGGAGACCATACGAAACTTTATTTTCCTTATGAATTTGTTTAAAGCTCTAAGGTCCAGAATGGGTCTCAGGTCCCCATTTGATTTGGGAACCATAAAGTAACGGGAGTAGAACCCTTTTCCCCATTCCAGCTTTGGGACCCTCGCTATAGCCCCAAAAGAGAGGAGTCTTTCGCATTCTTTCTCGAGCATGCGATCTAGTTCCTGGCTCCCAAAATTTAAGTAAGGGAGTGGTTTTCTGTCCCAAGGTGTTGACCGAAATTGTATGAGATACCCTTTCAAGACCATTTCCAGAACCCACTGGTCAGTTGTGATGTCAGCCCAGTGGCGTGCATATCAATGCAGGCGGTTGGCAAAGGTTCCGGTCGAGGCTGTGGTTCTGCTGCCCTTGGGCTGACCATCAAGAGCACTGCTTCTTCCTCGTCGAATGGTCAATACCTTGTCCGTGCCGAATAGTCCGGGAGGCGTGGGGTTTTTGGCTCCTACTTGGGCAGTTCTTGTTCCTATCCCTACTCCTGTATTGGCGTTGGGGGTACTGGTAGGGCCAGGAGAAAGATCCCTGCATCTGGACTTGCTACTTCAGCTGCTGTAGTTGCTGTTGCAGCAGCTGCTGGGGCTTGGAGGAGCGCTGAGCGGGTTGCAGCATATACATGCCCAGGGATCTGAGGGTGGCCCTAGAGTCCTTTATGCCATGCAGCTTTGCATCTGTGGACTCAGCAAGAAAAGCAGGGCCTTCAAATGGTAGGTCTTGAATGATGAGTAGCATTTGAGGGGACAGGCCCGAGCCTTGAAGCCAGGCCGAGCATCTCATAGCCACAGTGGTGGCCATGTTGCATGAAGCTGTGTCAGGTGCATCCCAGGTCGACAACAGGGCATCTCTAGAAGCCAAGACCCCTTCTTCTACCATCGTCTCAAAATCTCTGAGGCAGTCCTTAGGGACAGCATCACAGAAGCTCTTCATGGCTCTCCAAAGGTTGAACACGTACCCCACCATGAGGGCTTGGTAGTTAGCAATGCGTAGCTGTAAAGCTGAAGTAGAGTAACTTCTCCTACCGAATAAGTCAAGCTTTCTTGCTTCCTTATTCTTGGGGGTATAGCCTGGCTGGCCTTGCCTTTCCTTTTGGTCGACTGCGTCAACCACCAGGGACCCTGGCATAGGGTGCTGGAAGAGGAATGCAAACTCATTGGTGGGGATGTGTTACCTCCGATCCGCTGCCTTGCATACTGGAGGAATTGATGATGGGCTCTGCCATTGCACCCCAGCAATCCTGTACACCCTCTCATGGAGGGGAACAGATACTTTCGCTGGTGGGGCGACATCCCCTACATCGAAAAGAGGGTCATACTCCTCCTGGACTTCTCCCAGCTGCAAGCTGAGGTTTGCTGCCATGCAGCGAAGGAAATCTTGTGTGCGGGGGTCGTCTCTGTATGCAAGGGATCTTTGGAAGGTATACTCATCTGGAGAAGAGGACGAGGGAGTCTGTCATCTGCTACACTGGGTGGAGTCTGGGTCAGGCTTATCATTGGAAACATCCAAGGAGTCCAGGATCTGGGATGGAGATGGTACCGACTGGTGCTGGGAGGCTGAACTGTCTTCGACCATCAAGTTGAGCCATTCATGTGACCAGTCATTGAAAGAATCCATGGCTGTGGTACAGCATGAGGGGGAGTGGCCCCTGTCTGTCTGGGAGCCCTTACTGGCACAGGTAGAACTGGCCAGATACACCTGCAGCAGGGTTGCCGGGCCGTACCCCTTCTTGGCTTGGGTGTTGGGCAACACTTCTGGCGGTGCTTACCCTCTCGTTCCCTGGTACCAGAGATGGCTTTCAGAGATCCAGGGGACTGAACGGAGCTGGTAGATGATGATGAGGACAAACTAGACCTCTGCCTTCTTGGACCCTGGGAGCATGATACTGAGGGCTCGCGGGACGAATGCCGAGAGGAACGGTCATTGGGGTGGTCATCAGTACCATTTCACAGTGCTGGAGGAAGACTCGATGATGCTGAGATGGTGGGGGGCTACTGAGCCCCGCATTGTCCACTCCTTAGCCGAAAGCGCTGGTTTACCTTTTGACCAGGCTTTCTTCGCTGGTACCGGAGCTAGCTCCTGGAACAGGGCCCACGCTGCTGCTAGGGCCTCTGGCATTGATGGTACTGAGAGGTGCCCCGGTCCTGACTCCCACAAGGGGGTATGCGGGGTGGAGGTGGATGGCGCCATATCAGTGCCAAATTTGATGCTGATTGGGGTTCGAATTCTGAGCCGGAGACCAGTGCCAGGAGGGTTCTGGTGCAGAGGTCACCCACAGTGCCGGCGGAGCACTTGGTGCATGAGAGGCATCAGACGCTGGGTGAGACGCACGGTCCTCAGCGAGGTTGCACAACCTCCGCTCCCTGTCCTTGTGAGTCATGCGCTTGAAGGACTTGCAGATACAGCAGCTCTCCGTGTGATGTGACTCACCAAGGGACATGAGGCATTTCTCATGGGGATTGTCAAGAGGAAAGGCTTTACAGTACAATGGACGTGGTTTAAACCCCAGCATCTTTAATTACGAATGAAGGAATGATAGGCACTTGCTTCCGCAAGTTTTTGGCTGTTCCAAAACTGTCGCTGAGGGCGGAAAGAAAGGAACTGAGAGGGTCAAGGTCATGGTCACCTATATAGCTGCAGTCGCAGCACAGAGGGGGTATTGACTGTGTTCCCTGACCTGACAGGCTAAGGCTAAAGACTTTCTGAGCTACCGGGCACTGCGGCATGTATACACCTGTCACTGAACGATGTAAGCAGCGCTCAAAGAAGAACAGATTCTCTGAATCCTTAACCAAAGAGATCCTGGGTAGGGTTACAAGATACGAAAACATGGAAGGGAGGACAGGGAAACACAAAAAGGAGGACATTGGAGGACACAAGGAGAAAATGTAGTATTAATGTAGTATTCTTCTGTTTTTAGTGGGATCTGGAACACTTTCCCCTAAAAATAAGGTATTAGATGGCATTCCAGCATACTTTAACCCCTATAACTAAAAAGCCAGACAAAATCATGTATTTTTAAAATTCCTGCTGGATGGAGGACATGAAGGTAAAAAGGAGGGCATGTCCTCCTTTTGCCTGACATCTGGTAACCCTAATCCTGGATCAAAAGCTTTGCTTCCCTACAAACTAAATCACATAGTTTCAACCCAAGCCTTGTAAAGACCTTGGCTTGTAAATGCTAGTTGTGTAAAGCAAGGGCACCTGCTCCCACCTGGTGCACAGTATAGCACCACCTCCTCCCTGACAGCTATGGAAACCACAGACAGTCAGTCACACAAGCTGCAACCCACAGACAGGAAGGGATGGGAAAAATGCCAGGTCTGACTGTCTAAAAATAGAGCCTGGGCTTGGTGAAAGGGAGAGGGGCAGCTTGTCTGGAATCATACTGTGCAGCAGGAGCAAGAACATACCAAGTCAAGGTGTGTTTCCCCCAGTGAAGCCCTGGTAAGTGGTAATTCTCACAGGTCTGCCAGTGCCCTGACTGAGAGGCCCAGCAATTCCAGGAGCCAGGGGTCCTTGCCACCTTGATCTTGTCAGTATATGAGAGTGGCTCCTGACTTCATGGCATGCACAAGTACTCTGGAGGCCCTTCCTCTTGCTGCTCTACATCTTTGTCACCCTCTCCTCCCAGTCCAACTGGGAAAGATACTCTTATTCTCGTCTCCTGAACTAGGACCCTTGTTATCCAGCTACACGCTCTGGGGAGGGGTTCCAACATTAGGACTGTGTTCCTGGCACCAACTCTAGTCCACCTCTGACCTTAACCATCTGTGGCTAGTTCTGTCATATATAAGCGAGTTATCATCAGATAATGAGGAGGGAGCACACTCAGGACTTCATACTGAGCCTTTGTTGAAGAGAAACTGAAAGAAGAGGGAACCAGACAGACAGGTTCCCCTAGCACAAAAGCAACCCTCCCATCAATGACTTAAACACCACAAACAAGGAGTCCTGTGGCACGTAAAGACTAACAAAGTGATTTTTTGATTGAGCTTTTGTGAGATAAAATCCTGCTTCATCAGACGCTTTGAAAATGTGGGAACTTACAGAATGGGAGGAAATAAATGCAGGGAAGTGTAAGTCATGGGAACAGGCCACACTGTAACAGCAGATCAAAACATATAAAGATTCAGACACTGGGGAACAGCATACAGGGGAAGATGAGGTCAAAACACCTGTTGTAATGAGAGAAAAATCCAGTGTCCCTATTAAGCCCTGAAGCAATGCAACTAAATTTGCAAATAAATTCAATCTCAGCATCTTCTCTTTGGCTATGTGCACACATACATCATTATTTTGAAATAACCCATTTCGAAATGAGTTATTTTGAAATAAAGTCCTTATTTCAAAATAAGTTAATTCAAATTAACAGTTTGTTAATTCAAATTAAGGGAAAGCCTGCTTTCGAAATAGGCCTTGTTTTGAAATGGTTATTTTGAAACAAGGCTGTTCAGACAATGGTGTTGTTTCGAAACAACGTGTCCAAATGCCATTGTTTCAAAACAATCGTTTCGAAACAATGGCTATTTCGATTAGATGCAAGGTTTAACGGTTTCACAATAACGGTGCGTCATGTGGACATGCCGCTTCTTATTTCGAAACAACCTCTGTTGTTTCGAAATAAGAAGCCTGTGTGGACATGCTTTGAAGCCTTGATCTGGTATTCATCTGTCTGAATGACACAATTAGTGAATCATCAATGAAGCGATCAGGAAGATTGAAATGCTGACCCACTGGTTTTAGAATGGTGTGATTTCTGATTTCAGATTTGTACCAATTTATTCTTTTGTGCAGAGACTGTGCTGTTTGTCCAATATATATGGCAGAGGGGCATTTCTGGAACATGATGGCATACATCACATTGGTGGATGAACAGGTGAATGAGCCTTTTGTGGAGTAGCTGGTTCGATTAGGTTCTGTCATAGTGTCTTTTGTGCAGATATGTGGGCAAAGTTGGCAATGTGGTTTGTTGCAGGGATATGTGCCTGCTTTAATGGTCGTGTTATGAGGTCTGTAGATGCTGGTGAGTATCTGTTTAAGGTTCAGGGGCTGACGTCACTAGCTACCACCTACAACCCTATGACAGCCCCTAGGGGCGCTCTGTCCACAAGGGGAGTGGAGGGGGTTGGTGCTCCCCTTTTCCTTGGACAGATCACTGTCAGGCTCTAGGTCTTTTAAGCAGCAGGTCAAAAGTCCTGAAGGCTTTCTGCTTCCTGCTTTAGCTACAACCCCCTCTCTGGGCTGGGCCAGGGGACAACCCTTAGTAGGGTGGTTGCCCCCTTAGTCCCCTGCACGCCACCGGCTTCCCTAGCCTGAAGCATCCCTTCATGTGGGCCTTCTCTTGGTGGACTCTAGAAGCAGATCTCTCCTCATCCTGTCCCACCCAACTGTAATGCCCTGGCTGAGCTCTTAACTGAACTAGACTAATACAGCTGCCCCTTTGTAACCAAACACCACAGGTTCATGCTCTGAGAAATGAGGGTGGCAATACACTCCTTTCTCACCATAGCGGGGTGTAGTAACAGGGGTTAAAGTGGGCTGGAATGTGGCAGAACACCGTTCTGGGGCCCACTATTTTTAGGGGCTCAGCTTTCTGGGCCCCCTAAAAATAGAAAATGGTGCCAGAATACTGTGTTCCAGGGCCCACCATAGAAAAACAGCAGACCCTGGAACGCAGTGTTCTGGCACTATTTTCTATGTTTAGGGGCCAAATGTTGCACCCCTAAAAATAGTGGGTCCTGGAATGGCGTTCCCCTGCATTCCGGCCAGCAGGAGAGGGGGAGGGGCTTTGCAGGGCAGGGCCCAAACCCTGCCCCAAACCCCATCCCAATCCCTCCCCTTCGACGTCCCATCTCAACCTGGGGCCTGCCTCCACTCTTCCCTGCCCCAGTCGTGCCCAGGCCACGCTGCCAGCCTGAGCCGCAGTCTACTACCTCCTCCATAGCTGCATTGCCCTCAGTAAGTGCTGGCATGGCTGGCTCATGCTGGGGGAGTATTGG